>JAXDDX010000026.1:1947500-2275000 GCA_034670405.1 Hoplostethus atlanticus
GATCACATCCCCCACCAACGTGTTATCAGTCGGATGATGATGATTACTGACTGTATCGCAGTTTGACTCATTAAATCTTTTCTCAAAATGGGTCACAAGCCTAACTCTGGTGGGTCTCAACATAACAAGAATATGTGGAGCGTGTTTTCCTGCGCCTGGGCCACAGGATGAGAGAGACCAAGGCTGTATTTATCCAGGAAGATAAAAGTGATTTTTAACTCTTTGTGGCCCAGATCTGATGTTCGTGTGGCTGGAGAAGGGAAAAATCACGTTCCATGTTGTTTCTCCCTGTTCAGACACAAACACAAGAAGATGAAAAGATTGGAGCTGCACCACAAAGACGTGTTTTTCTGCTCCTGTGCGAATGGGGCTTTTATTTCTCATCTGAGCCAATTAGGCTGAAAGATGAAACCGAGGGTGAGATAGTAGTTCTTTCCAGTTTTATAACAAGACCAAAGGTTAATAAGTTTGCTATTCTCCGAACATCTCTGAAGTATCTCTGCTCAAGCAAATCATGCAACATATGAAAAAGGAGTGATGAAACTGTGTAATTGTATCTTTATAAAATACAACAAAGAGGTCACATTTAATCTAACGTTTTGTTGCTGTATGCCCAAAATGCCCTCAACTCATAGAGGGGAATGTAATCCTTTAGCTGAAGTGAAACCATGAAAATCACCAAAATTAGCCTGACAAGGTCACCAGACAACATGGTATCTTGCTCATTGTTCACAGACCCTTTTGGGGAGCTTGTGCAGGCTGCCTGGGCTGCAACTGGTTGTGATTTCTGTATTTATATCCATTCATACATTTCCCAGACGTAATAAGATTTATTGAAAATAAGGCCACAGAAGAGACTAATCGAATATATTTCCTCGAAGTAACAACAACCAAACACCCATCCACAGTGCTTCAACCCTCTCTCCATACTGAGGGCATGTCCCATGACAACACGAGGCTTACAGTTACACCCCGCGCTTAGTGTAATCATCCTCTCTACCGTGCAGATGGTTTAGCGTTATCCTATCTGTAACTGGACTCGGCGCCAGCCACTGAGTGGGCCTAATGACTCCTAAACCCAAGTTGGTTAAGTGGGAATTCAACACCAGCGCCCCGCTGTAACCTAATCTCCCTCTGGACCACCTGGACCCAGCCTCCACACTCTGGGTCCAAAATGCTTTTGGCATTGGGGAGTTGGGCGATCACTCCGCAATAACACATTTACATTTTATGCATTTAGCCAACACTCCTAGACAGACAGTTACTATACAAAGAGCGCAACAGTAGAATTTGCTTGAATTCCTATCTGACGACAGCAGTGTGTAGATGTCAGGGTGGCAGAGAGAGAGAGAGAGAGAGAGAGAGAGAGAGAGAGAGAGAGAGAGAGAGAGAGACATTGTCACCAAAATTACAAGCAAGCAATTGAAAGAAGTGCAAACTGATAATAGATGTACCTTGTTCTTGTCTCCTGATCATGCGTGATAGAGAAGTGCTAAAAGAAATAAGAGCAATAAGGATAAGCAAAAAGTGGATTTTTTTTGTAGCATACTGACATTTGGCCTTAGATGACGATGGCACCTTCATCGCCAAAGAACTCATCCAAAGAGAGAAGCAGCAGTAGGTGATGTGAAGGATTATTGGATTATTTTTGCCTCTGAATGTGTGTGCACGTCAGCGTTTAACCACCCTACTATTGAATAGGTAGGGTGTGATTTAGGTGTTTTAGCATGTTTACGACGCAAAGATTGCTTGCAAAAATTCTGGGGGATTTTTTGTGCAGATGCTGTGTGCATGGTGTACGTGCGTGTGCATTTTTGCAGGGAGCACACACAAATGGCTGTAACGTATCCGTAGCAGCTCCAGATGGTTAGTCCTGACATCTGTCTATCCCGACACAACGCAGCCTGCATCGTGTGGCCATAAGGTGTATTATTGGGTTATTCCAGCACAAGGTTAGCTTCAAACCAAATAACAGTCACTGGCTGACGGCACACACACTGAGACTCGAGGAAATTAGTGCCTCTTTGACTCACACACACACACTTTGACACACACACACAGTCAGTGGCACCTCATAGGGTGAGTTACGCCAAACGGTATTAATGAGATGGATAGACGGAGACAGTGACAGACAGGCAGAAAGACAGACAGGGGCATCGGAGTGGAACGGACATGAAACGGTGTCTGGTGACTGATAAGTGATGGGTGGCGGAGGAGGGCGGGACGTTGTGCAGAGAGCGAGGCAAGAGAAGAAGAAACGAAAAGAGAACGAGGGTATTTTAAAGACCTATTTCAATGACTTACTGTCGCTTGTATCAAAGCGCAAAACTCTTTTTCTCATTTTCTTGCCCGACCACTTTTTTCCCTCCCTCTTCTCTCTCATACGTTCTCTCTCCCCATCCCCTTTTTCCCCTCTCATTCATCCTCCCCTGCCTCTTTCTTTCCATCGTTCTCTCTTTCTCCTTCTCCGCTGGTTCCTATCATCTTGGCCAGGCCACTTGGCTGTTCGGTTAGTATGGTAATCAGTGAGAGGCTGATAACAACTGATAATTCCCCTTGTCTGGAGGCTAAGAGCCGAATGACATTTTTACACGGCTGTAAAAAGGACAACATGCCATAATGCTGATGGATGGATGGATTGTGTGTGTGATTTTCTTTGTACGTGTGTGTTTGCGTACATGCATTAACACGTTTACACATGTGAGTGAATGTGTATACGCGCTCATCTCTTTCTTCTTATTATGTGTACCCATGTGCATGAACCTGTGTGTGTGTGTGTGTATTTATGTGTGTTTTTATATGTGTGTCTGTATGCATTCTGTGTGCTATTGCATCCTTTGTCTTGTCACCCCCCCCCCCCCCCCCCCCCCCCTCCTGTGTCTCCCAGTCCCTGGCCTGGATGTTTGGAGGGGGGCCGAGGAGTGTCACTCTCCCCACAGCGAGGGCTTTCATCCTGGGCTTATCAGGGCCAACACAGGGGGAGATCGTTGGCTGGTGGAGCGAAACGGTGAGTGCCCCTGTTCCCCCTCCACTCTGGCCCTGCCTTCCCCCTGACTTTGTGACCCCACACACACACACATACAGGCAGGGGAGTGTATGCATGTTTGCTTACAGCCAGACAGAGCACACACACACACACACACACACACACACACACATAAAGAAAGATACAGCTAGACATAAATATATGGGCGTACAATCTGATGGTCTACTTCACACATCTGTCAGTCACGCTCTCATCTCATCTCTCATAAACACCCACACATACATGGATGCACACCCAGATTTGTTAAAACAACATTCAAAAATATCTCATCACTCCGTTCCCATTGACTTTATCCAGCTATATTGGATTTACGTCATCCTGGGATGGGAAATTAGTGTTAACAGTAGCAGGTTCAACTGCTAAAGTCAGTGTTACCTAGCAGACACAACTAACATAAACAATTTGACTGTCAAAGAAGAGCCACTAAGGATATGAAGCATAATGTTGGCATATTCCTGATACAAAAAACATCAATGCTGTTAGTTAAGAAGAATGGTTCATCTCTTGACTTACTGAAGAAAAATTCTCATGTACTTGCCTGATTGTACTTCATCAAGTCTGATGTAAATCAAAATATGGCCGCCATGTGAATAAAGTGAATTCTCTGTCTATTTTTAAACTTCCACACACAACAGCAGGATGTTGTTTCCTACATTAACCTGGCACCGACGCTGAATAATAACCCATTTCCTGTTTCCTTTTTTTGGCTGGGGACCAGAAGACGTGTTACCCACGGTGACAAGGCCATATGTACCTCTAAATCATGTGACATTATCGCTCCAACAAGCACCATGACGGAAGACACCAGATGATCCGTGTACAACAGCAGAGTTCGTTTCCAAATCGCTATATTAACATTTTGGGGGTAAAAAAAATCATTGCCTGAAGTTTCCACAGATGATCCAGTCCATAAAAGTGTCATCATTTTGACAAGCAAGGACTTCAGTTACCTACTAGCAATTAAAAATCACAATTTGTTTTAATTTGATGCTATCCATCATTTTATAAGTGTCACTTTTCAAATGGTGGGTCTCTTATTTTGGAATGCAACTCGAACAGTTCATAAAATAATACAGCTGTGAGGCTGAAGATGCAATCAAAGGGAAGAGATTGAATCAGTTAATGCTACAATGATGCAATAGTGATGTGACAGGCAATGTTGTTGTAAAGTGCTTTTTTCTAACACACATTACTAAACTGGCATCCAAAACCAAACGGTACTGTGTGTGTGTGTGTGTGTGTGTGTGTGTGTGTGTGTGTGTGTGTGAGTGTGTGTGAGAGAGAGAGAGAGAGAGAGAGAGAGAGAGATGTGAGATGAGGCTGATAAAAGTCATTTTGAGTTGCTAACCAGAGGTCAGGCTTGTCAAGTGGAATTAGACTCACAGGTGAAAAGGTTATACTCACCCAGACAGACAGACAGACAGACAGAGAGACAGACAGACAAGCAACCTGTTGGGTTGAAAAATGCTCGAAAAATGAAAAGGTCACTTATACTTGCTGCAAAGCTCAAAATCCCCTCAGAGAGAGAGACAGAGAGAGAGAGAGAGAGAGAGAGAGGACAGGGGAAAACAGAGAAATCTGGCCGAAATTCTTGGCCGGTGTTGTGCGTCTCCAGGAAGTGGACAGTAGATCAATCAGACGATGCTACCTCCTCCTCATCCCCCTTGTGGTCTCTCTCTATCACATTTTATGGACCAGACATCATTCAGAGTAGAGCACTGGGAGAAGGAGATGGATGGTTACATTTATTACCTTTCTACCTTCATTCCCAGGCTCTAATTTCTTCACCTAACACTTCTCTATCACATGCGCTCCTTTTAGAGTCACAGGAATATTGTGACGTCAGGGTACAGTAGTGGTGAACCTTGCACTCTATACTCTTTTGGTTGTTTTTAATGTTAGAGATAACGGTGGCTTTCTCTCTCTGTCAGACAAACCACACATCTGCAAAAAGGTTTTTTTTCAGGGAGGATGAAAAGTGTATAACAGGTTTTTAAGGGCCCAATTATCAGGAAACTCACTCAGCACTTAAATATTTCAGTAGTGAGAGTAGTGAGAGAAAAAAAAACTGCAGTTATATGTTTCTTTTTTCCCACAAAAGCAGTGATATAGTCCACATTCTGACTGGATGATGTAATGGTCCAGGTCTGAGATGGCCATATGGAGGTGACGGCTGTGCGGGTCCGACCACAGCTTCCCCTGCCCTGTGTGGCGCTCGCTGGACACCGTAGGAGGTGACGAGGTGGAGGGGGTTTCTGTCTAGCCCCCCGCCCATGCTGTCTAACAGGCTGGACATGTGGCACAGCATCTGTCTCCGGAGGACGGAGCCACAACAGAGAGAGGCCTGGTTCAACACCAAACACACAGACACACACACATACTGGACATATAGTCGTTTTTTTTTAGCTTGACCACTATGCATTCTGAGTTCATCCAATGCATTTTGAATAGGTTTCATGCCCAAGGGTTGCCGAATTTTCTCAACCCATAAAAGACCATGTAATGATTCAGTTGAAGTAAAAAAATGAAAAATGACCAAATACATGCATGCATGCCCACGCAGGCGGGACCGTGGACACAGATGGATAGATGCATATATGCACACACATGCACATATGCACATACAAAAACACAATCAAAACAGAGGGGACTTAAATGAATAACCCAGCTAAACTAGCACGCTGCACTCCATAGTTACAACAAGTCCTTTCATCTCCCGACAAATAAAAACACTCCTCTCTTCCTGAACAAGCAGGGATCAGGGGAGGTTTAAATGCAGAGCAGAGGCTGCTGGAGACAGGGTGACACAACGGTGTTGACTCTGGTACAACCAACAGGGTAAACACATCTACTACTATGAGGCTATGTTGGCCACAGGCCGTGGGTCAGTTTGATACAGCCACTAGCAAAATAAATGGAATGGCAATACAGTGAGAAAGGAGCCACACAGTCACACACATAGGCATGGATGCATGTGAATGTGCAGAGATATGCACACACACACACACACACACACACACACACACACACTCTCTCCCAAATGAAAAGTTGAATGTGAACAGTGTAACGAGAGTCATAAATCTCCTAGTGGCCGCTGGGCAGCCGGGGTCGGGCAGCCAGGAATCCTGTCAGAATAGTGCGGCTGTGTGAACAGAGATAGCTGCTGCGGGTATAGGAGACACTGAGGCAAGCCTGGGGGATGGACACCGAAACTGCCCTCGGAAACGCTCTGCTACTGGTTCACAATGAAAGCTGCATAATTGAACAGTTCTGTTATAATGCCGTGCATCACCTTAAGGTTAGCACTCACTAACTCTCAGTCACTGAAACGGCAACAATCGGTTTGTAGCATTTGTCAACCAAGGACTAAGTTAAGTACTTTAAAAGGCGCCATTATTTAGCTTTATTTTTCATTATTGAGTGTCATATTTTTCAAATGGTACTCAACCTCATATTTGATTGGAGCTCAATCACAGTGAGGTGCTCACTAATAATCCTTTCCATTCATGTTTGAAGAGAATACAAACAAATCAAATGGCCATTCCTAAATGCTTCACTGGTCTAGTAGGAAATCAGACTGTTGAGGAGCCAATGAGGGAGCTTATGGAGAGACGAGGGAGTGAGAGAAAGACAGCAAGAGAGATTCAGTGCCAGATCATGTGAGGACAAAAGACAGGCTGATAGGATTTGCCATTGCACCGGTACCGTTTTGTACCAGTACTGGCCCTATTATGGTTACGGTATACAGCAGGTTGTCCATGTTGAACCGGTGGACCAGTACCAAAAACATACTGTAGGAGAGAGTCTGTGATGTTGTGTGTGTGTGTGTATGTGCCAAAAAGGAAGACAGACTGTTGAGAGAGAGAAAGAGAGAGAATGATGAGAAGGAGTGAGAGTGAGAAGGGAAAAGAAATGAGTCTGATTGTGGAGTGTGGGAATGAAAACGAGACAGAGGGTTTCTTCAGGAGTCTCTCTGGATTAGTAGAATCCCTTCAGCCTCCTTGTTTCTCCACAAAGTCACACTGACACACTTACCTGCCTGGTGAGCAACGGTCCCCGAACTGACACACTGTCTTTGTCTGTCTTTCCGCCCGCTTCCTTCTATCTTATATTCTCATTTTCTTTTTTTCTTTCTTTTTTCTTTCTTTCTTTCTTTCTTTCTTTCTTTCTTTCTCTCTCTCTCTGCAGGTGTGGGATTAGGAACGTATAGGCGTTAAAGTGCCACTGCGAGTAATCGTAAGCTCTGCTTTGCTGACTGTCACACATACAGTACAGTAAGGAGCAGTAAACAGTAAATGGGTGTGCTAGCTGGCTGGGACACACACACACACATGCACGTGCGCACACACACACACACACACACACACTTCTTGGAAGCCTGTCACAGTGCCAGGACATCCACAGCACGAAGAGGAAATAGGAAGCAACCACAGACTCATTTCTTTGTTGTCCCAGCCAGAGGAATCAATAAGTCACTGTGCTATTTACAGATATCACACTATCTACTTTCACTAGCACAGCTTTTTTTTTTTTTGCATCAGCTGTACTATTGTGTCAAATGAGATATTCATGATTTGTTTTGACAATCACAAGGTGGATTCTCTCTAACATTTGAGGTTATCGTACTCATCCTTTCGTTTTGTTTACTATTTCCGCACACCTAAACTGTACATTAGAGCAGCGAGCCCCTAGGGCTTCCATTGACGTGGCTAATTTTCCTGCTCTCCTTTCAGCCAGACGGCACAGACATTCACCATCTCATTAAAGCACGGGGGCATTTAGTCTGAGAGCGTAATGAGACCACCACACTGTGAATAATGCTCATTAAGAATAATAAAAGACCAGGCGGGGGGTTCAGTGTCTTGCTCAAGGGCACTTTGACAGGACACACGTGTTAAATAGAGTTGATCTGTGCTCTCTGTGACAGTGAGTATCCCACAAGATACTCATAGTCGCCATTAGCCTCAATGTCGCCATCATTCATAGCATCATTATTATCCCTATCATCGCCATTAAGGTAAGAAAAGAGCCTTACAGTGACAAATCATCACAAAGCTGAATCATCATCAACGTTAACAACAAAACCAGCAGCCTGGCAGTGATTTTAACTTACTAGCATCACAATGTAACATAGTAACATAACATCACAATGCTTAACAGAGAGAGCATGAGTTTGTTTGGGGTCGTGGCCCATGTTAGAAATGTATACGCTCACAGTACCGTCGGGCACTTTGGCTGAAAGCATCTAATAGTGTACGTTACGCTACAAAACTAATGAGAAGTATTCAATACAATGGATCTGTTCTCATTATGACGTATCCAGTTTCCCCCCGCTGTCTGAAACCGTGTAAGATACTAAATGATGAATGACTCCCCGCTGCTGTCCTGCTACTTGCCGGTACTGTACTGAACAACAGAGAGAAACACTGAGCACGTGTTTCAGACACATAAACAAGTCGCGTATTGTTGCTGTGGCGTAAAAAAAACCTGTGACTGCAATTTACATGAATTGAGAGTTACCATAGGCATGTATGTGCTCAGTGGGTTTCATAACCCTTGGGTCCTTGAAACCTGGGAAAACCCCATTGCAAAATTTCAAAAATACAAGGAGGCTCAATGAGAACAAACATTATTTTCTTCTATTCCTGAAAAAAACGTTTGCTGACTCTTCCTATCTAATCAACACATTCCAGCCAAGCCCAGTACATTATCACAAGTTATACATTCACCACATTTTACCGCTCATAATGACAATATGATCGTTCATGGGTATATATGGGAGTATGTTGCTGTTGTCAGTCAAAAGACATGTAGCTGCAAAAGGTTTCAGGAATGAAGAAAATAATGCTTATGTTCTTATTCATGCCCATGTATTGTTGAAATTTCACAACTGGGCTTTAAAGGGTCCAAGGATCATTAAACTCGCACAACACACCGATGGCCATATACACTTTACAATTCAAAAGAAAAGCATCAAAATTGCAGTTTGCAGACAGCAGCAATCCAAAAACCACATCGGGGACAGGAGAATAAAATGCCCAGTTCTGACAAACAACGGAGAGGAAAACAGCAAGAACGCATTTGCCGGTTGTTCTTTGAACTGGATCATTTCCCATGCTTTCTAGACCGTCGCAGGCAGAAGAGATGTGGTGAATTCCCCTGGAGCCAGTACAAGAAGAAGAAGAGCTGAACTTGTTCTCACATCTTCTGCTACTGAGGAGAAATAACTAGCTCCACTCTCTTTGATGGAGAGGGAAAAAAAAACACACACACTGGCTCTCTGCCTGGCTTGCTTGGAAGAAACTCATTTTCTTATATTTCTCTCATGTCCCTCTCCCCTTTTTCTGTTGCTATCCCAACTCAACCTGTCTCTGTCTCTCTCACAAGTAATCTACCGTGGCTCGGTTACTCGCATGTTCTCCTCCACCTTGTTATTCTGTCTCACTTTTACCTTTCTAGCTCATCTCTCTGAACTCTCATTCTCTCTGAACCTGCAGACACCAAATCTTTGCAGCCACAATCACAATCATCATTATTATCATCACCACCATCATCGTCGCCAAGATCATGACGATTAGGATCATCATCAACCAAACTAAATTCTTATAGAAACTCTTCCCTCTCCTTTCTCCCCCCCCCACTCTCACTTACCTGTGCAATCTCGTATAGCAGTTTGTAGTGTTCCTCCCGTTTCTGCAAGGTGCACAAATTGCAGCCCATTCTAGTTGTCAGGGAAACAGTGCTGAACGCCCGCCGGAGTGTATGTTGTGTGCAGTGCGTGGATGTGTGTGTGAGCTCCCCCAGGGCGAGACACACTCGGGCTCCTCTGCCTCGGCTCCCCCACACCTTTTCTCATTCGTGTATCTTCAGTGAGCCCCTCTCTCGCTCCAAGCGCAGAACAAACACCAACAAACACACACACACACACACACGTGTATCAGTTCACTGCTTCAGTAGAGGATCAGGCTGTAGTTCCCTCAGTGTGTGTGTGTGTGTGTGTGTGTGGAGTGTATCAGCGGTAAGATGAGTAAAAGCACCTGGCTTCTCTTTCCCTCTCTTGCTGTCTGCCTGTCACTCCTTCCCCTGGCTCTCCCATGCATACCTACATAGACTCCCTCTCTCTCTCTCTCTCTCTCTCTCTCTCTCTCTCTCTGTCTCCTCTCTCACTGTGAGCACACACTCATACACACACACACTTTGGGCTCATGGAGACACACCTCCCTCTGTGGCAGGCTGCCTACACATGCCTGCCTCTAACTCCGGCTCATGAATAGAGAGCATCCTCATTGGCTGTTGAAGGAAAAGGGGTTGGGGAAGGGGGGAGGAGCCTGAGTCTTATCTTGGGCAGATTGAATATCAGCCGCTCAGTGTTCCTGGGGTTCAGTCCTGTGTGGTGGACATGCTGCCTGTGTGTGTGTGTGTGTGTGTTTGTGTGGGGGTTGCGTGTGCATGCATGCATCTGTGTTTGTATGTTCATTCATGTGTCTTTTGTATGTAGGCATGCTGTCTGTGTTAAATATTTCAAAATACACCCCCCCTCCAAAATAAAACCCCCACACACCACACATCACTTCAAATTCCCCACAGCTAATCAAGTTACAGTGATTTGTCAGTACATCCGCTTGACAACTGGATTTGGCGTGGAGATCAATCTCATTTGAATTCAATCAGATAGCCTTTTGCACTCATTAAGAGGGCGGAGGAGTGGCGCTCAGTGGCCTCCATAGATTTACAGTCAGAGAATGATAGTCACTAAGCAGATGCTCCTCTCTGCCGGCAGTTAAACAAGGGCACTGGACTGGGCTGACACACAGGAAGAGAAACAGACTGGTATTGATTGGCTTCAAATTAGCTTCCAGTCCAACTCTCTCTGCGGGGGTGAGGCACAGAGGGGGAGGGAGTGAAAGAGAGGGAGGGGAGAGGAGAAGCGAGACAAGGATAAACGGCTTGGAGATGCTGCTGTGACTGAAAGAGTTGATGTTGATTTATTTAGACTTTTACAGTACACATTAATGGACAGTAGTATCCTTTGTTTTGTCCCACAGGATACACCAGCAAATGATTTTTTCCGCTGTCGGCATTCTATTTCCAGTCTAAATAAAGTTTGAAAAAAAAAAAAGAACGGCAGGAGGCGGGAACAATACAAAACTATATAACAAATTGTATTGTCCTGAGGGGAAATTGAGTTTGCAAGGCCAGCATTTAGGAAATTCAACACAGCAGCGTTCAATACACCCACTAGTTAACAACATGTAGTCTGTTCTATAATGTCAAATCAGTTTAACACCATTCTCAGTATTGTTATGGAGAGTGAAAAGCAAAGCGTGGATGCTGCAGCCTCACGGAAAATAGCTGACAAAATAAAAAACTGTATTGTTACCACCAAGCAAGAACTAAGACTGCGGGGGGCAGGTATCCCCCCGTCTGCCTCTGAGCCCGCGTGACGAATAGCCGTCACTGCTAAGACTATGAGGAGAGAGCACAGATGCGTCATCCTCCTTATCACCAGTCATGCAGGTACAAGGACCATAGTGGTTCAGTCAAGGGCATCGGAGCAGATGCAGATACAGCCCCCCAGATTACACTTAACCCCTTTCTCTCTGACCACTCGGTCCCTTTCTGATGAGGTCACCGCTGTCTCCGCTGACCTCTGAAGGTGACAGCAACACCTAATGAACTTTAGGGTCCTTCGTCCTCTCTCTCTTTCTTACTTTCTCTCTCTCTCTCAACTGCGTGCACTGCAGGTGGATTAGGACCATATATACCAGACTCTGGATAAACTGCCGCTGTGATGTGTGTGATCAACCGTGAACTCAGATTTGCTGGCTGTCGCACATACAATACACCTACAGCCACACAGTACAGAGCAGAACAGTAAACGGGTGTGTTTTGAGACACACACACACACACACACTGATCTCCATCCACTTTTGTGTGAATGCAAAGTGAATGTCCTCCTACAGCAGGTGTGACATCATCTTTGTTGACAACATTCGTGGTCTGTCGCCAATCCTTTTTATTGTTCATATCACCCACTTTCCCTCCTGTCTGCCATTTTCCCACTCCATCTCATCATCCGTTTCCTCTTGCCCCTATATACATGAGACACTGGACAGATGTCTGGCTCAGGAATGCTCTCATATAAAATTGAAGAGACCCATATAACTTTAAGAGAGATGGGGTTTGAGACGTGCAGATCAGAAATGGTATATGGGCAACGTGGTATATATGAAGTCACAGATTGTGACTGGAGATATGGCAGCTCCTAACTGTATCGTTACACGTTGGATCTCTGCAACATGTATCCATCAACGGCCATGCGTTCCTGCCAAAGTGTCCTTGAGCAAGACAATGAATTCTTACCTGCTAAATGCCCAAAATGTCAATGCAACTGTACATACCTGGGGCAAGTGGTTACCGTTAGGGTGAGGGAGGCTGCGGCGGGTTCAAACAGGCCAAAGGAGTCATTTTGTATTTTATGGTAAACCCTGTCAAGTCTGATCTCCCAGTCAGTCAAAGGTTAACCCAAAAATAGCCGCGCTGCAGGGAGAAAGCGTCGCACTTCAAAGGAATCCTGAAGTTAGTGTAATGTCCTATACGGCTCAGAACGAAAGGGAAATGGGCCGTTTCACACGTCCTCTCTGAAAATAATAACTTGTTAGGTAAGCTATGAACTGTTGCGGCATCGAATCCACATTTGAAGAATGTAAACTCTTCTAGACTGAAAATACTTAGTTAAACTTCTCAGGTGTCGGGGGGCGGTAATTATAGCTGCTTGAATCCTTCACCAAAGTGTTCAAAGGCCACAGTAACCTTGACGACAGACAGAGCGGTGCGTTATGGGTAGCGAGCTGATCTAATCAGGAACGATGATCACGCATTCAGTCTGAGCTCAAAGGCCTCCTCTGCAGAATACCAACAAACTGCTGTTAAATAAGTTACCAGTGCAAACTTCTCTCTCTCTCTCTCTCTCTCTCTCTCTCTCCCACAAAGTTGCCTCGAAGCCCATCAGCACATTCTGGACACGACGGAGAGGTGCGTCTCTTTAATGTTAGCGGAGGCGGACCAAAAACACCTCCAGGACTCATAAATCGTGGTTTTATGAAGATCTCAGAGTGTCCTTCGTGCAATGTCATTTATGAGTTGGCAAGATGACAGTTATGACGCTCGATACAGCGGCGCCGTCGCTCCCAGAGAACGGACAATGAGAGGTGTGACGCTTCAGTATCCATTACGCTAGTGAAAGAAAACATGCCAATAGGTTCTGATATTGGCTTTGGTAATCAGGTATTGACCCATGATTGGTTGGTTAGAATTGTTATCGTCGAAATGGCTTTTGTCAAAATGTTTAAGCAATTATGAGCCACCAAAGGCCCTTGATGATACAATTTGGCTTTGATGTGACTTCTAGATTGTCTCATTCATGCCATGCACTGAAAGATCTTACACAACAGCATCTACATCCCTGGGGCAAGACTAGCATAGACAGCTGGGCGTCTCAAAGCCAATGGCGTGAGAAGAGCCTGAGGGCGACCCTCACACAGCTCTCCATAGCCATAACCCATACATTATTTAACACTCTGAACCATTCATCTAGGTAAAAACACGATTAGAGCGCTATTTACAACGCCGAGGTAAAGGCCGAGGGAAATGATGTTACGTGACGGTAATTGCAATGCAGCTTTCTGTTCTTTTTTTTGCGTTCTGGTAATTACATTGTAACTATTCATTATTGTCTAATTACTTTGCAGGAGGCCAGTGTTCAGCTCCAATCCTCCTAATGACTATTTCTCCTCCGCTCATTGTCTCCTGATCCCGATTGCTGAGGGAAAATGACTGACTCTGTAAAAAAATAAGTCAGAGTGCTTTCAGTCATTTAATTACCAAATTATGAACAGAGTTATGAGAGAAACAAAAGGCCGCCGGGCTACAATAGTAAGGAAAAGACAAAACAACTGAACCGGGATCCATTCAAATCACACAGAGGAACCTTTTGTTCATAATTTGCAGAGTGCCAGTTGGACAAAAATCATTCATTAGTGAGTTGTTATAAAAACACAGGGAGTTTTAGGGTCCAAACATAGTTAAGCCTCCTTTGAGCAGCCGGGCGAAGCAAGGTGGACACATACACACAATCACACACACACACAGACGATATGTGTAGTAATGGAGACATCCAGAGCTTGGCAAAAGACTATGAGCAACCATTATAGCAAGTCCAATCAGTGTCTAACACTTTCTTTTTTACTGCCCCATTTAACAAGGCGGTTTGGAATAGCTAATGGTAATGTTTTGGTTCAGGATCCTTTGTGACCATACACCCAGGGGCTACCACACACCCCTCTTTAGTTAAGCTCGCTGTTCGATATGGCAACTTACCGCCACAGCGCAGCATCATGGCCAAGGGGAATGTGAGACCGTGACGGCCTCTCTAACTCGATAAGCCAGCAGCCAAACTGGCGTCTGGCCAAATGACCCCACACCACGTCCGCCACGCAGGGTCAAGTAGCCCATAAGGGTGCTTGAGTTGCCTCAAGGCACTGGGGACAGAGGTTCAAATTCCCCTCAAGGGTTTTACTTTAACCATTAAGGAGAGTGGATACAAAAAGCTGAGTCAAAATCAGCCTAAAGCCTGAATGCAGTTTGTTCTAACATGAAATACAACCTTTACAGACTCTGTCCCTATATTTTAGAAACATTGACCTGTGAACTGCAGATGAAGATTATTTTCCAATACACTATGTTTTATGTTTCTTATAACTAAGCAGTATTTTGTTGGTTTTGCATCTACATTAGGTTTTGCCTTTTCTCTGAATTGTTTTGCTCGTTCATGCTAACAGCTGTAGCGGTGCGATTATTATCAACTCCAAAACGGGGACATCAGAGAGTCGTGATGCCATACAGTCATCTGATCCCAGAACAATTTATTTGGACCAACAGGAGCTCATCTGCCATGCAGCTGAGTCTCAGGTTTCACCCAAACAAACAGTGTGTGTGTATGAGAGAGAGAGAGAGAGAGAGAGAGAGAGAGAGACATGACTATCTGTGCCATAGCCTTAGGGTGTAAACATACAACATACCCTTTGTTCCCCCTGCATAAAGTATGCATACTACACACACACACACATACATTGGGATGCCGCTGGGCTTTGGGTCTGACCCTGTTGTGTTAACCCAATAGCACAGCTCCAATAAAACTGATTAGAGAAGTCTTCCCCTGCTGCTCCTCAGCCCTGCTGCTGGACTAATGGTGCAAGTGGGCCTCTTAAACTTTCCACAGCATCTGTGCCAGTATTGAACCATGAGGATGGAGCAGCCCACGGGAGATAGATAGATAGATAGATAGATAGATAGATAGATAGATAGATAGATAGATAGATAGGTAGATAGATAGATAGATAGATAGATAGATAGATGCTCCTTTCTTTTTCATCTTCTTTCTCTTTCTCTGCCTCTCTCTCTGTTTCTGTCTCTCTAACATAAGCACATATCATCCTCTCCTCCACTCCACGCTGCAGAGGAAGGCCAAGCCAGCTGTTCCTCCATTGTCCAGGTGCTTAACAGGATTACCAGGGGCACCAAGAGGCCAGCCTCTTACACACACACACACACACACACACACACACACTTATCACTTAAAACTTGAACGGGAGAGAGAGAAGCACAAGGACACATCATCCCTCGGCTCTATGGATAGGGACCAGAGCCACGCTCGGCCAAGCATATGAAAAGTATGTGATCAGTGCTACATAAATACAGTAGATATATGGAGACAGTTGCACTTGTTTTCAATGCAGTTTTACTTCGCTTTAAAATGTCTTGCTTGAATAAAGGGACATTATCTTCAGAAAAGGCAGAACACTCCGAGCTGATGGCATTTTATTAAATCATATATTGATATCAGAAAACAGTAGTATTAAAGGCAGTAGTACACCAGTGGACAAATTTAATTTTCCTTGTTTTTCCAGAAGAATAAGATCTCAAGGGTGAAATGATGAAATGATTATGAAGGAGTATACCATAGCTCACAGTGGCGGTCTCTCTGAGGTGAAATTAAAATGTGATTTCTCTTGTTGCTACTGAATTGTTTGACCCTCTTGAATGAATCCAAGACATTTCCAAGACAACATAGATCCATTCAGTCTTATTTTTTCATCTCAAAAATATATAGGATCAAGTCTGTACATGTGTGGTCTACCAAGGGTTTGAGTTATACTATTCTTCAAAAACTATCATAGTTTGTTTTATTTTAGTGCTGTCAATCATTTTATAAAACTAGGTGTCACACTTTTCAAATGATGGATTTCTCTTTTTGGAACAAGACTTGTTAGTGAGACCCTGATAAATAAACAAGAAGCCACTATCTTTCTATCCCTCCCCTCTCGTCTCCTCCTCCTCTTCTTTCACCTGCAGCTCTTCCCTAGGTAGCGATTTTTATCAGTGCGCCGGCTGGGTTTGAAAGGGCTTCCCCGTCGTGAGTTAATGTGGCCTTAATCTGGCCCCCCACACACAGTGATAAAGCAATGTAAGAGAGTGAGCGTGTTCGGTCACAGGACATGAGATTAGTCACACACCGCCGAGCTCGACGTGGGGGCCCCGGCGGTGTCGCGTGCCGCCTCACTTCCTGCGTCCAGCTGCTGGTGCCCCCTTCCTGTCTAATCCTGACTGGATGACAGGGCTCTTATATCCGCAGATAAGGAAGTGTCTATTGTCTCTTTGATCCTCCTTATGTCTGTGTATAACAGAGCTACTTATATCCATGTGCCACTAACTAAGCAACCTGAGGTGGACTCAAAGCAGTATGGCGGTGGGAACAATAGTCCCATCTGGACAAAAAGGATGAGACACGTTTAGTGACCTACAATATAGATAAAAGATGAAGGATGATGGAATTAAACTGCATGCAGAAAATAACACGTGTAACATAGCGAAGTATTTCCCTTACCCTAGAATAATTAGGTTGGACCACCCTGCCTAGACAAGATGTCACACCTTATAAAACACTTTAGTCGAGAGTTTCAGTGTCCCATGGTCTAAATGCTGTTTCAGAGAATTTCAGGTGATATTAGTTTCAATGGAAAGATTTAGGGTGCAATCACACTGACAGTTTGTTTGCTTTGGTCTGAATCATAGTGGTTTACTATGGTAGTGGTTTTAAAGTTTGCTTTATTCCATTTTTGTATTTGGTTTGCTTAGTTTCACACTGGATAAATTACAAGCCAACCAGGACTTTGGCAACCTGTCATCCTGCAATGTTAGAGAACATGCTTGGTGTGAACGCACATGGTCACATGGTCACATTGTCTAAATACCTGATGAAAAAACTACTAGCCATGGACTAGCAGGATAGCAAAATCTCTATTCCTGTAATGCAAACATGAATAAAATGTCATTCATTCATTCATTCATTCATTCATTCATTCATTCATGCACAAAAAAACATCAAATGTTTTACCGGCACAAATTCCTTCATAGAGCAGGAAGAGTCCACATTGAGTTTACATCTGAATGCCTTGGGTGTATTTACCACCATCCGTAGCAACAGGGGCCAAAGCCCATGTAGTGAACAAACACAAAGCATTGATTTTGGGCCCTCTGTGGCCACGGGTGTGGCTGGATAACTGGCAGTGGTTGGCCTAACAGTCAATATGCTCAATAAAGCGCAAATTGTAGAACATACAGTAATTTGGTAAATCCCAGAGAACACAGATCTATATGGGGCTCATCTATACAAAGGTCAACAGGGGATTTCTATTTCACATAACATGACATAAATGTGCATTTTATCACTTTATGAGTTCTTAAATCTTATTGTGGGACTTTATCCCAACAATGCTTAGCTTTGACTGCTATTTTATACATTTTATGCATTGTGTTCTGCAGGGTAATTCTAATCTTGCATGCTAACCTTTTGGTGGCATCATAACTTTTCATGGTTCCTCTTGTATTTCAAAGTATAGATAAATATATGATATGATTTCCCTCAGTCATATACATATATGATAATGAAGACTTGGTTTTCAAATCTCACCATAGAAACCAATCTAACAGCCCTGCATCACACTGATCTGTGCCCTAATCTACCCCACAAGGCTGTGCAGTAGATCCCAGCTCAGTAGGCTTTTTGCTGAAAAACTGCATGGCTTCTGGGTTGTCCTCTGACGGTGGACGTTTCCTTATCATGGTGCTTTGACTTAATGGCCACCATATTGCTGGACATTTTGAAACATGCTGTTTTTGTGACAAATGATCTACACACAAATAAATGTGATTGATTGTTTAATTGATCGGGCCAGCCCGTAGGTCCCTGCTGGTCCGAGCCTCACCCAGAATGACCAATAAAACTTTACTGTCCCCACGATGGCTGTACGAGACAGAGAAAACTGCTTGACAGGGAGAAGATGACCCATCTTAGTCCAGTTGAATGGTTTCCTTCCAAAACACAATATATCTATTTTGCACTAAAGGAAGTTACAATTTTGTTAGCTTCTGATTCTGTTGAGTACGTTGAGTATGTATGTTGAGTTCAAATTCAATAAAGCACTGAACTCACATTCACAGAAAAGCATAGCATGTGAAAAAAGAATAGAAAACTTATAACAAACTGTGACTGACTTTTGGTGTCACCGGCAAATTTGGAGATGAAGAAAAAACACACATCTGTATTAAGTAAGATCAACTGTATTTTTAGAAATTATACAATGGGGAACACTTTAATGACCATGTAAACTTTCAATTCAAGCAAGAAACACTTCAAATTAGCAAATTGTCTTTCAGCTGCAATGTCACCCATCTGTTTATCATTGACATATGGGCGCTTCAGAGTGTATAGACTGACAGCACATGGTTTAAACCAGCCTGAACACAGATTAAGTACGGACAGATGGCTTTGGTCTTTACCATGCTAATGATGGTGAACACACAAGTACACAAATAGCAGGTATGGCAACACACACACACACACACACACACACACACACCACACACAAACACACACGCTTGTACTTCTTTTTAGGACCTTCCAGTGGCTTTTTACTCCCTTAACCTTAACCCTCACCACTATGCCTAACAATCCTAACCCTAACCTAAACCTATAGTGCTAATTCTAATTTTAACCCTAAACCCATGTCCTGACCACAAACTAACCTTAACCGTAACCTTTGCCCAAATCTAAATCCAATCCTAATTCTAACCTTAACCCCAAACTCCAGGACCTAACCAGAAACCAGCTCTTCTAATGGGTGAGGACCGTACAGAATGACCTCCACTCACTCCAAAAGGTCTAAAACTCAAAGTGGCTTTCTTATCACAGCAAATCTTCCAGTGTTAATAAGTGTTTTAATAAGATTTTTCAGTGACATTTATTTGGTGTTGATTGAAGTGTTGTTTGTTCACTCACAGAGTCGATACGGCACTGGGTGTTCAAAACTATCCAAAGGTGTTACATTAACTGTGTTGGTGTGGACTTATATAAACACTGGTATTGTGTTGATTTTACACTCGCAGGGTTAAATTAACATTGACAATTTTGCTGTGTAGGATAGAAGTACACACACACACACACACACACACACACACACACACACACACACACACGGATGTTTACGATTGTCATTGTAACTTGTAAAACCTCTTGTTTTCCTAATCCAGGCAGCAGCCTTGTCAGTAGTTTATGATCCAATATCAAGCCATTGTTTTACAACCACCCTGGACCAGAAAAGCACAGGAGGTCAGATTGTAGGCTTTTATTGGCACATACCATCATGCCGTCAACAGCATTTTACAGCATTTAACCGCTTGTTAACGACACATCAGCCTGATAAATATGATAGAATGACCGGCTGATGGCACGGATGCATGTACTGTTGGTTTTAATCTATACAATCTCATTTGATAGCGGTAGACTGCTGAGTACTCAGACCTTATCCCCCCCCCGCCTCTTGACTTGACATCATGCCGTGGTTGTCATGGCAACCGTGCAATATGACAGCACTGATGACAAAGGGGCACTAAGCAGAGATCCGTCACTGAAATAGCCTTGTATGGTGTAGCCATGCTGTATGGCTGTGTGTGTGTGTGGTTATGTGTGTGTGTGTGTGTGTGTGTGTGTTGTGCATGTAACATCACTCATTCTTCTTCTGCTGGGTCCACAGAAAAGTCAAAATATTTTCATTTGATTTAACATGGGAGATCTTCTCCACCACAAACATGACAAAGAGGCTACGTCAAGTGTGTTTGGATTCAGTGTCACATATTGATGGCAGGGAAAAAGGAAAAAGGTCTTTCAGTTTGGTAGTACCTGACTGAAAGTCAAAGGTCGAGGGGTGAAAGTAAGCAGCGGCAAGATTTTTTGTGATGATAATACACTTCAGGCAAACATGTTTAGAAGGCACCACGCGGATTGATTTTTTGATAATGGCTTTTGCTACCTCTGCAGTCACCTCATCCAGCAGGTGTGTTGTGAGTTCGTGTCGTGTCATCACAGGATGCACACACACACACACACTGGATAAGGTCTTTCTGTATAAAGGTCTGTTTACTGCTCTCTTTGTAACTTGTAAAATCCAATTAAAGAGGCACGCAAATTGCTGCAGTGTGCAAAACCTTAACGGGAGCAGCTTTCTCCAGTTTAGCGTCTGATTTATTAAGACCACTTATGTCCAACACGCTGCAGCATCGCTCTCAAAGATAGACAGGCAGGTGAGAGAGCCGACTGTGATCTGCCCACTAGCTGAGCCAGAGGCCAGGAGATGGACGGGTTGCATTTTGCCAGTGCAGGTATGGCATGACTGCTCCTGGTCAGTTTGTTTTTAATTTCATCAAGCAGCGATAATATAATATGACTTGGAAACCTATCCTATTTCTTTTAATCTCAATCCTCTGGCATTTGAATAAAGGTAATTCAAACTCAAACTCAAATGGAACACCCTCTCTCTGGTTTATTTCTTATCATTCTCTTTCTTATTTTCTCTACCAGTAATCCTTAATTTATCAGGGTGAGAAGTTAAGACATGCTTCCTCTGTTAAAGTGCAATTATGCTTTGTGTTTTGGTGATCCATTTCAATAAATCTCCTCCTCCATTTTTGCACCCTGCCATTGCCACTCCTCAAATTACATATGAATTGGATCAAACATGCTAAAAGTCCATTTCCTCGTGTCAAATACTTGTGCACACAGGTTAGTAGATCAGAAGCTGCACTTTTTACACAAGCAACTGCATTAGCACCACCGCAAAAGCATAGTGAATATGTCCTTGTCAGGGCATATTGTCCCGTCCATATTGTTCCGTCTCTGCACCCCGTGCCACCATGCCAAAATCATTGTACATGTATTGCACTTGGCAAACTGAGTGATCGCGATTCTAATCCAGATGTTCAGATGGACCTAATAAAAAATGTTGATGTATGAAGATGTAGATGTAATACATTTTCCTCCAGTTATTTGAGAGACACAAGTTTCTCGTTACACTATACTCATTTGAATTGACTACACCATGTCAAGAGAGGATCTATAATGGCCATTACTCATGTAAGACTGAGGAGCTCTATGGTGGCTATAGATGGTGGTAGAGGGGGATGGTTCTGGCACACCGCAATTTACTGTTAAACCTTCTTGAGGTGTTGTAGGCCTATTTTAACACAATAGTATAGCTTCAGTCTTTCCCAGTTGAATCTGCACCTCCTTTGCTACAAAGAAGCACTTTCCTCTGATGTTGACTTTGGTGACCTTAAGTGGTCAATTCATCAGCAAGGAGCATAAGGGCATATTAGGGTCACACTGTGTCCCAGCGGGGGTCCCCTTCGGTTAAAAATAACAAAACAGGTTAAGAGGCTTAATCTCATGAGACGGGAGCGTGTTCAGTGTATCCACAATGCCGCAAGGTCAGAGGAGTGTCACAGTTCAAAGTGCACCGCTCAACCTGAAAAGAAGATTTACTTTTCTTTCTTTCTCTTTCTTTCTGTCCTGTCAATCTTTCTGTAGCTTTTCTTATTCTGTAACAATCTTCTGATATAAGACACCACTGAGGTCCAATGACGTCTAGAAATCAGACAGAAAACCGAGAAAACCTTTCTCACTCCAAATAAATACAAATCTCCTCCTCATCAGCCGAGGTAAAACAGAGGGCTTAGAGTTAGCCCCGAGGTTGTCCATGCAGTATAAAACCCTGGGTCATGGGTAAAGCCACTGGCCAGGAATGGTAAATACCTCTTGATCACAGGTCTGATTCCAGAGATCTCTGCAGACTCAAACCACAGACTTACTGTGAATCAGCCCCCTCATCTCATCAGCCATCCCTCTCAAATTTATCCATTATTTGGCATGGGTACGCTAGAAGTGTGCTGGTATATTTTTTGTAGAGCATATCTTATATTTTTTTTATTCTTTAGTTGCGTTATTCTATGCTGTTGTTGTTCTATGGGATTAATAAAGTACCTACCTACCTACCTAGAGCATCCAAACCTATGGCACTGTTGCACTTTCAGAGGCTCAGCACAGTTACAGCACGTTATGTGTGTAATGGGAAAATTTGACTAACCCCATCTCTCCTCGCCTATTTCTATTCAGATATTACCAGATTACTGCTGTGAGACGTCACTTTTCAATTGATTTTGATTCTGACGTCTTTTATCTGTGATTTCACTCAGATAAGAGAAGCAGCCCTCTACAGTAAACAGCAATGCCAATACACGCGACACGAAGCAGGTAATTAAAAAGTGAATGCATTGCTTAAGCTACTTAGTAAAGTTGTAAATGGCTTCCAACCACATTATTGAGTATCTTGTGTGGTGATGGTGATGGTTGTGTGCCATGTTTCTAATTATCGTAATCATACCTTCTAATCTCATCTCGGTCTTGGCTCTCAGCGTCTTTGAGTGTCTCCGAGTGCCACAGTGCCAAGCAGGACCATTCGAGGCTTTTAAATAAAAACGTGAAGTGCCTTATAAAAGGTCTCAGCTTCCGATCATGCCAAACATAACCCTAATCTGACATAATAGGTCTTAATGGCAGATTATTAGACGCATTTAACAGGCCACTTCAGTCCTGTGGTCAGGTCTTTCATTCCCCCAGCCCTTACTCTTTCATGCACTCTCTCCCCTTTACCTCACCCACTTTCAGTATCCCTTAATCCATCTATCCATCAATCATTTCATCCTTCCATCATTTCCAGGAACCCGCTGTTACGGTGTAATCACTTAGATACTTATACTAAGAGAGAGAGACAGAGAGAGAGAGAGACAGGCCAAAGTGAACACCAAGGGAGTGATACAGATCACAAGTCATAAATTAGAGAAAACGTATCATGTGACCAAATGCTATGGTTAGCTAGCTAACAACCAGACATAAACACAAAATGAAACAGATGGCGATATGATCAGTTCCCATTCAAAAACTGCACCGAAATGAACCGTGTCTATTGAGCTGATCAAGTCTGTTTAGTAACGCAATCAGCTGTTCACAGCCACTCTAGCCCAAGAGCTGAGGACCTCCAATATGGCCGCCAGCAGGGTGTGTATAACATCATCTGAAAGCATTTGGTTCCATGTATTATTGTACGACAGGTTGGCTTAGTGGTTATTGAGATCACCACGCATCGAAAGGTTTGAACCCTTCATTAGCTGTGTATCAACAGCCATGTGTCCTTGAGTAAAACACAGAACCCCTAACTGCTCCGTCGCTCTGGATAAACGCATCAGCTAAAGGTCAAGGTTGTTAAGTAAATGTAAATGTCCTGCACACTGCAAGTATGCTTCACAACAGCATTCCTCACCACACATGTGATTAATCAGTTACCACCCTCAATCTACCCTACATCTATAATGGCTGCATTTCTATGAGTATAATGTCGGAATTTCCTATTTTCACATCATGTCATTTCCTCTCTATAGCGCCGTATAGTTAACACCCCCTATAGTTAGAGAGGTATTTTATGACTCATTTCTGAACAAAAGATTTGGCGTAAGGGCAATTTGCTCAGCCACTTAAAAAATTCACCTATTAAAGATATACTTTACAACCTCACAGAGGAGCTAGCCAATGGCTCATATAAGAGCTGGCACAAATATACTACAAGAGGGGGAAGTGGAGGGAGAGGAATGAAGAGAGAGGGAGAGATGGAGGAAAGGAGGAAGAGAGGCAGAGAGGGAAGGAGCGGCCGAGGGGAGGGAGAGAGAAAAAGACAGAAGGACAGAGATAGAGAGAGAGAGGGGGCTAGAGAGGGGGCGAGAGAGAGAGAGTGATGAAAAACACATTGATCAGAAGATAGGGCTTGGCTTGTCGCAGCTTGAGTGAGACAAATGGCAGTAGCTCTGTCAGTATCTAGTACAGTACAGACAGTATAAATATGGTCTGTCTTCCTGTCTATCTGTGCCCCGTCATGCTCCCCTGCTTCCAATGCATGAGAATTATCCTGTTCCTGACAGTGTAGACAATATAAAACATGGGATGCTATTCTGTCACACTGTGGCATATAGAGCTTTAGACAGCACTCAAGCTTCCTACAAGAAACCTCTCGGCATTTGGAGTGTATTCTCATAATTTGGTGTTAGAGTTACAATTACATAAATATTTCCATTGTTACAGTGACAACGGTGAAAACGCCATAGCCATGTCTAATAATGTGTATTTGGTAATTTCTAAAGAGCAATGCATGGGCGTCCTAGCCGCTCAGTGTGCTTTAGGTACGTACAGTGTTCTTGCAATGTTGTGGGTTTGAAACCAGATCGTAAAATTTGTTGCATGTCAAACCCTTTCTCTCTTTCTCTCCCATCGTCCCTACCAGGAAGTCTCTGCTACATATAATAATATATATTTAATATATATTAAAGGAAAAAAATCAATACAAATAAACAAAATGTATAATGTATATCCATAAAACACAATTTGTCCTGCCCATGTAGAAATAGACAAATCCATAAAATGTGAAATGTATAGTCTCAAAAAATCTAAGTAATGAATAATGGGGGTGATGCTATTATCCACTACACAGTCTAATATGGATTTATGCCTCTGATTGGAAACCTTTGTATCCTTTGAGTAGCGTCATGGGTCATAAACTGGGAGTCACAAGAGGTCAGATGAACACTGAGGTCACCCCGCTGTCCACAGCTGTGTCATACCACCACAGAATAGCCAAATTATATATAACATATCCAGCACAAAGATACGGCTGGTGGATTAGATCAGGAAAGCCATTGACAACATACATGCCTCAGTAGCTGTGGTGAATGCTGCTGAAGACCTGATCAAAACTATTGAAGAATTGCAGCATGCAATTCTGAAAAATGCATCAGCAGCACAGTGAGGAATGAGAAACGAGAATTTTCATCAAATAAAAAATCATAATACTTTAATGTGTGAAATTTTTTCTATTATGCGACATGTTATACAGCATATAGGATCTAATCTGTGTTGTTTCAGTTTCGACCATAGAGCATCCATTTATTCCGCTAATTGGCCAGATAAAAGTTGTAGAACGGAAGAATGGTAGAATGGAAGTGGTAAAAATAAATTTCAATTACTGATTCCAATTATCTGGAAATGGTTTCACCTCCACCATGCAAACAATGACAACATTAAACAACCTCCATTAACACCCACATGTGACACCCACACAGGCGCGTGTATGCACACACACACACACACACACACACACACACACAAAAACCATACAAGGCAAAGCCCCTTGCACACAATACTTCACCATGAGACTCTTTCATCAATGAAGAAACACAATGAGCTTCATAGGGTGGGAGTAGCTCCAAGACTATACAGGTGTCCTGGATTGTTGGACTGGCTGCAAACATCTGTGTGATGGACGTAGGTGACCCACAACAACTATTGTCAAAGGGCCCTTGGGCAAGGCACTGAACCCCCCCCCAACTGCTCAGTGGACCTGCTCAGCGTTTCGACAGTACAGCAGAAGACTCCCGGTGTTGCTTGTGTGGGAAATGATAGAGGACGCCTGTTATGAAGAGTTATGTCTCATTAAGCTAAGAGCCTGTTAAGAGGTACACTATGTCTCATTGTGTCCCATATGCTTACTGTACAACGAGCAAAACTGTTAAATTATATTGCCGAGGAAATACTAGTGCAGACATATGCTTCAAAAGGCACTGAAAGTAATAATGACAGAACCAAAATACTGAATTATTAGACAATGCATGACTTTAATGCATTCTTTTGCAATATTTTATGATTATTTTTTTCATCCCACTAATCTTAAACCCTGTGCATTGTGTATCAAAACATGTATGTAACACTGAGTAACCTCCATCAACACCCTCACTCACACCGGCATATGCTGTGCACAGACACTCATCCACTGAGGTCGACCTCTTGCATTTATAGGTATGAAACAGTAAACCGTGTGGTAAATTATACACCATAAACTGTCTCGTGAGTCCAAATCAGTGCATACTTCACATATACAGTCAAATCAACATACAGGTACAGATGCGTGTGGGTGCACTCGCACACACACACACACACAGATCGATAACGCAGCCAGCAGCTGTGTTAAGGCCCTGCAGGTCTGAAGGTAACCTTGTTTGAGGGTTTCAGTAATGGAGCTGTGGAGGCTGATAGAGATTCATGTTATTTGTTTTGGTACATCCTTGTAGAGCGGACCTGTTGACCCTTCTATTCAGCTGCTGATTATCTTTTCACTGGCAGGGAAAAATATGTTTCTCATTACAACCATTGGAGATTGATTGCAGTCTTCTTGGTTCGGCGCAGTGTGTCTGATTGGCCTGCGGTTGGAGATAATTGCAAGTCTTGTTGACAAAGGAGCTGGTTCTCATACAGGCTTGTCTGTCTGGCTGCTCCACGCCCAGGCCCACTACTTTCATCAGACTGAGGGTCCTCAGGTCACACCAACCAGTTTCATTCATCAGTACTGATGCAAATACACTCGCCGGCACAATACTCTATCTTTGGTTGAAGCAAGGTGGTTTGAAAACTCATTGATTATAGAGTGAAAGGTTGGACTGTGTTTTTCATGTGGTAAAAGTGCGCAAAAAGTTTTGAAGCAGCGTTAGGGAACAAATAGTAAAGTAAACCATAGAGAAAAGATTGATTCTTCATGAACAAGCCCCTCATTCACCTCTGCAAGTTTTCTGCAACCAACAAAACTAACCTGTTCTAACATTTCTCGTCAATGAGCCGCAATTCAAGTTAAGTAAATCTTTTTTGAAAGATCTTGAAGCTTCCTGACGTATTCTTCCAGGCTGTTTAGCCCAGATGCTACCTCTAATTAAGAACTGTTTCAAAAAGCTCCAGACGCGCCACAACAGCTTTGTAACTATCAGCAGCCAAATATAATTCATCAGCTTTCTGCCAAGTCGGATTTTCACTAACAGGCTTTGCACGCAAAATTTGGCAGATTTTGTTCCATTATCCACAAACAAAACCTCCGAATGAAATGTGACAATCTGTTGGGCAAACACAGTGAGATATGTCATCTGTGAAGTGTGTCAAATTGTGTTTGCTAAGCTGAAAACTTGGGAGTAAACATTCATTTGATATATTTCGACATGCGTTTACTAAAGCTTCTTAACCTTTACACATTTCAAATCCATTGATGAAAACCGGATCAGAGGCCAGGTCTCTCTCTCTCCCTCTCTCTCCCTCCCTCCCGCCCGTGTCTTCCTTTCTCTCTGCGCTAACAACATTAATTGCTCGTTATCACAGTTATAACTCAGACTCGGTTGTGATTGGGGGTCGTTTCTAAAGGTGACAGGTCCACTGGATAATCCTCAATGCTCAGTTGGTGCTTCTACATCCTGTTCTCGCTGCAAGGTCGACCGGTCGAGGAGAAATGGTGTCAAATAACAATGACTGAAGCATATGCTATGATATACAGTTGCTTTTCAGAGGTCGTTTGAAACACGTGTGATATTGTTACTGCATGCTGAAAACCACAGATCTGTTAAAAGCAAGCATGTATTTTTCACATATTTCACTAAAACGGCAGCTATGTGTTTTTTTCCATCACAGCAGTAATCATTATTGGACAGTGGCCCATCTCATCCTCTCCACTATTTTCTTTTACGTTTGCCAACACTTCAGTTGCCAATACCTATCTTTAATGAAATGAAAGATAAAAGCAAATTTCATTATATAGTGGAGTAATTGTTTTCTTTGTAACATCTGTACATGTCTCAAAATCAAACCACGCTCGAATTACATCCTCAACTCAGATTACCGTAAAAAGAAGAAAATTCTCATTTCAAGAATTCAACCTGAAGCTTCTGATACCTTGAAATTGATGCCGATACCAACAATTGAAAATCGATACGGCACCGATACCTAATGAACGATAAAGGAGGAATAACCACCCACGTACGTACTCTACATCCAGCACACGGTCAACAGATCTTATCTTGAAGAAGAAAAACTGTTAGCTCCCTTTCTTCAGTGACCTATCATTGACCTTTATCTCTTACGATAACATTAGTCCTCCCAGATCTTCTTTGGTTCCACTGTGTGATGGAGAGTTGTTTGCATTAAGGCCATGGTAATGTATCACTGTCTGACCTTATTACCCCGATGCCCCCGCCCTTTGACCCTTAACCTCACCCTGACGTTCCCGCACACACTGGGGTCACGCCCTCTGTCCGCAATTGTCACTACTCTCACCTTGGCATGGCAGAGGAACCATGTACAGGTCACAGGAGTGTGACAAGGCCCACTTGTTAGCCCCATTTGTATAACTTGTCTTGTCACTTCCGTGTCATGCCCTGCGAGAATTTACCCTGAAGGGGTTGATTGTTTCCTTTCCACCCTATTTGCTAAGTGGTTTTATATTTTCCCGTATTGGGTTTTTCTTTTCTCAACAGCATATAGTGGAAGACAGCAGGGAAGGACATGAAAGCCGGACACAAACCCATGACATCATGAGCACATTGCATGTGTCCTGGTCTGCTCAGTCCACCGAATGCCCCCTCAATACATTTCAAAGATTGTGAGAAATGGGTTCAGAAATTGAACCAGACAAAATATAGCCTGGAATCGATGTGGGAGAATTCACTGTTCAAAGGGGTTAATGGTTGGTTGAGATGTGGGATTTTTCATTCTTGCTTTTTAAGATTTGTTTTGCTCTTCTGGACGGCATTCAGTGAAGAACAACAGGAAAGGTGAGATAAAGATGTGAGGTCGTGTGAACCCAATCACGAGCCAGGCTCAAACCATGACATGAACTTGTATCACCCGCCTTGGTGGGCTGGTCCACAGGGCGACCCGGTTTAGGACTGACACCAATTCTTATAAAATGACTCAGAGCAGACAAAACAAGATGCGACTGCAAAAGCACAACGGCT
The DNA here is from genome assembly GCA_034670405.1 of Hoplostethus atlanticus. Taxonomy (NCBI): domain Eukaryota; kingdom Metazoa; phylum Chordata; class Actinopteri; order Trachichthyiformes; family Trachichthyidae; genus Hoplostethus; species Hoplostethus atlanticus. The sequence goes on from JAXDDX010000026.1 coordinate 1,976,866, forward strand.
ATCAGGTGCCAAGTTCAGGTCATTCACTTAGCGATGAGGAACTTCACTCCTCTGTAAACAATGCACTGTAAAAAAACATGCCTGTTGATTACTGAGAAGTTTCTAATTAATGAAAGGGAGTTAAAGTTTTATTATTATGAAAATGTAACTTTAACTATGAATCTTCACACCATATCTGCAGATTTTCACACAACTTCCACAATCCTCTTCTTGTATTCAGAAATACACAAATGCACTGTTGGACTATATATATACTATATATATATATATATATATATATAGTTAGATACTTGTTAATGTTGCACTTCTGGACAGAGCCCAGTTGAGAACAGCAGGGGTAATGGGAGAAGGAGGGGATGTCATGCAACACCAACCACAAGCCAAATGAGATTTAGTGTCCTGTCCTGTGTCCTGTCCTTTGTCCTGTCCTGTCCACACTTGTCCTGTGTAATGTCGGCCCTGCACCATTAGGTAGTTATTGTTTTGTCACGTGTCTTTGAAGTGTCCCTGAGCAAGACGCTAAATCCCTACTTGCTCACTCACTCTGGATCAGGGTCTCAGCTAAATGCCTACAACGTAATGAAAGACCACAGCTCTGGGCTAATTCACACATTAGTCACTATTTTATTTAGAGAAAGAAACAATCCAAAGGTAGACCTGCGTATCACTCCTCCGAGAATAGGCTTATAGTCTAATTTCTTCACTCAGACGTTATTAGTAACGCTAACTAATCTGTCCTCACAGGGAAACCCTGGTGACATCAGCAGGAAACAGGCTTAGAGTCTCAGCTAATTTGTGTGATGTTCAGGAACAAAAGAAAGAGGGGATTTGCCCCGGCATCACGATGTCATCCATCAATGACTAATGCAAGGCTATGTGGTCACTTCTACTGGGAATTGATAGGACGTGAACCTATTGTCTGAGACGCGGTCTATACAATGTGGTGGTGACGTCGACTTGTGTGTGTGTGTGTGTGTGTGTGTGTGTGTGTGTGCATGTCAAAAATAGGGTATCAAACCTTTCCTCCCTCTGATTCATTGTTCCTCTATCCTCTCTCTCTTCATCTTCTTTATCTCTCTCCGACCCACACTCCCTCTCTCTTTTCACGCTTTTTACAGTACATGGGGTGGCAGGGTGGCCTAGTTGGTTAGAGAAACTATCCTGTAACTGGAGAGGAACAGGCTTGATTCCCACAACAGCCAATATGTCGTGTCAAATGTTTGAGCTAGACACCAAAACCCCCTCCTGTTCATCTGAAGTTCCTCTGGATAAGACCATCAGCTAAATGCTTTAATTTGTCATTCCGTCAAGATAACCTTCTGCTGGTTTCTGTATCAGCCAATAAATGATTTCTTCCTTTGCAAAATAAACCAGAGAATTGAGCTGAATATTTACAGCACCCACAGCTTTCTGTGTGTCTAAAATTTAAAAGGCTGGATCACACAGGAACACACTAGGAAGGATGGAGCAGTTTACCATCTGGGAGCGCTATCACCTTGCTGCAAACACAGCATGGTTTAAGACACCAACAGTTGGATTTACTTCCTGTGATGGTAAAATAATGTTTTTTTTATTATTTTTTTTATAAAGTTAAACTCTGTGGGAAAACACACACAAGAGTTAATTTCCAAAATGCTATATCTTCACTTGTAATGCTATATCCATTGCGGGGGGGAAAAAAAAGATCTTAAGTTTGTTGTTTGATATTTCACAAATACAGCTGATGTCATCTCAAATCGTATTATTTCATGAGAAAAGTTAACAAATAACATTTCAGAACAGTAGGCGTTGCATTTTAATTTCATTTTTTAAGTGTCCTTCTGTTGAAGAACACATGCACCAAATGTGTGTGTTGACAATCGGTATTGTTGGTGAGTCTGCAGATTGCAAAAATAACATTTTGTCTTCACAAATATCCCTGCTGGGTTCTCTCCAGTAGGTCCTGCCCTGACTGTCTCAGCCCAGTGCAGCCAGCATATGTTTTGCTGTACATTTTGTAGGGGTGTCATGAAAAGTTACATTATCACGTGACAGTGACACAATAAATGTGCCCATGTGGAGTGAAACTGGTGGAGGTTGGTATAGCAGATTACTAAAGAGCAACCTAAACATCTGCTATGGAGTTCACTTCAGGACCCAACTGTGGTACAGACTCCAACCTACCTCCCCTGAGGTTTCTACAGCTGAAGAATGGCAGCAAGGGAAATGAGCCGTGTGTCTGTTTATGTTCCTGTCTATGTATGTTTTTACATATGTGTGTGTGCATGTGTACATTTTTGTGCATGTGCATGCATGCACACAGATTTGTGTACTTGTTTTTATGTGTGAGCACACACGCACAGGCATTTTTTGTGTCTGACTAGCACTCCCTGCGACAGTGAAATGGCTCCCCTTTTGATACCCCCACCCCTGATTCTCCCCATGTGTCACAAGTTACACAGTTAAAATCTCACCTCAGGAGTGCAGACGGAGCTGTAGCTTGGAAATAAAGACTTACTGAACTGCTGAGGAAAACAGGTGTATTGTTTGTCGATTGAAGAATGAAGTCTTTCATTATTTTATGCTTTTATTTCAAACCGAAAGCAAAATGGAATACATATTAAACTGCTAGATTTTCCACTTTCCACTTTCCACTTTCCATTTTCCAAGTATATAACCTACAATATATAAATTTCATATATATTCATATGTTTGGCTTCTACAGCATCTCCTCAGAAAACCTACCACACCCTGTCAGCTTTTCAATAGTAGGCCAAATGCAGGTTCTAAGATTTCACTGGGGAAAGGACATAAAAAAAAACTGCAAAGTTCGTCTTTCAGCAACAACCTATGGCCATAGCTGTTCCATTAGCATTTTTCCACTTACGAAGCATAATTTGATGCCTCTCTCACCCCGAGCTAGCGCCTGACATTAAAAATGCATCTGTCTCAATTAAAGTAATAATACATTAACTATTTCCCACGCGAGATGCTTGCGTTATTTTAATGTGTGTGTAACCTGATCACCACATAAACACTTGTTTCACAGGTGTATGGAAGGTGTTCAGCATGTTGCTACATGTGTGGTTGTCCTGCATAAACTGCAAAAATGTCTTATCAGGACATTGAATCCAGTGTCTTACTTACGAGTTTTTAATGGAAATAAAATTTTAAGACTGTATAGAGGATAAGATGATTTGTTAGCACAGACAATTTTTTTTTTGCACAGGCACATGACATCACTAATGACTCTTTATATAACCGCTGTGTCTTCGGCAGAGCCTGACCGCGGCTGAACCCGATCCTGTTTGTGCTTGCGACACCTGACGCAATCCGGGAGCCTTGCTGACACCAGCCACCCGCTGTGAGTCTGCGTGTGACAAGGTTTTCATCCAACTCGCTGTCAGGAAAAACAAGGCGGATTCCCTTAAAAGAAATGCCTTCAAAACCGAGACAAAGGAACACCATGCAGCACACATACACACACACACACAAAAATCCTAAACAAGATATGCACGCAAACACACCCACACAAACACAAACATACTGAGCATCTGTTCCCGCTGCAGATTCAAATGAAGACCATATTTTAGGATAAAATAATCTTTTGAATTTGACATTTTTTTTTATCACGGCTGCCAGACAGACAACTTTCAGCATAACAAGGGAGTGAACAGTGCTTTCTAAACTCTTACTTGAGTTCCCCTTTCAAGTAGTCTCCTCGCTGTTGGGGCTATCTGTCATTTGCTTTGAGAAGTGGGATGGGTGATAAATCTTGCTATTCCGAAGGTGTGAGGAAGGATGTAGATGATGACACTGCCTCACAGGCGCTGAGTGATGTCTCATCTGCTCATGCTCTCTTTCAGCTTCCCTATCTGCCTTTATCGTTCTCTCTTCCTCCGTTTCTGTCTCTCCTTTGCCGTCTTTCTGTCAGCTTTTTTCCTCAGTCCATTTCTTTCCCTTTTCCCTCTCTCTGCTTCCATCCCTCTCGCCTTCCCTTCCTGACAGTACCGAGGTATCGCATTCCTCATTCATCAGCCTGACACCCATCCTTCACCCAGCTTCCTACTTGACAGGTGAGAGCATGCCACACTAATGGGTGAAGCCCCTCCCTCGCCTCTACACCAGAAACATTAGGAACTATGGGGCTTCGGCTGATATTTAACATTCTCTGCAAAAACAAAATAAATAAATAAAATATATATATCCATCTCAACAAGGTACTGAGCCTAAATCCCCTGAGATTTCTAAGATTATTTGTCTTGTTTCCAATGCAGTTTCACTCAAGATCACTGCACTGTCAAGATATCAAAATTTGATTTCTTGAAAATCTCACACAATTTGAATTGCATTGGAAGTAAAATGATTTCACCCTATTGGCATTTATTTTTCACTTTTCACAGACGACAATTTGATAACTCAATATTAGATTAAATACATTTTTAGTTCAGTTGCAGACATTTTCACTTTCAAAACAAGATTTTAAAGCTAAATGTAAGAAAAGAGTGACTGACTAGATAATTCCATCTTTCCAGCACTGCGCCTGCTACTCTCAGTAATTGGGAGCACGGACAACCATACGGTACTTCATGCTCTTCAATCATCAAGGACAGATTCAATTAGATGGGGGAGAGCACAGTATGTTACATTGTTGATCTGTCACAAGAGCACAGGAGGTAGCCATCTGTAATACTTGAAAGTATGGGTGGAGATATCCACTCTTTTACAGCAAGCAAGAAAGAAAGCTATTTCTGTCTCACTCCCATAAGCTTGTTTATCTTGTTGTTGTTGTTGTAAAGTATCTTTGAAACTTCCAAGACTTCCTTCTTTATTCTCCAGTGTACCACTACTGCTACAAATGCTACTACTTCTCAAACAATGCAGTTTTTAACGCTGAATTCACCACACATTTCTCAATTTCAGTGGTCCCACAGGAAACGGAACATCTCCTGAGCGAAGTCTTCAGCATTTCAAAGGGACATCCTAAATACTTTGATTTGATGAACAACGTCTGTTATGGGATTTGAAAAAACAGCTTACAACAAGAAAGGTTCCTAGCTCCATCGAGATGCTGCCGTTAATCTTTAATTGGACTCAAAGAGGATTGGAAACAGTTTTTTGGCATCCGTCTACCAAGTACCAGGTCTGCCAGCGCAAGATTTATTATGAGAGAGAGAGCGAGAGAGAGAGAAAGTGAGAGAGAGAGAGAGAAAGGGATTTGGTGCGCTTGCCAAATCAGTCTGGGGGGTCCCAATGCAGAGTGAGCAGAAATCTGGCAGGGGGCTGACAAACTACATCAGAGGCTTATGGAGAAGGTATGATGTACACACAACCAAGTCACAATATTCAACCCTTTTGTAGTTATTTCAGAATTTAGACAATACTAAGTAGTAATTTCCCAATTCAGTCAATGGACAGGAAAAGCCTTTTCTCTGCGATTACAATACAAAGTGATCAATCTCCCCTCAACTCCACACAGCATAGCTCAAATTGTTTCTCTCAGCCTCAAGGTACACATTCTTTTTTGTCACTAATAGTAAGAGCTCCCCACATTCGACCATCCGTCTGTACTACTCGGGGATACCACCAGAAAGAGGGGACATGTGAAGGAGCTATTCTTCACCGGGTAAACAGGACCATAAACCATCTATAGAAGAGGCAATTACTTCCTGATCTGACACCACAACCCACTTCAGCCAACCGAACAGCGGGAGGGGCTTCCAACGGTGATCTTATAGGGCCGCTAACCGGGTTAGCCGTGGCTATATCAAATTGGTCTGGGAGATTTAGTGTGGCTCATTCCAAACCCCGGGAGCCATGTGACATTGATCACTAGGCTACTCAACGCTGTGGGCCCCAGCAGGACTAGGTTCGCCAGGCTAGGCTAACTAGCTAGCAAGCCAGGGGGCCCTGCCAAGCGCATGTGATTTATGGGTCAGTGCGAAGGCTAATGCATGCTGCTTTGCATATGTCCTGCTTTGGCTCTTTGTGGCCATGCAGACTTTACGGCGAGCTGTCCCACACCTTTAATGCTGAAAGGGCCTATATTATTCATAACATCCCCCTGTTTGCCTTAACAACGCTATTAAATTATGGAAAATGTATTCTTTCTTCAAATTTATAGCGTGCTGTTGCGCAAAAAATACAACCACATCACTGGTACATGGATACGGATGGGGATGATACAAAGAATGGAAAGGGAGAGGCTAAAAAGGTTGAGAGGATTTGATAAAAATGCATGTGAGAGGTGAAATCACACACACACTGAGTCTGCTTTGAGCACCAAGGACTCCAGCTCCATTATTAAATCTATTTGTGTGCTCCCACAGTCACGAGTCCAAACCTGACAGCAAGGGAGCTTCTTGTGATCAAATGGAAAGCGGCAAAGAGAATACCTAATACCTAAATAAGCCGCAGCATCCCTTTGCATCATGTGAGTTTATCTGATACCTATAAGCCTATTTGGTGTCTGACAGAAGCAGAATGACTTTATTGCCAATAAAGTACAATAATTGTAGAGGAATGTGTCTTGCGGGGACATGTGGACAATATGTAGTGTCATAGTGTCTGTAGATAGTATCAGTCTATAGAAGACATATAATTCACAGAAGACAATTGAGCTTTATTTATAGGTTTATTGTTAATTGATTGATTGATTGATTGATTGATTGATTGATTGATTGATTCATTCATTCATTCATTTTGAGGTATCTTTGAAACCAACACCTATAATCTTCATTGCTTGGATGAACTGCTGACTTGTCCAGTCTCATACAGTATAGGTTGTTCATAGCAGATGCATATTCTGTTCTTCTTGAATGTGTTTTGGATTTGTCTCAGCTTTAAGCTAAAAGGTCTGTGCTGTGCAGTGTTCAAGTTGAAAATGAGGAACCTTCATCGGTGCTGAAGTGCCTATAATTATTATTTTAGAGAGCGGGATGTGCTCTCCCCTGGGTGTCTTCTTTTGTTTCTTGAGATGGCAGGAAAGTTGAAAGAACAAGACAGAGAGAGAGGGAGAGAGAAAGAAATCTCTGAAAATGCAGATACTTGGTATAACTTCTGGATTAATGAAATCCTAATTCTCACAAATCCATGATTGTGTTGCAGAACAATCCATGTCATTCCATCCATCCTGTCCTTCAGTCAGAGTCTTATAGTTGATCTGTAAGTGCTTTTGTGCAGAAGTGAGTTTTTGTAGCTGATGTGAATGTTTTGCATTTCAGAATGATGATGGCCGCTTACTCTGATATCTGCAAAAGGTAAATGTGAGTTAGAGTAAAAACACAAACCATCGCCACAAAAGACCACCCAGGCCTACGATTCCAGCCAGCAGGAGAAGACACATCAGCCCCAGACAAAATTAAGACTGAAGACTGATGTCTGACGTCCAGCTCCATCACTTGTTTTAGGCTTGATTTCCCCAACATTGACATATATGGAATCATTGATATCAACATCCATCACTGCATTCAAGTGATCCTCTTCAACCTCATTTGAGTTTACATCAACTTCTTCTGACATGTTCAGTCCTGGTCTGCTGTCTCTCTCTGCGTCTGAACATCCCACGATGCAGCTTTTGTAAGATTCAAAATGTGTGTGTGTGTGTGTGTGTGTGTGTGTGTGTGTGTGATTGTGTGTGTGTGTTGAAGGGGAAATGTGGGTGTTAATGCAGTATACCATTGATGCAGGACATGCACATGACAGACTGTGCATTCCTGTGAGGGGTGTCAACCACAGCGACTGAACCCATTTATCAGTTCCACAAATGGTTTCTATCTGTGCCACCATCCGCTACTTTATCACCTTAGAGTGTTGGTGCATTTTATTTTTACAGTACATTAAAAATGTCGGTTTAGTTCTTTAGTCCTTTCCACTATCGCTGCAAAAAAATATCATGGCACTTCAACTTAAAAAAGTTTCCTTGCTGCCTTATAATTGCAAGCTGCAATTATGTACTGTGTACTTGCACCACTTGTACTGCACTTGTACTGGTACTACTTGCCATGTCTAACAGAACTTGTAATATATGTGTAGTATCGAGTGTAGGGATTGAACTGGAAACATCACGTTCATCACGATTTTCAGAATTCAAGGCAGTGAATTCTGTCCTATGTTGGAAATGAGTTCATGTGTAGATCTTGCCTCAGAAAATGAGGAGGGACTGAATGATCAACACTAAGGTTACTAACCTGGATCCATTACTGTCAATACCGTGAAGACAGACTAAATACAAATAGTATGCTGATGCTGCTTATTCTCCAGAGAAGAACCAGACTGAGTATGTCAATACAAGCAGAAGAAACCTTGTAATTGTATCACAACAATGGGCTTTTCAGTATAAGTCTTTCGAGGGTGAATCTCTCTCCAGCCATGGGAGACTCACCTTCATCCATCTGCTGCATTTGTTTGTACATAATGGCAGCATTGATTTCAGCCTCACATGGGGTTTTCTGTGTCCCAGTAATTTGTTTGAAGGGAAGGAGGTAAAATGGGAGAAGTACTGGTAATGGAGGTGGAAACAGGAGAGAAAAAAGCCACCCACACAGATTTGCACACAGACACTCATACGCTATACAAGCAAGCTTCCTTTAAAGCACAAACAAAAGCACACTTGAACACTCCCCCCCCTCCCTCGTGTTCTCTGTGGTAAGGAATTATGGGCATGTATTGCTCTCTACATGTAATATAAAATGAGCAACAGTAGAATAAGCTTAAGTTCTTGGATCACCAGTATTATAATAGGAAGGAGTGAAAGCCACAGCGCCCTGATAATAGATGTGACAAATATTGCCATGATACTAGATAAGTATAACAAAAAATAGTTTAAAAAAAAAAATCTATATATACTCTTCCAGTGCTACAAACATCTATTATATTCTAAGGGTACCATGGATGATGACAGGGAATGTGATATTTTGGTAATATATATAAATACATATATGTGGTCCTGTGACTGGATGGGTGACTGAAGTTGTAATGGCACATGGTAATGACATATGGATATACTGCCACCTATTGATCTAAATCATGCAGTACATTTACGTTTGCATTTCAGGCATTTAGTGGATGCTCTTATCCAGAGGGATTGGGAATAAGTGCAACAAGAAAATAAACTCAGTGCCAGGGTCAACAGTGCCCAGTCAAGAGATGGTACATTTTTGATCTTCAAGCCTTTAACCTAGATTTACACAGAAACTCTTCTTATACGTGATACACAGAAACAGAGAAAAGTAAAAATTTAACCCACGTGACTTACTGTATATTGGATGATTTCATCGTAGGCTACACTTCCGGAACCTGCCAGATTTATAGTATTTCAAACAGATCCTCATTTTGGGATGAAAAAAAGTGACACCTGCTGTCACAAAATGATTGATAGAACATTAAAACAAATCCATAGTTGACAAAACGATTAAACCTTTACAATCTGGATCCTCTATATTTTAGTAGACATATAGGAAATGAACTACAAATGCAACCTGAAAGAAATAACATTTCTATCCAATTAAGGGTTAAATACTTCCCAATCGGATATGGGACTACCTCAGGGCTGTACTCAAATAAAGAAAATCCAAAGAAAATCCCCCCCCAAATGCTACATCTACTCCTATAAGATCTAGTGTTTATCAAAGAAGAATGATACCTATCTGTGCATATTTTCTGAGAGATTGACATAATATTCCAGAAATAACTCATACAATATGGTAAAATAAATCTTTAAAATCGACGACTTGACAAAAGATGTCATCATAACCAAAGAGACAATATAAAATGTCATAAGAATATGACTGTTTTTGTTGTACTGTATTTAATGGATTTGCAGCATGAGCAAAGCGCAGAACAAAGGGGATAAACATATAGATAACCATGATATCATTTCTTTACAACCCTGGCTAAAAGTACATTCAAATAAAACATTATGTGACTGTTCAAAAAATCATGACAGGTCTCACATGAAGACATTGTCAGAGTGATATGGCTTTAGCTGGCACAGCTAGAGGACAGAATTACAGCGTCTATGCATGTTGAGCTGGTTAGGATGTAAGTTAAAAAAAGCTTTCACAGCTAGCAATCTGTTTACCTGGTAATGGCGGCTAAACAAATTGAAAACATTTGACTTTTCACACAGCACCATAGAGAATTTAGAAAATAGTTTTCTAAAGTTTTCTAATCTACAGCAGTGTCGTCATGGCTGTGAAGCTCAAGCTTATTCAAAATAAGTGGTGATATACTGTATGTGCCCCAAGGAGATAAATGGTAAATTCACGTTATATCTACATAACAACCTCATTGAAATCACTCATTCTTCTCCGCTAATACAGTATTATACAGTACAGCTCTTATACAGTGCTTTGACCATCTGAGAGTCTGACCATCTGCTTCGTAGTGCTTAATATAAATAACAAAGCTTGTCCACCCTATGAGTTACATTTTATCTGGGTAGTGTACAGTTTGTCCAACTAATTTCCAAACAGGTAACTGCAATGAGGGGTGAGAGATAAAAAGGGCATCTTGAAGTGGCCATAGAATTAATTTGTTTTTTCAAATCAAGACTAACATAAAAATGATGTATTTCTTTGTATCTGTGGTTTTGTGGAAAGCCTGGTAAAACGATTGTGTGCTTTAGCGAATCGCCAGGCAATCATTATCATCTGTCTTCATTCATTTTGGCTTTGGATGATTTGGACAAAGCAGATCTTCATTTGTACATTTTCTTCAAGTGACGTTACAGATATAGACATCGTAGAAGTCCCACTTTTTACTACATGTTTCCTGCAGCTCTGCTGCATTGTTGCTCCGCCCCCAAAGGAATTGGTTTTATTAATTTGGAAAATGCAGAGAATGGTCTGGCAACAAGAAACTTGGGAGACATGAGTTTTTTGTTACAATATTCTCTTTCAGTTCTACTTTCATGAAAGAATAATCTCCAGCAACCACTGTAGTGCTACAACTGAAGAGATGCAGGACAGATGCATGATGGGACCTCTACCATGTCTAGCAGTGTTAACAGTGGGTGCATCAATCTAAGGTCCACATATTCACTTCCCACAGTCCATTTAAGCATGTCGCGGGTCTAACTTTGTAATCCCACAATGCACAGCGCCAGCAACAGCAGAGAAGCTAGGCTGAGAGAGGGTGCAGTCATAGATGCTTTACCTGAAACAATGTGAGACAAAAAGAAACAATCAGTCTCATGTTCAGTTCCCTCATATAATCATTATAAGCATTTACTTCAAATGAAAATGTTAACTTTGTTATTCCCTATAGGTTCCATTTTTTCAGTCATGCTCAGTTGAGCAAATATAGATTATTTGACACGGTTGTCATTTGATACATCTCGACTCTAAGGACCCAAATCTGAATTAAATCTAGGGTTTGCATTCCTAAATTAATCTGGTGAAAATTACAATGGCAAAAAAGGACGTAGCGCCACAATATCTTCACAAAACCAAGTCCTGATGAACAGACTCATACAGCAAAAAAACTGTGTGATTTAATTGTGTATTCAGTCTTAAAATCATATTTTTATTATTTGGAAACATCTGCCGAGGGGGTTGGTTAATTCCACTTGTTCCCGATGTATTTTCTTGAAATAACACCCATCGCCCCACTAGTATCAAGATTACGTCACTTGATGTTCGTTTCAAGACAGTCCTTGATACATGTTGATTTGTATTCTAGTGAAATTGTCACACCCCATTGGCGTTTTTAATAAAGGATTTGCCAGTGTTATGTGAAAGATGAGGTTTCAGAACTTAATACAAGAGTAAAATAATTGTATGATGGGAGTTTTTTGCCTTACCCTTAATACTAATCTTCCTGACGGGGCCGTCTCCTCCTTCATAACGGCCACGCACCATCAGCTCATAGTCTCCAAACTGGGGCATGGGGAAGTCCATGAAGTGCCAGCCTGTGATGTAGACTTTCCCATAGATGTAGCCTGTCTTTCTGAACATGACCTGGGATACAAGAAAGAAGAAGAAGATGAACAAAACATCAGTTTAAACTATTAGACATAAAAAATATGAGACTAAATAGATAGCAGCAAAGCTCTATGCCTACCTTGTAGTACAGTGGGAAGGAAATATCGCCGAACCAGTCGTACTGTATATGGTCCCACCACACGTACAACCACTGTCCTGTCCAGCTGACATAGCGCCACATCCTGGGAGGCTCGGGCGGTGCTGCACACAACACAAAATAGTTTGGTAGGACCACAGTTTTGAAACAGCACCATACTGTACCTGTAACATCTTACAATTTTTCATTATGGGGTTTTGTGTGTTTTCCAACTGGCATATTTTCTTAAATTGTGATTTATTGGTCTTACGTGGTCTCTTGGTGAACATCTCACAGTGTTCACTGGGGGGTCCATAGCCGGCACCGTTGTAGGCCCGGACCTCAATGAGGTAGTGTGCGTCTGGCAGCATGTTCTCCAACCTGGTCTGGTTGACTGTGGCTGAAACAAATATACGATTGGCTCCCGGTTCCGTGTCGTCGTACTTCCTCCAGTATTTGACCTGGTCGTCAAGAAACGAGATTATTATTATCAGACGTTGATGTGTCACTCAGATAGACAAATTTGATGACATGTTTTGAAACAGAAGTGTGGAATTAGTAACAGCTCTATACCTGGTATCCCTCAATGTACTGCTGCAGGCCGGTTCCAGTGTCTACCACCGGCAACCACCACACCAGAGCTTCATGGGAGGACACTGGCCTGGCGTAGACATCGGTCGGGGACTCTGAAGGTACTGGAGAAGACAAGAGGAATGGATGAGAAGGAGACTGACAGAGTTGGTGGATCTCTCCTGTGCCATGCCCAACATGGTTCAGTGTCACGCCCTTCAGTTGTCCAGGGGAATACTGAACAAGTAGGCCAGTATGTTTATTACACGGCACAATGTTTCATTGTAGGGGAAAACAAACAACGAGAGGATAGGAAGAATAGATACCCTTGCACTTGTAGTACAGCGTCATCACCCTTTGGTTTTCTATTGGAATACTGAGCAGTTGTGGACAGGCATTGAGGATCTCTTCAGGATGTGCACCATGCACATCCTGAAGAGATCCTCAATGCTGAAATTTAGGATTTGCTGAATTGCATTAGTAACAGTGGGGGAATATTGCCCTTGTAAATCCCCAAATATTGTCCCTACCACTCTTTCCATACAGCCAAACATCATTGTCACAGACTGACACCACCATTCACTGTAAATAAAAAACAAAATCTCCTCACCTTCTCGTGGGTAGTAGATGACCTTGGTGAGGCTGTAGGGTCCATCTCCTTTCACATTAAACGACTTGATCTTCACCTGGAACTCTCGGACCTGGAAATCTTCCTCGCTGATGACGAAGTAGGGGTCGCGGTGAACGAAACGCTTGGTCTCAGGGTCTGAGATGGTCTCGTACCACCAGTCGTAGGCATCGTGGGGCTTGAAGGCCACGATGTAGCCAAAGTTCTTGCCGTAGAAGTACCACGGCTCCACAGGCTGAGAGTCGGGGTGGGGTGGGAGGTAGAGGAGGAGAGATTACAACTGACACAGGTACACTCAGACTTTGCCCACGTTGTGTATTCTCGGGGACCAGCAGGACTCTTGTACGGCAACGTGCTGCATGGATGTCATGAGTGTCATGTATCAATACAAGGTGTGAATGTGAGATTGAAATCAAGACACCTACCGTCCACGTGATGAAGATCTCTCCATCTTTACCTCCGTAACCTGCCACATCTGTGGGAGCTATCACGGGAGCTGAGTAAAAAAAGAAAAGCTCAGCCATGCATGCACATGTTTGGGGTTTTTTCTACACAGAATTACTCAGTCAAGGCATACAGTGCAGACCCCTTACTCCTTAAAGCACCTACACACACACACACACACTCTCTCTCCTTACGAGCGTCCCAGGTTTTGATCTTGATGGAGGGGATGCTGGCTTCTCCGGAGCCATACTCGTTGGTGGCGATGATCCTAAACTGATACTGCATCCAGGGGAACAGGTCTGTCACGTCTGCTACCTCCACATTACCGTCAAGAAAGGTCGGTGCTGAGTGACACACAAAGGGCACCCATTGTCAAACTGTGCTGTGTCACATTTTTTATTACGCTTGCTGTTTGTTCTTTAGGTATGATGAGGAAATTGAAATACATTCACTTCAGATGCCAATTGGTGTGTACTACCAAGTGCAGCAGTCCAGGAATTCACATTAAAAGCTTTTCACACTCATAAAGACTTTCTGACTTTTGGTTTTATTGTCATTTTGAGGGAGGACACTCTTTAATGTGAATTCAGGACCGTGACTTTTCAAGAGGTTCCAGTTTATCACAGTTGTAGAGCGAGTTGGCCCCCTAGTGGTGGGGTCCCGTACTCACAGGTGCTGGCATTTCTCCAGTCGTCTTCATATAAAGCCCAGTAGTGTCTGGTCTGAATGGTGTAATAGAGGATGGGGCTGTTGTGGTCGGCTCCTTTACTCCATTCCAGCTTCACCGACGTGTCCCTGATCTCCTCCACCCGGATCACGCCAGGAGGCCCGGGGACACCTGGAAATTAGGCGGGTGGATCATTGAAAGGATGTATGGACAGGCGGTATGTGTGAGAATGGAAGAGGGGTGGATATAACAAGACACCTAGAAATAAAGCAATAATAATAATAACAGAGAAAACAGAGCTTATATTTACTGAACTGTACCATTAAAAACAGTTCAGAGATTTTACCTCTAGTATTAGTTTCTTGCAATGTTGGTGCTCTATTTTAGCTTAGTGCACTCATTGTAAATTGCTCTGGATATGAGAGTCCTAGAATCCCAAATCCCAAATCGCAAATACCTAGAATGTGACATAAAATCTGATTTTATAATTTGTGATCGACTGACGCAAAGCATGCTGGGACTGACCTACGATCTTGAGGTCGGCGTACGCTGTGGCGTTGTCCACCACGGTCTGAGCCGTGCAGGTATAGCGACCCTTGTGCCAGACCTGGATGTTCATGATCTTCAGGTCACCACTGTCCTCTTGACTCTGACGGAGAGAGAGAGGGCAAGGGAAGCAGAGAGGAGAGAGGGATGGAGAGAAAGGAGAAAATGATGGAGGCAGAGAGAGCTATTAATTCATTCCATTCAATCAAACCGCAGTAATTTCAATAAAGTGAGACCTACTATGACAAAATGATTGACTGGAGGAAAGTAAAACTAATTCTGGTGCTTCTCAAAGCATGTTAGGTCATTTAAGTGGTAATACTATTTTTCCTTCAAAACAGATTTATAGCATTTTGGAATGGAACTCTTCATAAAGAGGAGTAGAAATTTCCACTAGACTCAAAGCTGCACTAGGCAAGATTTTGATGCAAAAATACATCAGCCTAAATCACAGTAGTCAAGTCAAAGTGAAATCAAATGAAATTCTGGTGTCGGGTATGGACATTTCTCCAGCCACAGGAAGTGACGAAACAAAAAAAAACAGACAATACAAACAGTCTCAAAGAAAGCTGGACTCATCAGCATTAGATCTTTTGCCTTTCTCGTCTCTTTTGGTTTCCTTTGGTATAACATGAGCTGTCACATGACACATTACATGATTTTTAGTGTTGCAGTTGTTAAGGTGTTGAAGACATTTTTCAACAGTTGCCTGTTGCTGCCATTTGGGGCCGCCAACGTGCAAAGTTGCCTAGAGCAGCTTTATGGAGGAGCGATTTTAGCATTTGATTTAATTCACTAACTGATACTACCAAGGGATGTTTTAAACCAATTGACCAGTTGCAAGGTAACTGTGAGATGCTGAGAAAGTCCAGGAGGAACCATCATCCTACCATAATGCGTTCGTAGTGTTGCCACTCGGCGTTGAAGTCGATGACTCTGAAGTCCATGGCCCAGACGAAGGTGACGTCCAGCATGGGGTCGTATGAAGCAGAGCACCTCAGAATCACCTCGTCACCAACCATAACCTCAGTGTCTTCAGGGGCCACTGTGATGCTGGTAGCCTCTAGGAAAAAACAATTACAGTAGGCAGGAGATTTGAACCCACAACAGCCAATGTGTCCACCAACAGCCATTTATCCTGTTGAAGTTTCCTTGAGAAAGACACTAATCTCCTTTACTCATTGTAAATCATGAAGATAAGTCAGCTAAAAGACTAAATGAAAATTCGCAAAACGTGACATAAATATTGTGACAGTCAGCTTAATTCTTTCATTAGTGTTATAGTTTTTATGAAGAGTTCCATTCCAAAATGTTATATATCCATTTTAAAGAAAAAAATGATTACCTTACCTAACATCATTTTTATGGTAATAATAATAACTTTAGATTACCGTCACAATTTCATTGTATTTAATTATGTAGAGATCAATACTCTCTCTCACACACACACACACACACACACACACACACACAAAATCAGTCTGACCACAAAAACACACACATAAAAATGTGCGCACTGACCCGTGATGGTGAGAGAGCCAGAGCTGTTGGCCTTTCCTCGGTCGTTCTCAGCGAAGCAGTTATAGACGCCTTCATCATTCTTAGTAGCATTGAGGATCTGCAGACTCCCATCATACATGATGGAAATACTAAAAACAAACAAAATTAGCAAAGCTGCTTTTTAATAGCCAGAGCTTTCCGGTGGCTAAAGGCTGCATGGGGCACAGTGCTCTAACGCAAGCCTGGGTTTGTATCTACTGTTAACTTACACACAATCAGACCCTGAGAAGACATCGCCTGTATTGATAATAAAGTTAGCATTGTGTTTTATCGCCTTACTTTTGAGTTTTATCACACTAAACTAATTTAAACTAAAATAAAATGAGCAAAAAACCCTTAAAGCAGTGGTTTCTCATGACAGTGTGACCTTGTTTGGATGATTTAGTATGGTTAGTTGCACTGACCGTGAATTGTTGAAGAGCAGCTCTGTGCCCTTGGTCCAGGTGAACCGGGGTCTGGGAGCCGCTCGGGGTTTACATTCGATCACCACTCGGCCGTCTCTAGCCCCGAGAAGCTGCTTCTTCACCGGGTTAAACTCAAATGTAGGAGCACAGGCTGGAGGGAGGTTATAGTAAAGTAAATTTCAGAGTGCATTGAATTCTGCTGTTGTGTTAGACACTGTTGTTACACTGTTGTTCCCAATTTCATTTTGAAGTAAATCATATGATTACATCAATATAGAATTATTTTAGCTGCAAGTGTTTATGAAAATGTACTTGGTTATTTATGTTTTGGGTGAGTTTCATAACCCTTGCGCCCTTAAAATCTCTTAATACACAAATCCGTCATTTAAAAAACACATGGGTATCAATGAGAAGCTTTTTTCCCTTCCTAATATTCAGTGAGCCAATGAGAGTACAGTTTGCTGGGACGACTCACCAATCACTCGCAGCTCTGCGTTGGCATATTTGACGCCCCAGTAGTTCTCAGCGAGACACTGGTACATCCCTGAGTCATCAAAAGTCAGACTGGAAAACTTCAACTCGCCTTTCCCGTACTGGTAGACACACACCAAACAAAGTGTTACTACTCGTTTCTTTAAACTTATTATACATCATTGTGATGTATAATAAGTTGGTGGTCTCTTGACTGACATGATAACAGCACTGCACTTAAACTTTGAAATAAAATAAACCTCCTGTATGGCTCACATAAGACCTCTCGTCCTCATTGTGTGTGTCGACTGTGCTGCTGTACTACTCCCCCCCTCCCAAGCCCCCCATCTCTTTACTGATAGCCAACAAAAACAAAATGCATGAGTGATCACCATAAATCCATCTTTGTACCAGCGGATGTAAGGGAAGGGCTTCCCTGATGCCACACAGCGCATGGTGTGCTCTGAACCAATGTCGATCTGAGTATTGTTGATGGTCTCTGCCCACTCTGGAGCCGCTGCCAAACAGAATGGAGCACAAATATAATTAAGTCTAACATGACATACAGGTGTATCCATCATACAGTAGATTGCTGCTTTACTGTTATTCTATTGTCCTATCCCTTAGAGGAATTGCTTGGAACAATTTTGTAAATAAATAAATGGAAATATCTAAGACTCCATACTAGGTTAAATGGTCTGTTAAGACATGTTGCAGTGTGCATATCACTCACATTCAAATCTAGTGAAGTACGCTACGAGTTCACTCACACTGCACATAGAGCCAGGCCTTGTGCCAGTCCTTCCCTTTCGTGTTGATGGCTTCACACTCATATGCTCCCACATCCTCATACTGTACATTGTAGAGGTGGAGCACGGCTCCAGATTCACTGATCTCATGATTTGCCGGGAGGTCTGTGGCGTCGACCTTCCTCCATACAATATGAGGAATGGGGCTGAATGGACAAAATTTGACTGAATGCAATGCGTTTTATAAATCCGCACTAGGCAGTTATTATGACAGGCATGAAAACATATATGAAGACACAAACAAAACACATTGTGCATGAACAATTACCTTCACATAAAAGAGTAACCTCTGAGAAAACAATCATGAACTAACATACCCTTGAACTCCTTTGCTATTAAGCATCAAAGGTGATCAGATTTTCAGGAATTAAAATGTTCCTCTATTTATATAATAAAAGATGTTTAATGTAGACATTGTCAAAGTCTGATTCGGTTTGAGTGGTACAATTTTTCATTGCATTTTCAAAAATCCACAGTAAGTTTACAGTAAGTTTCAGACCAGTCACAACATCATAATTGGACTTGGGTTTTGATTGGCTCCCGTCAGTAAAGAACTCATGAAATTGGTGCAATCAGGCAAGTTCGCAGCCTCCACTCAGCAGATTTACCTCATTTGAATTAGAGGAGCTGCCAATCAGGGTCAAGGACTGTTCTGCCTGTGAGGACTTCCCATTAGTTTAATAAAAACCCTTTAACTAAACTATTTATTTGCAAAACATCATAAGGAACATTATTCTTATCCCCATAGTATATCCAAAAACAAAAATGAAAACTTAATAACATGAGACGATTCGAGCAGAACTGTCTAAATAGGACAAAATCTGGACAGTTTATAATGCACATCCACCTTAATGTAAACTTACTTTCCCAGAGCAAAGCACTCCAGTGTGATATTAGAGGCCAGCATGGCGGTGGTGTCTGAGAACTTCACCCTGATGTCTGCTGGGTACTTCCTCTCCTTACCTGGGGAAAGAAAGAGTTCATTACATCCATAAAGCTCAAATGTCAGATAGATATAGAGATAGAGATATAAATAGCCACTAACCATCGTCAGGCGGTAAGGGAATCAGGGGGGTGAACTTGGAGAAGACACTCTTGCCGATGATGGGGCTAGAGACGAAGCACGAGTAGTTGCCCGCGTCCTGAGCTTCCACCTTGGAGATGTACAGGTTCCCTGTCTTCTGGGACACAAAACGACGGCGATCTGTCTGCAGGAAAACTGGGAACTCATTGTAGATCCAGCGGTAGGTCACCTCAGCTACAAAACAGGAAGGAAAAGAAACATAGTACTGTAGAGAAGACCAAAATCTATTTAATTCTTCTTGGTACTGCTTTCATTCATTTTGACCAAGGTTCTATTAGCCTTTGATCTATCTTCTAAATGAAATAAACAAATGATGGAAATTCATCATGGATGATAATGAATCAATATAGACATATATTCATAACATAGGTTTGAAATGAGATGTTCTTTGGTAGCCCCAAATCCTACATTATTACTGTAATGGCCTCTGTGTAACAATCCTGTTGTGGATATTATTTTAGAAATGATTATATTGTAATTGTATATTGTACTATATTGTAATGCAAAACCTGAACTTTAAGTAACTGGTTACCAGACCATTCTTTGCACCTTTTGACTGGAAAGAGACCAAAATGAACTGGTATTTCCAAAATCTCGTTAGGTAAGGGGCAACAGTGAAGCAACAGTGCCAGCAGGAATGCAGAGAGACTTCTGTGGTGGCAACATATGCATGATGAACGATACATACCTGGCCATGCTTTTGGAGGGACACACAGCAGAACAGCCCCCTGTCCTTCTTTGGCATAGACAGGGTCTCTCTCCTCCTCGGGAAACTCCTCCATAACTAAAGTGGGATGAGGAGAAAACAAGTAGAGAAACAATATAGGAAAATCCAGTGGCAAGTGCAGCAGTTTATACAACAAGATGTAAACTGCAAAACGGCCATCCCCTCTCTTTTAATACTTTCAGTCACAATAAAGCAAGTGAAAAAAAAAGCTGCCACTGGGGTTTGAAAAAAACAAAATTCACTTACTTACAAGTGAAAATATCTTGCAATCAAGGTTTCAAGAAAAGGTCACTCGATTTAAGAAAACTTTGTTGGGCCTGTTCTTTCATAGAGTCAGCAGTGTTCGTGTTATCTCATCTGATTGTTTGTTGATATGTTAACTCTGTTCCTTTTATTTTACAGCACTTTGCATCTTAGTCGAGTCCAAGTCAATTCCAAGACCAGGTCCAGTCAAATTTGAGTGAAGACCAGGACCAAGGGGTCGAAACCTGAGTCAAGACCAAGGCCAAAATTTGATCTATCTGCAGGCACTCTGTTTGAGGACCGTTATATACTACACAGAGGTCTAATCCCTGAAATTGTTTGTAGTGCTAGGGAGAAAATAAATGAAGGGGGAGAAAAACATCACAAAAGTGGTGTCAAGTCAAGTTTAAAGTCTCAAAATCACACTGCTCACATCCAAACTTGACCCTGGCCTCCTTGCTGATGACGGTGCCGTAGATGTTTCTGGCCACACAGATGTATGTCCCAGCGTGTTTCTTCTGTTTAGGGTTGGTAATAACCAGGTTCCCCCCTACCAGGCTGTAGTGTTCATCTGGCTGCTCCATCAGCTTGATCTCCCAGTTATCACGGCGCCACCTAGGGGAGACAAGGATACGATACGATACGATACGATACGATACGATACGGTACGGTACGGTACAGGTGCAATGCGATGCGATGCCCTTTATTGTCTTAAGGGAAATTCACTTTGCAAGGCAAGCACAGAAAGACAGTGCACATCAAAACTCAACAGTGGATTACATATGACACATATGTGTTACCTGTATGAAGCCGGTGGGTTTGCCCGTGCCCTGCAATTCATGGAGATTCTCCCATCTGGTGAGTCCTCAATGTAGACCACATCCAGAGGCTCCTCCTCAAAGATCGGGCCATAGCCGGTAGCATCCTCTGACGAATGTAACATAAACATTAGGTTTAGATTATTCATTTGAAACATTATGGCATATATGCAACATGCCATGTTGCCATGACAAATAATAAATTCCACTCCAAACTCCCAAAAACAGTTCAGAAAAACTCACCTCCATAAATTCTGGGCTCACCAAAAAGGACTGCCACTGAAAAGCAAAAACATGGAAATGTCAGCTAATGGTATACATGGTTTACATCTGAATTAAATCACATGACAACATCACTAATAGGTCTAGTGGAAACTGTGTACATCCATTTTAGAAAAATCATTAGATATCTTTAAAATAGTCATTATGTCAACCGAGGTTTAAAATCTCTCATAATCTGTTGTAATTTTGTTTTATCACTCAGTATGTAACTGTAACTGTGTCACTTACCTGTGAAGGAGACAGAGGAGGAGAGCGCCAGTAGCAGTAAAGCAGTGGCAGCCATGACAGTTAACAGACTGACTCACTGACACCAAGAAGGTTGGACGATTAAAAAGAGGGACAGGAACACCAGGTCTAAGGGCAGGACATGGGCTGGCGAAGGCAGAGGGAGAGAGACAGTGAGAGAGATAAAGTCTGGGGGAGAGGTAATATATCACGATGCAAACTTCTCCAGTAACAATAACACTGCTTTTTTGGCTTGATAACAAGAAGTTTTGAGCATTTATTGTGTATAATATGATAGTCTTCTCTCATAATGGCCGAAGTGCATGGGCATAGACATGGAGGGAGACCTGTACAATTCAATAGTCGGATGAATGAATAATGATAATTTAATAATAATAATCTAATTTCTCTTCAGATCAGATGCTCAGTTTAGCCATATCAAACTTTATTTCACCATAACCAGTAATTCTCCTCATTCTCTCATACTTGCATATTGTATGTACATTTGTAAATCACTAGTTTAAATCTTGCTGATGAAGTGAGGGAAAACGCTTTTATTTAGGCCACTACTGTGCTCATATTACATCAGTATGAATTACTGCCCCCCCAAAGTTGAAATGAAACCTGCATAAAAAAAAGCTCTCAGCATAGTTAGATACTTTTTAATCTTTCAATTCTTCTGTGGTGAAAAATAAAAGCTTTTGCAGACAAACAGGTATACCAGAGTGTCCATGACTAGACCGTTTGAGCCCCCCAGCATTCAGCATTCACACCAGAACCAGAGTAAGTGCATGTGTTGCTGGAACCTTCTCTGTGAGAAGTGGGTATAAATGATTCAGAATCTGAATGACTCAGCAGAATGCTCCATATATAGTCATGCAGAGTGCGTGCACATTCACAAAGATGTGCACACACACGCCCATGCAGATACAGAAAGGCATATGTACACACGCGGAGAAACACACACGCCTTCTTACGCAGAACGCAAGGTAGCACTGCAGTAGCTAGACAGGGTTCTTGCTGTGTCGTCAAACATGCTTACACATCACTTCTGCCAGAGTACATGGCAGTGCTGTTGTAGGCAACTGCAGCATCTCAACAAGACACAGAGAGAGAGAGAGAGAGAGAGAGAGAGAGAGAGAGAGAGAGAGAAACATGGAGGTATGAAACAGGATAGACAGAGAAGCGAGGGGGGATGGGGTGACATCGATGGCCTGAGACAGGAAGAGTGTTGGTCTTTGTTTGCACTAATGGCTCCATTTCCGAGTCACGCTAAGCTAAGAGTATCCACTGCAGCAGAAAGGGCACCTCTGCGTCATCTATCCCTTGTGCTGTTTACAATGAGTGCCTGTGTAGAAACTTGCCATGTCAGAGGAAATGGAGTCAGGGGGTGGGGGGAGCTGCACTGTCACTGACTACCTCTAGGAGGTGATGTGACCTTTACGTGCCTCCTTGCTCCATTTACATTTTACATTTACATTTACATCTTATCCAGAGTGACTTACTATGACTGAGTTGGCGGGGGTTCAGTGTCTCACTCAAGGTTACATCAACAGGACAGGGTAGCTGTCGATGTTCAATTGTGGTGTTCACTCTAAACCCTAGACCACTCTGCCACCCCTCCTTGTCTTTTGTGCGGTTGCAAAATGCATCAAAAACACCAAAAACTGCACTGTAAAACTGAGTCATCCTATCAAAAGACAACAACACCTTAGGAAACAGCTATTACAGTTTGAAAAATCCTATTGGATAGAGGCAGAGAGACAAGAAAAGCTTAAAGGCTAAAGCTGCTAATAATAATCCTCCTAAAATGTTGCAGTTTCATTGGGGAAATCAGGCAAGCAGTAATCTTCTTTGGAAAATTAATGTTTAATGTGTGTGTCCAGCCCTGGGTAGTTCTCCTTATACTAAGTATACTGAATCATGGGCCACACTTAAAGCATGCAATCCTTAACACAAATCTCAACACTCTTCTAGATTATAGCATGGACATGTGTTCATATAGGTTCATATGGTGCTGTGCATGAATTGTGTCTACAAGCCATCTATAAACTGATCAATTCATCAGTGTGTTGTGTGTTTTCCAGTGTTTTCTATGGCAGTAATCCCATCACAGCTCTGGATCCTCTTTGGACAGGCCAGCAATATTTAGGTCAGCACATGTATTAAGCCTCGACTCTTACTGGCTGACTGAATAACCAACGATTTCTGTGTTTTTGTAGCTATGGCAAAAAGCATCCAAAGTCATGTTTAAATTCCTCAGCAAGGTGGTGAAAGACGACTGTCCCACTGTCTTGAGTTCATTGAGTTAATGGTGGATAGATTAAAGCACAATGAACTACATGTAATCATTTAAAGTGAATGTGCGGCTCCTGGATCAGTGGAACACCAGTGCTTATATAGGATGGAAATAATTCCACTTTCCAATGAAGTTTCACTTGTTTCAGGACTTTTCTAAAAACACGTGTCAATATATTTTAACTACAGAATAATATGGATCACTCTCCAATGCAAACAAATTGGAAACAATTCTGGTTGCCAATTGTTTTATAACAAAAATTACATTCTAAGACTCAATACTTGATTAAATGACTTGTTTAGATGGATATTATGGATATTTCCTGCAGTGTTGGTCTTGCACTCTTGCAAATGTTGCATTTTTCTGTTGCAGTCAGGAAGGTAGAGGTTAACAGTGACGGACACACCTGTCCATAAAAATCTGGAATCAATGCCTTATCACTAAGGGAGTTGCCCTCTTGGCCATCTAGGCGGACACTGCTGCCAAATCAGTACCGCCGAGCCGCCACCCACTGCGCCCTTGACGCGTCTGATACTTTCACCTTGGGTCTCCTCACTGCGTCAATGAAGACACACTTCCAAACATTTATTGTCCGATTAGTAAAAAAACTGCGGGATAATAAAGTTGAGGCATTCTTTTATTAGACAGCGCTTATAAGGGCAGTGCTCAGTTGGTCTGATTCCCCCAAAAAGAGCAGCCTGTAAAAGTGTCCGCACAGCCCCTTACATCACTTCATCCCAATGACGACTGAGCGGCACCGGCAATTCACTGCTCTGCATTGCGGTACTCCTCTGCCGGTCCATTTCTCTAGTTCAGCACTACAGTGTTGAACACAATCCCGGTTTACCTCCGCTAAATCCAGACCCAAGAGCCAGCCCTCATGCAGACACCCTCATGCCGTGTTGTTCTTACCTTTGAGGCAGAATAAATGGTCGTTTCAGTGCATCCTCGGTATGGCACACCTGGACCCGAACCGCAGCCCACCCGCAGGAGCGTCCCGTTCATTTGAACTTTTCTATTGGAGGAAAGCGGATGAGTGGCACCTCTGGGTGGCAGCGCCTGTACGAATGCCATTGGTCCATAAGAGCGGAAGGATGAGAGAGATGCGGGCATCATGCTGCTGCTCATGTAAAATGAATCCTTTAGGAAAAAGAGCTGTAGTAATACTGTAATACTATAATAAACTGTGGAAGAATATGTAAGCTACAAATATCACAGCAAAACAATAAGTCCCTAGAGGAACATTAGATGGATATTATAGTGATATCATAGATAATCAGAAATACCATTAGATACGATAAGGTCACTATAAACTCACTATTGAGTATCACCAACACACAATATAAACAGTAATATTAAGGAATATTATACAGATTTTTGATTTGCTTTGGGTTTGATTGGGAAATCAACTTACATTTTTATTTGATTTATTTATTATTTTCTGGACCGCTCTGTCAGGACAGTGGGGAAAGGTGTCTCCACAAGTGTGGGTCACAAGTTCAAGGAGCCCTTGCCCCATTTTACTTGCCATGTGCTGTGCATTTTAAATGACCTTCACATCAATTTATTATTAATGTCAGAAACCAGGCACTGGTCAGACTATCACTAGATGTGACTGGGTACCATATATGATTAAATGTATCTATTTTGTATAGCGGGGTAGCTAATAACTTCAATAATATTCAATAGTTGATTTTATTTTGTATCAGCAATCATTTTGGTGTCACATTTTTTAAATATCTCATTTTTGGAATGAAATTCTCAAGAATATAGAGAATAAGAGTATAGAAAATATATACAAAGTGAGACTTAAGGTGAGATGAGAATCTAGGATGAAACTTCAATATTCTGATATTGGTATTTCTCTCCTCTCTACACAGACAGACAGACAGACAGACAGACACACACACACACACACACACACACACACACACACACAGTCCAGATGTAGGTTAATCTCACAAGGATTAACTGTGGGAGGTTTATCCAGCGGGTTATCTGCCAGAAAAAAACCTACAACCTCATTTTCATTTATATACTCTAGCAATCTGAGAACAAAACAGTCTGAATTGAAATCCTGAAACCAACATTTATTTCATTTTTTAACTTCATTTAAAATACAAAATATTTTGCAATATTATATTGTAGAGTAAACCATTTTGACAGCCTTTCATGCTTCTCATGTAGCTTCAACATTAACCAGAATGTCATACAATATCATATCATATACTGTATACCTATGTCACTAAAACATTGTTTCCAGGGTATTCACACTCCAATGTGCCGGTCTGTTTATCCGTCCATGTCTGTCCATCCTTCCGTTTGCTCCAAATTACATGTTTGTCCATTTTTATTTTGTTTTTTAAATGCACACTCTTAAAAAGATGTGCCAGTTTCACACATTTGTGTGTCTAGTTTGAGACAACACACTTTTGTGTTGCTTTTCAACACAACATATATTAATAGCAACACCTAAATGCTGTGTTCAGAGCACAGATGTTGTGTTATGCCAAACTAGACGCGTGGATGTGTTTAAAATGATACATCCTGTTTAAGAGTGCACTTTTTTAAATACAGAAAAGGTGCATAAACTGTCAGAGACAGACACAATACAGGTGTCACGAGAGCTCAGTCACAAGTTAAATAATCTCCTTTGTTACCCAATACACATTTGAGCTAGCAAAATTACCTGACAAATTCAAAAAAAGAAAAAAAGGAAAATAAAAATAAATGCCACAGCAAATGAAAGACTGAAAACTGTAAGTAGTCTCATCTCACACAACGCCATTCTGCCCAAATACTATCCCCTACCCATAATGCATTAGGGCTCATTGAGGTCAAGCTCTCACCTCCAACCTCAACACATTGACACTCAATTCAAACTATTATTTACAAATTACAAACAAAAATATCTACACACGGAAAGCGGACACATTGCAAACTAAAAACTTGATGCAAGTTATGAAAACCTAAGTCATGTAAATGTGGAACTTCTCATAGTCTCATATCCCCTTTTGAGATAACCGAGTGCTTCTGCTGAGACGGGAGTCGACTGCTTCACACACACCAGGATTATAGACCGTTTATCCATTGAAATAGAAAGCAATAGGATACATCGCGCACGCTTAAACACAGTAGCATGCATGCGCTGCACACGCACACATACAGACGTGCACACATGCACACACCCGTCCACACACACAATCACACAATCACACACATACACTTCATTCATTTATATATAAAACTCACTGAGTGCTTGGTGTACACACTTTGTTGCGCTTTGAGTTACAGCAAAACATGTGACAACATACACATATATAAGGTTAAATGCATAAACCGAAGTCACCAGTGCGTATACCATTTGAATTTTCAATGAAACAAGCAACATTTTCATTCATATAAATAGATAAATCCACTTGTTTCCACATTCAGTATCATTACGCAATATTCCAACCCCTTCATTTTAGTTCTTTAAGTGCTACCAATAAGCCCCATTCTGTAACAGTTAGTGAGACCGCTCCTATTGGCAGTTACCTGGTGAGTAGGTTGGCAGTAGTTTAGCGCTGCTAGGCAGCCGCTCCTCCTCAGAGTGAACGGGTTAGGAGGAGAATGGAGGTGAAAACATGAGAGATGAAGACAACGCCTCATGGGGCGTTTATGAATCTCTCCATGATGCTACTTTCAGCCACACACTGACCTCATGGTTCCTACACATTCTCCATTTCAAAATGACACACTTTTCCCAGATCTCAACTTCTTGACTGCATTTTATGATTTTGGTCGGTGTTCAATATGATGTAAGCTGATGGTGGCTGTGTAATATGATTGTCAACGAGGCCATAACACTCTATAACTGAAGATTATTCCTCACAATGACAGTGGAAGTACAACTGCCAAAAATGTGTCATCGTTTGTGTACCATTTCCCCATACTCTCAAAGGCCTGTTGTGCAATTCCTAAACTTTTCAAGATCAAATTCATTGCCCATAATTTTCCAGGCTTCACGGACTTGTGTAGGAACCCTAAAACCCAAATGACAATTCAGAGGTTATATGAAGTTAACAAGCCTACGCTGGTGCTTCACAGACTGTTGCACGCTCTCTAACCCCATTGTTCATTATACAGGGCCGCAGCTTCTGAAGCATACACATTATATGGTTATATGGTGTTTATGAGTACTCACATAGCCTTTACAGGTGTCACTAGGAAAAAAGTGGGATGGTATTCTGAATGCATCCGTGGACTATAAGAACTGCACTGAGCCCAGGTCTGCCCTGTGTATGAAGAGGGATGTAATTCTATTGATCTAAGTCACTGTTCTCTACAAAGGCACTAGAAACCGTGCTGAGAGGTTCTCGGACATCGACACCCAAATATCAGGAAGCTACAATGTGCACCACTTATACTCGTTCGCTCTCAGTCATTCTTTCGTTCTTTCTTTCTTTCTTTCTTTGAGTGGAAATGCTGTTGGAAACAATGTTGAAAGCGGTCAGTTGGATGTTGTGGATGCAATTAACAAGTTGACAATATCACGATCACCTAAAAGAAAGAGCTGCACAGTGGCCACGCGTTGGGGGGTGGAAGTACTCGACAATGACACCGGACCAATCTCACCTTCGCTTGTGTTCAGTTAGTGCACGGTAACAAGAAGCAGATGCTTGGTGCAAAGAAAACAAACAGATTGGGAAACAAAAACCCCAAAAAATGACAAGCAAAGAAGAAACTTGAGAAAACGTGAGGCTAACACGGGCCAGTCCTAAGTTAGTGTGAGAGTTCTGGCTGGTTGGTGTGGCAAGGAGTGTTTTAGCCAGGGATCCAATAGGTATAAATGCACATCCCTGACCTCCAGTAGTCAATATAGCTTTCTTTTTCTTCTATTACAGTATATATGTACAAACAGCTCATCTGTCTTGAAAAAGACATATTACGCTAGCTTCTACTTCGAGTCACACGTTTCACAGCAATGTCCACAAAGACATTGCTGCCATTTTTTCTCTATATAATACGCCATATAACACTTTTTGAAGATTGAAAGAAAAAGGCATAACCAGTCGCTAGAAGGCGTGCACCACATACAGTCTCAACACGCAGCTCACCTCTGCAACAATTGACACGAGTTGCAATTCTGAGTGTGGTAAAATGCTTAGTAGAACAATGATTTATTCCATGCAGATGTTGATGAACGAGTGGCGGTGTATATTCAATGTAAATTTGCCTGCCTGAGGGTCATGTTTTTGATAAAATATATATTTGGATATATCATGTTTAGTATATGTTTGCAAAGGAGATCAAATGGCACTAACACACACACACTCGGCCACTCCAGCCTGAGTGGTAAGACGCCTTCTGGTACATTCCTTCTGCTTTACCATATTGCTTTCCCTTCTCCTCTCCGCTTCTGAAAGTCTTTACAGCCCTCGTTCCACGTCTTCTTTAAATGGTCATGGGGGAAGTCATGTCGGTCTTTGTCACGTTGAGTTGAATGTTTGGGTGTGTGTGTGTGATGATCAGAGGAGGTCACAGTGTGACGGGGCAAGAGGGGCCGGCTGGCGGGGTCAGGGCAGCAGGTGTGGATATGAGGGCGTGTCAGCGTCTTGGTGACAGGTGGCCATGATGATGGACGCTACGGTTACTGCCGCCATGGCGATGGCCACCGGAGTGACAGCCACCATGGTAAAATGGGGGTCCACGGTGACTATCACCACAGCAACTGTCACCACAGACGGTCACCACGGTTACATTTGCCAGGGTTACAACGAGTGACCATAGCAACAGTTGTGGCCAGGGCGCATTGCCTCGCAGGCCTTCCCCCTTCGTTAGACGAAGGAGTTCATGGCGTTGACAGGCGATGGCGCCTCAGAGCTCTCGTTGCCTTCGTGTGTGTCTTTCTCTTTCTTGCCACTGTATTGACCGATGAAGGAGCCGTCCTCATTGAACTGTCCGTCCCCGCCCTCCCCGTAGTCCACCAGGCTGTCGTCGCTCTCGTCACGGCGCACCGTCCCGTTGGACGGCGTCCGGCTGCCCTTCAGTGGCTTGTGGTCCTCTGTGTCACTGTGGGGGAGGAGAGAGTCGGAGGGAGGGAGAGGTTATTGAGAAACGGAAATTGTTCATCCTGCTTCTTCTGCAGTGGTCAGAAACCCTGCGGGCAATTCTTATTACAGAATTCAATTAAAGTAATCGGCTTTTCCACTGCACAAGTTAACCATGCCATACACAAATTTCGGTGTGGCTCAGCTACGCTAGCAGTGCACTAGTAAAGCCCATCCCTATTTTCAAAGGGTGCTGGCAGGGACCTCATCTTGATACTGGTGCTGATACTGTCCCATAACCATATTAGGACTGATATCATGCAGTCTGGTACTTGTGCAATGGAAAAACTCTGCTCATCTATATGGCGTGTTAGTGCTGGGGTGGTTTAAGCCTGGATGTCTCCAAAGGGTTGGTGACCACTGCTAAAGAGGATTTTTTCAAACGCGTGCTGTTCAGTCCCTCGCCATACTATACCTGCATTATAATGCAACTTCTGAAATGAGGTCAGACAATATGCTTTCAAATTACATGCATTTATCAAAAATGCACATGGTATTTTCAGTCTCGTTTTCCTAAGCTAAAGCCTGTTGGGCTCCAGAGTAAAACTATATAAATCCACTAACACCTACTGTTTACGTTCTGCTTGTTCGTCCCGTTGGTCTAACAACTTCCCATTTTATTCCACAGTATGCAAGCTCAAGAGTCAGAATAATACATTTCAACTGGATTGTCAAGCTCAATGCATTTACTGATTCAAAAGAAAAAAAAAAAGGCAAATTAAAGGAAGCCAGAGTCTATTGCAAGTAGAAGCAGTTGGTTTTAGTGTCAGTTTTAGTGTTAATGTTGCCGTGTTGTTATGGTGTTGACTGGTGAGGATGATGATGATCAGTTGATGTGCTTTTCACCAATGCCTCGCCCATAGTTTCAGGAGTCAGAGATACAGTACACACAAACCTATAACTGGGGGGTTTTATAGGTTGTGTGGAATTGCATGCTGGTCTAGCACATCCCTTCTTACCTTTCCATGGACCTAAATCAAATAAAAATAAATAAAAAATGGACACATGAAAGGCAAATGATGAGCCACACTGAGCTTCCACTCTTTCTGTGCTTTTTCTAGGCAGGCAGGCTTTGAATAGACAACAGTGACACGTTTAACACACAGAAATAGCACTTATTATTGTGTGATATAGAGACAGAAATAAAGCAGCAATAATAGGGATGCCTGGAGTTTTGGCACAGACAATGATTTGACAATTTCACAAGAGAAAGCATGCATATGGAAACTGACAAAAACGATGGAAGGCCTTTGTATACAGTAAAATAGTAAGTAAATACACTTTCAAACAATGCCATTTACTTAATAAAGTGTAAAAACAGTTATCTTAAGAAGTATGTAATTTCAATTCATATTAAAATCCTCAAGGTGTTGCAATTTTCAAGAATATCCCTGAAAAAAATAAAATCATTTCACTTTTTTCTCTTGATTTGAGAATAATCAGATTTCATGACTTAACGTGAGATTAAATTGCCCGTTAAAATTGACATAATTAGCATTGGAGGAAGCCATTGTTGATTCAACGGTCAACACAGAGGAGTGTGGGTTCTGTCTTGCCTCTAGAGAGTGTTTGGTAATGGAGCCAGGTGGGGAGAGTATCTCTGCAGCCTGGTAAAATGTTCTACGTCCAAACAGTCGAATCAGGACACACAGAGTGGTAGAAAGAAGAGGCTTAAACATTGCAGTCCTATCTCACTTTAGTGCTGATAACTTCAAGCAGAATCCTACATATTTTTGCTAAACAAATTCCATCAAATCTCCATATCTATTCCATAATACCACAATTTCCATGGCAGATTTGTTTGTTAGCATTTTTATTTATTTTAAATTTTGTTGAATAGCCATTTTGAGAGTCTCATATCTTGGTTTGGCTGGTTCTATCGTTCAACTAGGTACAATCTATCAACAGACATATTTTTTCATTTTCATTTTATTTCCAGGGCTAGAAAACAGGACTTCATGGTCCATGGTTAGAAACTGTGCTACACTTTTTTTTCCTGTCTAAAGAATGTAGTGTTTCTCTCTCACCTGTATTCTCCAAATGTCCCATCGTCCTCCTTCATGGGCTGGATCTCTGGGTCTTGGTGAGCATCTTCTTTCTCTTTCACTGTAGATTACAGATATTAAAAAAAATAGATGTTGTCATATGTGTATCGGGACTGAACTGCAGTTATCTTTTTGTCCAATTCCAAAAATTTTCAAACTCGGAAAATAATCAAATTCATTTCCATTCTTTTCATACCTGCACAGGAACCCTGGGTGTGTTTTGCAAGACAAGACTGCATGTAATACCCAAAATGTTTCCAAAGTAAGCACTATCTTGTCTAAGGTTGCATGTCTAAGGTATTGCATACTCATAGTACAATACAATACGTACAATAGGGGAAACATTTGGGTGTATTATACGTGTGTGTGTGTGTGTGTGTGTCACCTGGGTATTTTCCACCCTTGTTCCTCTTGATGAAGCACACTATGAGAAGGACCAGGATGAGGAGAGCGATGGCACACATCAGGCCAATAAACCAGCCCTGGGTGGCGATGTCTACCTGCCGGCTGGCTACAGCTGGACAGAGAGAGAGAGAGTACAGAGAGGTAGGAGACAGGAGAAAGAGAGAAGGGAAACAGAAGGTGAAAGAGAGAGACCACGGGACAGCAAGACAGGCCGGTTTAGGGTGGGAGAGGAGAAAGAGGGAGAGGAAAACAGATTCAGATAGAGAGGCAGAGAGAGACAAAGAAACAGAGAAAAGAAAAAGGTCAGTCAAAGTCTAATTTCAAGCTGCTGATGAAGTGATGGAATCCTTCATTTTCTTCATGCTGAGGAACATTGAGGGTGACAACTAAAGAAACAGTAAAGTTAAGATGACCACAATCTCCCAACAAAAATTTTAAAAAATGGGTTAACATGCAATGGCTTCCTGAGGACGGTGCAAACGAAAAACAAAACAAAAATAGTTTTAGAAAGTGACTGTAAATTGATGGAACTCTTAGTAATGATTTCTTATGTGACATGCATCAGACCAACTGATGGCGACTGGGCAACATGCTTGTACACTAACTAGATCACTGTACATTCATATGTGAATGTTGTAGTTGTGATAATGGAGGATGGGAAGGCGACTCAACAAAAAAACAACTACAAGGACCATCTATCCTGAGGCATGCCGCCTCACCTGGCACCGTAACCAACACATCCTCTGTGGTGTGGACCGTCGGGTCAGCCTGGTCTCTAGCTACCACACGAACCTTATAGGACGTTCCCGGCTTTAAATCCTTTATCATATATGAGTGCGTACCGTTTACCAACTCCTTTTTCCAGTCCTCTTTACCTAGAATTGGGGTTGTGGATGGAGAGGAATGAGATTCAGGGGAAATGAGGTTTTGGGAAAAATAATGATTTGGCTGATGATATATTAACACTGGTTTTGTTGGTTTCAAATTAGATGATGGTGGATATTTTGAGTGCTATACACACTTATTGAGGTAATAATAAACAAATGTCATTACTTATCAAATCAGGTCAATGCTGAACGTTATTTAGCAGTAAAGTAGTAGCGAAGTAATACAGTACACTAATATAATAATGACAGACAGAGCCAACCAAGCATGCACTGCAAATACAAAGTAAAGCCTTACTGTTTTCTACAACATATTCCACAAACACATTCTTATGGTGTCCAAAGTATTCCCAACTGATCACTGCACCGTCCTCCGATACAGAAGTGTTAACCATGCCAAATGCTGGGCCTATGGGACGCACTGAGCACACAAGAGAGGATAAAAATAAAGGGTTTTATACCAAAATGCTATATACCCATTTGAGATAAAAAAAAAAAATTCACCTGAATTTCATGACTTAATAGTTCACAAATACACATTGATCCAAGCTAGTGGATATTTCAATGAAATGTAACTCTTCAAATACAGATGGTAAGTTACAATATGTGAATGGTATATTTAAAGTGATGATAATAAAAAAAAACATAGATTACCAGAAGTAAATATCTTCACAGCAGTATAATTTTGTTCAAGAGAAATGCCAGTAGGCAGGATAATGTACTAGTCTACTATTCTGCTATCAAGGAATGAATTACTCTCTTTATAAAAAAATAACTCTGTTCCTCCATTGAAGATCCGAAATTTGTCATTTTGGTTCGATAATTGACACATATGATCGGGACAGGAAGCTAACTTTTTCATCCAATAGTCACAAAATTCACCAATTAACCTGTAAGCAACCAAAATTATGTTGAAAATAGAAAAGAGCCTCCTTGGCTGTGTGCCTACCAGAGTGGCTGGCAGACAAACTTACAGTCAACTTACTATCTACAACCCAAAGTAACTGATGCTGTCATTTTCCCACCCCGCGTATGATACAAGTTAAAGAAAAAGGTTTCCCTCTTGTCAATAGAGCGACAAAGTTTCATAACACAAGAGCATTCAATACAGTGTCAGAACCTGCCACCACACAGAAAACGCAGGTGAGTTACACAGATACTGCAAAATGCCCTATCTTAATAAGCTCTTTAATCTAAAATATTAGTCTTGTTAAAACAAGTGAAAAGATCTGCCAGTTGGGGTGAAAGAAATGTACTTACAGTACATCCAATGGAAATCTACTTGTTTCCTGAATTATCTCCTTTTATTTTGAAACTTTAATGAAGTGACAATATCTTGAAATAAGACTGATCCCTCCATTACTATCAAATAATGTCACTTGATTAAAGACAATTCTTGAGACGCACTAGAAACGTGATATTATTTCACCCTGTTGACCGTTTTTTTTTCTTTTGCTTTAAGAAAACTAAAATTTTGCACTAGATTAAAAGACTTGCTAAAATGGACATTTTTTGCAGTGCATAAATCATGGGTAGAGAGTCGGGGAGGTAGTGGGGGACACAGGGAGTGCTTGTACCCTTGTGAAACGGGGGACGCGGAGACTGAGTGATGGGGGAGGTTGGGTGAGGGGGCTCTGTGGGGCCTGAAAGAACACGGAGAAGAGTGAGACAACACACATACACACCACAGCAAACAACAACATAGAGTACACTGCAGAGCCACTGTTTTATAGAGGAGGTTGCTACCAGCATGCTGAGTTCAAGATTCGATCCTGGTCCATAGCGCACTTCGGCTGAGATTCAGAGTTGAGTAAAGCCCTGACAGCTCTTCCGCGCTATCTCCGATTTTACGTGAAAAGCTTTTGACTTGAGTCAGCCAACTCTGAATTGCAGCGTTGTGTCGCGTGCATTCTCCTGGTTCCAGCCAAACTGCAGCGAGCTCAAACACACTAGCCACAATTTTATAGCAGCATATCAGATGTGTTAGTACTGGATGGGAACCAAAGCACGCACGAGGATGAAAACATCATGCATCTTTTGTAAGCATGTTCATTGGAAGAGGGTGAATACAAGTCGGTAAAGGCTGAAAGCATGTGCACAAATGTCCTACATTGTACGGTGAGGCCAGTGTGAAGCCAATGCCTTATACTGTATAGTAGGTGAAACCTATTCCTTCAGAATAGGACACAAGCAAGGTTGCTTGCAGATGCCATGGAAGTTTGTCACAGTTATTTGTTCACACGCTAACCTGATAGCGGTAAAGGACATGCAGAGACAAAGCTAGAGACTACGTGTTTTTAGGAAGGGCTCTGTCTGGTGGCTAGTATCTGATGCATAACATGCAGGTACTTCCAGTGGCAAACTTGGGTTACCTTTGCCCGTCTCTACAGTGGGCTGAATATGAGCTTCAGAGAGAGGAAAAGAAAGAGAAAGACATAGAGGCGATGTAAGAGGTTGAGTGAGGAATGCATTAGGACCTCATGGTTATAATTTTTGCTTTGGCTGCAAGCTTTGCCGCTCAACCTCAACCTGGACAACCTGAGTTTCCCCAATGAGGGACCATTTCAAGCAAACAAACAAAATGTAAACACTGTTAAAACTCCTAACAAGCAATTTTGGTGCTTTTATTTTGCTACATGGCCATTTATTTATTGAGTTACCTCACCCTACATGCCAGCCTGTGCTCTGCACTCTGTCACTACTGGCCTCTTAGCTCTCCCTTCCCTGCGGCGAACACGTCATTGCTAGACTAGTCTCTGCTCCCTGCTGGCTCCCTAATGGTGGGGTGACCTTCCCACTCCACTCAGGACAAGCACAGTCACTCCCTATCTTGAAAATTAATCTCTTTAGGAAGTACAACCTCAAAACACATCCCCTAGCCCATATATTTATTGTCTGCTTGCTCTAATATGTTCTTGTTCTATCTCTCTCCTTAGCTCTTATTTCTCTTTTTCCCTTTCTCTTACTGTATATAAGGACTATTAGTTCTCTTCTTGGTTCTGGTTTATTGGTTTTAAGTTGCTTTGGATAAGAGTGTCAGCTAAATGCCTAAAATGTCAAAGGCGTGAACTGAAGTGTATTAAAACCCAGTATGTCATTTCAAATAATCACATACATACATACATCATGTCTGAAAACATTCATGGTTTTTACCCGCCAGCAGCAAAAATTTGCACCATGTGTGATGAGAAACTCATAACTGCTTCACATCGGATGTTTTAACTTTGATCCAAATGAGGAAATGTAATCTAACAAACAGCATACAATTAATCTGTGTTGGCATATTAAACATCATTCAATGTATGAAATATTGTTGCATTAGGAGTGTTTTACAGAGCACTTCGCTATCGTATATGGTCATTCACAGGATTTCCTTTACGTCTGGACGCTGGGACTCTGACCACTCCTTACTATTAGTATTATGTCAGTGTTCTAGGTATTTTACTGTTGCACTTGTTGTAATTCGCTCTGGATAAGCTAAATGCCTAAAATATACACAGAACTCACTTGTGTCCATGACTGTGAAGGCCTCTTCTGTGACGGTGGGGCCAGAGCCCTTGATTGTCTTAGCACTGAAGTAAAACTTGTAGAGCGTGCTGGATTTGAGGTCCATCAGGGTAATGGAGGTCTCGTTGGCTGGGAAGGTCATGACCTTGATGGGTCCCAGCTCATTGGTGTTGTTGACTGCAGAGGAAGAGAAAATGAGAGAGAGATAGGTGAAAGGATGGAGAAAAAAGATCTAATGGGGTAAACAGTCTGGTTTCCTTTGTAGTTGGACTCGCTGTGGAGAAAAAAACAGTAGAAATCATAATCTAATATAATCTAATCTAATGCAATGTGTGAAACAAGTTGTAAATCACATCCTGGTATACTCCTAAAAAGTGAAACATTTGTAAAATTCCCTGAGATTTTCTGACTTCCACAGAGAATTCATCAAATTCCCTAACGTTCCCCCCTGTCTGGAATGCACCTCTCAACATTCCATGATATTCCAGGAATTCCTTGACCAGCGGGGACCCCTGGGGTACAGCACGGTACACTAACGCTGTTGAAAACATATAACAGAATGCCAGGCAGCTGGTGAGCCTACCTGGTTGATATTTGAGTGTGTAGCCGGTGAGGCGTCCGTTGTTGTTGAGCGGCGGGCCCCACTTCAGAGTGAGAGAGTCCATATTATGGTTGATGACCTCCAGGGAGGAAGGAGGGCCCGGGACTGGAAATAAAATCAGGACCGCAGTCAGAATCAGGAATCACATTCAGGACTATATACCACAACACTGTTATTGGACTGGCCATAAATGCTACACCACCAATTTTAACAAAACCTGAACTGATGATGCATTTTGTGTTCTGGGGCTTACTAAAATTACACCGATTGACCTGATGAGGGCGCTGTAAAGCTCAAAATGTTAAACTTTGAAAGGCAATAACTGCTACATCATCAGTCCAGTTTTGCTGAAACTCAGAGGGATGATGCATCATTCATGGTAGATGGCATGTTTACTTGTTTTTGATTGAAGTGTGGTGAACAACAGTGAACAACAACTTAGGTTGACATTATGAGATGAGTAAGACTGAAAACAACACTAAGTAATAATACTATGAATAGGGCAGACTAAAAAATAACGGTAGTAGGTTTAGAAAATGAGTGTGTCCCACTACTGACAGAATATGTGAGACACCAGTGGGTGTACATAGTATAAGTAGTATGAGTATATTTGGACTCAACAGAAATATTTTTTTCACACTTTCCAATGTTCAAACTTTCCACAAGACGTGCAAATCATCATTCCCCGATACACACCTCCCTCCGGGGTCTCAAAGCTCTTGTTGGGGCTGGGGGGCCCCTCTCCCTTGCTGTTAAGGACCCTGACGGTGAGGCTGTAGAGGCTGTAAGGCTGGAGGACCCGGCAGACGCCCCTCGCTCCGGTTCCCGCTGAACGTCAAAACCTGCTCCTGCTCCTGCTGCTGCTCGGCCTGCACCTCCGTCTCATGCAGGCCTCGCTCACGCTGGTAGTACACCTGGAGGTAACACGCCGAGACTTATTGTATACATCAGCCTGGAGGAAATAGCTGGGTGACAAACACACACACGCATGCACATGCATACCGGATGTGCAGAGACACTAAACAAAGACATACTATAGACACCGCCACGGTATCGGACAGTACCTTGTATGCCTCTAGTTTTCCTCTGACTGTGGATGAGGGCACCGGCTCCCAGTGCACCTCTGCCAGGGTGCTGTTATGGACCATGATCCGTACACTATCAGGGGCAGACAAGGGCACTGCAGGGCAATGAGAGAGAGAGAGAGAGAGAGAGAGAGAGAGAGAGAGAGAGAGAGAGAGAGAGAGAGAGAGAGAGAGAGAGAGAGAGAGAGAGAGAGAGAGAGAGAGAGAGAGAGAGAGAGGAAGCAAAAATGTCAACCAGGTCTAGTTTCAACCCACTCCAGTGATGGAATACTGTTGTGACTTAACCAAACTAAACTAAAATCAGCCAAGCAGTTAAAACGGCGCACTCACAGTCTTCTCCGGAGTATCCCAGCACTACTTCAGGCTCCGGGCCGCTGCCGTACGCATTCACAGCTTGAACTTTGACCTCGTAGGGCACAAACGTGGGTGTTTCAGGCACTAAATACTGGGAGACGTTGGCCACAGTCTCCGAGGACCAGTCCTGCTCCACGTCCTTCTGTCTCCACTGGACGTTGTACTGCAGACTGGGCCCATTGGACTGGAATCCTGTCAGCGGCTGTGCAGGTGGAGAATTGTTTTGGTTTAGTCAGAGATACAGTTTTTCCATTGCACCGGTACTACTCTGTATATGTACTGGCTGAATAGAATAGAAACATTTGTGGTGCAGCATGCACAAAGGGACAGTAGCAGATTATATAAACCTTTCCATCACCTCTTTCAAGACATTTCTTAAAGCCGATCTCTAAACCAGTATGAAGATTATGTACAATGACTTGATTCAAGAAAACCTTTGAAACAATTTTCATTAAAAACAACTGATATTATTTCACCCTCCTGGTATTCTTTACTTCTTTTAAGGAAAAATGTATATTTTAAAACTCAAAACTAGATTAAACGGCTTGTTAAGGTTGCATTCACTGCTGTGGAGAGTAAGGTTATTCAAGGAGACTAGGACATTTGATTGCGTGGATGAGGGCTCGAGTCAACTCACTGGACTGGAAACCTGTCATTTCCTGTAAGCGATGTTCAGTCAGTTAAATCATTATGACTTGCTGGGGCTGAACTGAAGATATGTCAGCTCGTATACTGGCGAAAGAAGGGCTCTGTTCAAACAGAGAAACAATCTTGTGTTGCGGGCTAAGAACTGCAGTGGAAGAAATGAAAGAGTGAAGCAGCTAAAATACGTGCTGGTTACATTTACCAGTACTCAGGATATAACACCTTGTGCTACTACACCAGGCTGAGCTCCTATGTAGAAGCCTATCAAAAGGCTGATGTTTTGTTGAATTAGCGTTGATCACACCTACATTCACCATGGGTCCTTGAGGGGATTCGAGTGGGTCCCCAGCAAAATGAGGAATAGCTGAATTCACTATAATATAATTCACTAGAAATGATGCCAATTAGAGAATGTATAAGAATGGTTATTCTAATCATGGGTTTCACTTTTACCACTATTATCTTCCCACGTACAGTCTAGACAGTTAAACAACAGAAATCCTCCCATATGGGTCCCTGGGTCTGTGGTGCACTGGGTGTCTATTTGGGGATCTTTGACACGACAAGAATCCTTGACCTTACACATGGCATCAAAACGCATCTCCGGCATACACACTGAAATCCCTCACCGCACCTCACGCGTATGTTACCAAGCTGCCTCCCACTTGTTTGTTTTGCACGTGCTTCCTGGTTTCATCCATATGTGAAAGTTTATTTCCATTTACGCAGCTCCTATATGCGGAGTGACCACCTCCGAAGATCTGATCTTCAATGCTTCCTGGGTGCATTTACACCTGAATTTCATGTGTTTTTGCGCTATCCGATTTCCAATCCGACTACTCAGAACCCATGTTAACGCCAGATGTAAAGGGGGGTCTTAGGCTTACGCAAAAACTTCCAATCTAACAATCAAAGGTAGCTCACCGTCCAGGAGATGACCAAGTTGTTAGGGTCGGTTCCAACTCCCTGAACATCTGATGGATTTTCATCAGGAGCTGGGAAGAGAAATGAAAGAAAGTAAAGTAAATCATCCACACATGCATATACATACTGCAGTATATCCATGTTCACATCTGATACAATTACATTTCAACTCTTCTATGCCATACAGGACTTGCACCATAAAATCCTATACAGTATTATATGTGTAATAATGAGAAACAACCTTGAGGAAACATCTCTGAGAAAAACCTCACTGGACTATTTGGAGGTGACTGACTATAATCAAAAATCTTCCATTTCATTTTTATATTGTCATATTTCTTTTTTAGTGGATTGTGATATGTCCCTTACCTGCAGGGTTGGTCCTGTATTGGCGTGAAGGCTGACTGGGGAGGCTGTAGCCCACGTGGTTGAGGGCCAGCACTCTGAAGGAGTAGTAGACGTATGGAGAGAGGTTCAGCTGCGCCGTGGTGCTGGCACCCTCAACCTCCGACAGGTTGAACCAAACCCCCGGCTGGTGAAGCAGGTCCTCGTACTGGATCAGGAACTCTGGGAAAATTAGATGAAAGAAGATTTGAGGTCAAGATTCAAATTCAATGCAAAGCAAGAAGAAAATGTTGCCGATTATTACTTTAAAATAGGTTTATTGTTCACTTTCTATTTTTGCAATTTTTTGTTTTCGGCAACTGTAGTGTTTATTGTCAAGCCTAGCAGCTGATAGATCTACCGTCTATACATTTGAAGGAATAGCTTCCCAATATGGCAGCAACAATAAGCAGTACGTACTCTGTGTGGGGCTGTTGTGTTCGTCCCCTGGGATCCAGGTGAGCTGGACGCTCCTCTCGCTCTGGTCAGTCAGTTCCAGGTCTTTAGGGGGGTCCGGTTCCTCTGCAAACACAACGAGCAGCTCAGGACCTCAGAATATGGAAAACTCTGTTCTGCGCTGTTGGTCACATCTAGAGCTATGTCTCATAGGAAAGTTTGATACCGATACTGGATACGATATTTGAAATTCAAGACCAATTCTGGAACTTTTTTTCAAAACATCTCTTTGTTCAGTGAAAACATGTTTCACAAAGCAGTATTTTCTACTAATAACTTTTGAGCATGGGATTTGTTTTCTACACACTATTTAACCATACTAAATCCATTATTTCAATGAAAATGCCCATACAGTAAATTAGTGGAAAACCCATTGTAGGAATCCAACATTTTGAGCATATTGATACCTTCTGATGATTTAAAACCAATATCAAAAAAACAACTTTTGTTTTGATACCCAGACTTATCCCACAGTCCATAATCCACATTTTTCACATTTTTCAAATGGTGGATATTTCATATTGAAATAAAACGACTCAAATTATAAAATGACCAAAATCTATTAGAGAAAACAAATGGAACTAAATACATTTTTTAAAAGGCACAATACACAATACATATGACCATGTCAGCAAATACATCTAAAATACATATTAAAATGGAATGGAAGATGCAGGGTCTTCACACAGAGCTGACAGTCCACAATACTAAGCTGTGGCTAGGGTTTGTTTACCGTAGGCAATAGCCGGAGTGGGAGTAGCCTCTGAGACAGCGAGAAGCAAGAGTAAAGTACAAGAAGTCAGATGTTAGTGACAGAGATATTTTAGAGACAGCAGAAAAGCAGGAACATTACAGTGGTAGAAGAATGAAGGCCTACTGTTGCTAGGTTTTGAAGTGAAAGCACTATCAGGGTTTCAAAATTCAGAGAGGAAGAACAGTGTTTCAAACTAATGGCAATAAAACCCTTTAGCAGGACAGGTGAGAAGGGGCCTCATTCGGTCATTTTGTATCATTTTGAGTGTTAAAATCCCATTTTTCTCATGAAAGGTAAAAATATCTGCTAATAGTGCGAGATACTTTACCTTGTTTCACTACAATTCAGTTCAGTTTCTTGAACCAAGTGACACTATCTTCAACTCAAAGTCCACAATTCACTTTGAGGGGTTTCCACCCTCACAACCTCTGACCTCTCAACGTACCCACGACAGTGAGCATGGCACTGGCTGAGTCCTGGTCCAGGGTGGTGTTCATGATGCAGGTGTAGGTGCCCTCATCCTCCTGCATCACGTCTTTGATAGTGAGACTGTCTGCATCCACCACAAACCTGATGACAGAGGAAAGAACCGAGTATCACTGAGAGGGATAGAGATAGATTCACTCACAGACACACACTCATAGCCTTCACACAAATAACAGGGTATGGTCAAAAACCTGGAAAAGTCATGGAAATCAAAAAATGGCCTGGAAAAGTTATGGAAAATGGAACTGGTGTATATAGTTTTGGAAATGTTTTTCTTTGATTGCTTTGTTTGTCGTATAAACTGTTTTTGTTTTCTCACTGTGTAAATAAGTGAACTAAGTGAAAATCAACTAAACTCTGCTTTTCTGAATTAGAACATGAGTCCGGTCCAAAGGCCTTTTGTAGCTCAGTACCTCTCGTCGTCGGGCAGCTCTCCGTTGTCTTTAAGCCAGGTCATGGTGGGAATGAGGGACGGGTCATGTTTGACTTGACACTCAAACACAGCGTTGCTGTTTCTCTGCACCACCATGTACTCAGGCTGCTTCAGGATACGGGTGGACTCTGGTACAGAGAGAGAGGAGAAAATACGAGGGTGATGATACTAATCGTTGAAAGATTTTTTTTTATTATTTGCACACAGGACGCCTGATTTCTGAACAGAAACAGCTTAACCTCCATTGATTTCCTCAGTAAAATACCAACTAGAAAAGAAAACTAGAACAAAAGAGTTTTTATTTTACGTATCCCAGGATTTGAAGCTCTTCAGTACCTGTTAAATGCCTTGGTGCATTAAAACTGGCACAGTACCAAACACTGGTATGTACCAGGTGTAATTTTGCAATACCCTGCCCTAACTGTGCAGGATGAATGTGATTCTGATCCATGTGAGTTTAACGACTGCATCTCCCTTCTTCTGTGTGATGTGCACTCATCCTCTCTATCTAGGAAGTGTCTGAGCAGGGATTGGTCCATATCTGACCTTTAACCTCCAGCTTCACATGGTTCTCCCTGATCCCCAGGTTGTTGGTGGCAATGCAGGTGTACTTTCCACTGTTTAGCGTCTGGGCCACGTGGATCTCCAATGTACCATTCTCATGGATCACATAAGAGTCTCCATCCTTTATGCTGGTCTGACTGTCTTTGAACCTGCACAGAAATGGCAAGCAAGTTGGATTTCTCCTAGTCAATGAAAAATCAATATGTCATCATGTAATGAATGCCCACTGCACTTCCCCATTCATCATGGCCACTTTTCAAGGTCTCTTATCTGAAGAGTTTCACTCCAAAATGTGATATCCATCATTTAAAAGATACATTTTTTTTTCCAAATGGACTTGGAATGAAACTCCTCATTTTCTCTGATCCAGTGCAAATCAATTCAAAGACAAAGCCGATCTGATCTCAATCTCACCATGTGATGGTTGGTATTGGCGAGCCAAATGTGGCGCAGTCCAGTAAGGCGGGGTTGTTAGTGATGACCTGATAAACATGGTTGGGTGGAGTGAGCACCCTTGGTGGTTCAGCTGTGGAAAGAAA
This sequence comes from Hoplostethus atlanticus, assembly GCA_034670405.1. Taxonomy (NCBI): domain Eukaryota; kingdom Metazoa; phylum Chordata; class Actinopteri; order Trachichthyiformes; family Trachichthyidae; genus Hoplostethus; species Hoplostethus atlanticus. The sequence goes on from JAXDDX010000026.1 coordinate 2,020,840, forward strand.
CATAATATTATATTACAAAAACTATTTTTTTCATGCACCCAAAAATTCACCGTGAATGTTCACTACTTTTCCAGACAAATAGCTTACTAAAATTTCATAGGATCTCAAAATTACCAGCATTTGAGTGGTCAGGTTAATTTCCTACGCTGCTAATAATACACATCTAATGAACGCATTCAATACAATTTGTATGAGGAGATGTTTCGGAGCTTTAACTTCGTCTCACCGAGAACGCTGACAAAAGCGTTAGCCAGCAGGTAACCGAACTCGTTGGATGCGTTACACTGGTAGACGGCGCTGGATCCTGTCTGCACGCTGCTGAGAGTCACCGTGTCTTCCTCCACCTTCCGGCTGAGGTCCTGGGGCGCGTCTGTCGAGGGATCACAGGCTAGATATACGGTCCAGTTCATACACAAACCACCTGTATATTTCTGGTGCAGCAATGGAACAATACTAACAGGGTAATATAATTTCTCTTCGAGGATCAATACGGTATTATCATTGTTATGTATTACTATATTACACACTCGCGACCTCCCAGTCAAAAGCCTACTTCTCCAAATTCAGGCTACCACCCATTGGGATCAGGCCCAACGCCAGGTTGAGGGAAAACAGGGTTTCATTTCACTCACTCTCTATGGGGACTCCGTTGATGGACCAGCTGATCTTCGGTTTGGGGTTTCCACTGACCCGACAGGTCAGGATATCTGTCTCGTTGGGGGCGAGGATCAGGTTCCTTGGGGCGCTGATCCAGAATGGAGCCGCTGTGGAGGACGAAGAGGAAGAAAGAAGATAGAAAGCAAGATTGCAAATAAGAGACTGATATTTTCATTAAAAACTGAAACCCTTGGGAAGCTTATTCTCCTGTTGTAGTCATTGTAAGTTACTCAGTGGAACAAGATAACAAGTGAGTCGAGCCACAGACCTTTGACGGTGACCTTGATGATGTGGTGCACACTGCCCAGGCTGTTCTTGGCCGTGCAGCGGTAGTCCCCCGCATCGGCCTCCGTCACGTCAACAATCTTCAGGGTCTTCTGGAAGCTGAGGAGAGACATCCTGCTGCTCGGGAGCTCTCCGCTCTCCTTACGCCAGGAGATCTCTGGAGTGGGCCTGTCATGGAAACAAACACAATATGTATGAGTGTGTGTGTATGTGTGTGTGTGTTCTTCAACAGCCAAATTCAGGTCTGTCACTCAGGGTGAGACACTTCATTTCTCTAAGTCTGGTCTTTATTGAGCAGTATCCAATCAATAAAAGGAAGTATATGTATTGTGAACATGTAACTTTAAAATCAGCTATAAATCTTCACATCTTAACATCGACCCGAAGAAGAGATAAATGATGACACAGGTCAGATGGCTACTTACAGGCCCTCGGCGATGCACTCCAGCTCCAGAACTTCCCCTTTCAGAACCATCTTGGTGCTGCTGGAGCCCAGAGGCGCCATGAAACCGGGCTGGCGGTCTCCCGCCGGGCTGTCTGAGCACACAGGGACACAGGGCCAAGTCAGAACCACAGACCACAGCATTAGACTCAGGGGCTCCTTATGTCACTGTGTGGCCCAAGTTGAGTTTTAGAAGTGAAACCTAGCATGCCCTCTGGGACCTACATAGCGTTGTTGAGAGAAGCTAGCCGGATCAGAGGACCGTTCACATTGACATGAGGCACAGAGGTAGGGGAAAAGCTTTCTAGTGAATAGTTGAAGTGCACTTGAGCACCTGGATGCACGTTAGGGATTGGATACAGGGGATACAGGGGATAGAAAATGTGGGAATGACGATGCAACACAATGCGATAACGAACTGCCAGGGCTGTTTTTCCCAGGCACATATGATGAACAGTACCAGTGTAAGAAAATAAGAGAGCAAGAGAGCTCTCCCTGAGAAGGGTAGCTGATGGTCTGTTGCTATGACAACAGGGGTTCCTCTCTGAGAACCACGCCCCCCACCCCCTGCACTGTTCTAGAACGTTCTAGAATCCTGTCACCGATTTCTACTTTTTACCGAAAGGTCACTGGACTCAGAGTGGAAATACATGATGAAGTGGTGATGGATAGTAACAGCTGTGTCATTTTACAGACAGAGCGCAGCTTGCATAAAATGACTGATGCTTCCTTGAGTCTTTTTCAGGGCCAGAGGGTTTGAAAAACATGGGAGGAACCAGCAAGATGGATGAAGAGTAATGCCACTGTGTCAGAGTAAGGCTCTGAGGCATATGCTCCATATCTGGCCATCTTGGGTTAACAGATTGATGTGTACTAGATGGAGCAGATCATGAGGCCTGAATTCATAGTTCTACATAATAAAGACATGGGTGATGTTGGTTGATATTTCATGTCTTATACATGCTGTGAGGGTTGTTAGGAGTATGCTATGTTAAGCAATCCACTATGTCTATATTTTAATGTATGTTAGAGGCAATTAATGGATATCGTTTGATCTCATTTTGCTATGTAGTGTTGTATCACATATTACTATGTTAATATAATCACACAGGATTGGCATGAGGCTAAGTTAGGGGTAAGTGTGTATTTCAGGTAAGGTTAGGCCGGGGGGGGGGTGAGGATAGGGTTCACACTGAGGGGGCTGGATGTGGATAAACCAGCAGCACTCACCACTATAGAAATCAGTGATATTGTACAAAGCAGCCACAGTCTCATTCATTGCATCCACTGTAATACAACAGAAAATTATAAGCATGCAATACTAGGGAGGAAAACAGGTAACACTTTATAACGGCTATATTTCAGTGTGTCAACATTTGGAAATGTATTATAAGAACGCAGTAAAACTATTACTGCTTAAACTGTGTGTAACAACACATGGTAAGCACGTGCATGTGTACACAATGCACTTACATTGCGTTGTTACACCTTTGTGACACTGAAATATGTCCATTGTAAAATCAAGTGTTACTGGAAGTTCTATCAGAGAGATTCTGAGCTCAGGGAAGAGAGACAACAAGAAAAACAGCAATAAAAACTACAAAACAGAAAAATAGAAGTTTGAGGCTGCAGTAGATTTCGCATGATAGAGCAGTTCACCCATGTGAAATCCATTTGATGCAGAAAATAAATATCATATTCATCGCTCAAACATTTGGGAAAAAATATGGAAATGCCAAATAAGAACGATCAGAAAATGATAATAAGAAAAGTTTAGTATCAATGATGAAAAATTAAGAGAGAAGTTCTAAAACTTTGCTACACCGAAGTCCAAAAGTAAAATCAGAGTAACTAAAGAGTTTCTTTCTAATGGTATCAAGGGTTCAATATCTACTCTGATCATAATAACAGGATAACTCAAGTTCTTGCTTGACAAACATTTTACAGGCTGGATATTTTAGAGCTGTTGAATGATACATTTGAGGTGTTAATGTTTTTCCCCTCAAATTGGTGGATATATAGTGTTTTGTTAAAGAACTCTTCAACTGGAGACAAGCAAGCTCCAAGCAACTGGAATTTAAACCCCGGCTGGCAGAACGCCAGGTCCGAAGCCTGGTCAGGAGGCAAGACTTACTGTCCAGCACAGTGACTGAGATGGGCTGTTTCTGCTGGATGGTCTGTGTGTGGGGGAAGCGGGCGTAGCAGATGTAGTCACTCCTGGTGTCTTCTGGGAGAACGTTGGAGAAGTACAAGTCTCCGTTCAGGGCCTGGGACACTCGTTCATTCAGCGGCAGTCTCAGAAAGACTGGAGGACGGAGAGAATAAAAAAGAACAAGACAGAGAGAGAAAGAGAGTGTGAGAGAGAGAAAAAATCTCTCTTTACCTCCTTGTTGTCTGTTAATCGGCAATATGTCTCTACATGTCATATTTGTTGAATTAAGTGTTGCTGATCCTGATAGACTCACTGTTATCCATCCAGAATATGACGGGAGGGGGCAGGCCGGCAGGGGGCCGACACTGCAGCACCAGCGAGACCCCCTTCTGCACTACAATGGCCTCATTTCTCTCCTTTGACCACAAGGGGGACCCTGCGAGTCACACAAACATCACACAAAAGGTATTGTAGGTCTGCCTCAACTAAATATAGATCAAATACATTAATATAGTTGAACAAATGTTTTGATGAGGCTGAGCGCCACCCGAAGTCCTCCAGTGGAAACTGGGAACAGGTTTTCTGGGAAAACACCTACTCAAACAAAGTGATTGACAGCACAAAATGTAAACAAATGATGGTGTATTTTGAGGGACAGTTGGTACATTCATGTCCTGGGTTGATGAAATTAAATTAAATTAAAACTTTTGCAGACTGGATCGTCTACTGTATATTTGCAAGATATTAAAAGATGAACTTCAGGTAATGTTTTTCCCCCCAAAAGTGGATATATGATGTTTTGAAAACAAATTCCTCATTTCATAGCATAGTCTAAAGTTTAGGCATGTAAAAAAAACATCATTACTGCAGCAATTCAAAATCAAAACCATTGAATATAATGTTAACGAGAATGATGAGGACTCTTACTGGACTGTCGGATGACAATGTTGTTGGATAGGGCGGTGCCGTGCTCGTTGTGAGCAGTACACTGGTACGTTCCCTCGTAGGCCTCGGCCTTTTCCCCACTGATGTCAATGACCAGTGTTCCTGAACTGGGCTTCATCAGGACCTTGGGGTCTTTCTCCACGTCAAAGTGCGTCCCGTTTCTCGTCCATGAGAAGCTGAGATCAACAAGAACAATAATTATCACCGCTGTATCTTCCAGGCATTTCAAGCGGAAGCCAAAAGTGTTTGCAACAGGAAACACACACAAACGGTTGGAAATGAGATTTACTACTCAGACTCATATGGATTCATTATGGATTTCACAGCAGTTTGCCTGATTCAAACTCATTTCATTCAGATGCTGGTAGCAAATCTAAACTGTTGCTAATACACTCTGCCAGGTGTGCAGTTAAGTGTTTCTCAAGCGATTGGTCTCCATGCCAACAGTTGCCATGACGACTCATATTTCCACTGCTCACGAGTTACGCTAACCTCAGCCACAGACCTAGAATCAGTCTTAGCCATGCTAAATCCTGCCTGTAAATTGAAAGATGGGGCCATGAAACTGAACGCTAATAGGTTTTCCTATTCTTCTTCACTGAAGTTCCTATAAACCTTATGAGAGAAGGCCAATGGTCCATTGCTCATGTATGTTTTACGCATCTTTACTGACCAATACACAGAATATGACTAAAGTATTTCAACGCTGGTGAGGACCATACATAACAGGGATGGGCGACCATATGTGACAAGGAGGGCCAAGAGTAAACAGGTTTCCATTCCAACCAAACACCACAGCGACATGTTTCACTGATGAACACTGTCAACCAGAGAGGGGTTCATCAGTGAAACCAGCCGGTATAGTGTTGAGCTGGAACGAAAAGCTGCACACTGCACCCAGTGAGCTCTCTTACCTGGGGTGAGACTTCCCCTTGGCCTCACAGTGGATGACGATGTTCTCCCGTGGGTCAAAGATGTAATCTTTTGGGGACTGTAGCGTTATAGTGGGGGGCTGGGGCACTGGAGAAACATAGAGAGGAGGATCATTTAGACACATCCACACACACACACACACACACACACACACACACACACACGCCACAACACAATGTAAGCATGCTGACATAGCACATTAAAGCTTCCAGACTCTGGGCAAGCAGATTAACAAATCACATGCATTCAAGAGTTAAAATCCAGTCACACTTCAGTCAACTGTGTCACTATCTAGAGTCGACAAGCTCACTGCATACAAAGCCACAACACACACGTATTTCCATCTTACCATTCCATGAAATCACACAAAACAAAACAAGTCACTTGATAACACAGCAGTCTAGATAGCCGCATGCACATTGAACATCGCTCCAACCCACAGCAAGGCGATTCAAATGAGGTTTTGAGGGCAAAAACTCCACACCAAAAGTCACGAGCCAACTTACATCCTTCCAGTACTTTAGCTTTTTTGTCCACCGTGACGTGCCGTACCACAGTGATGGAATTGAGGAGAGGTGTTAGTTGTTACAGAGAGACGACTGGCAGGTTCAGGTCAAATAGCTGCACTTTCAATTACTTTGAGCGTTTAATTGAGCCTGCCTCGAGTTCAAGATGAACCGGTTTTCTCACGTTTTGGGCATCGCTCAGTTGCTTCAGTTGTTTCAGGCAGGTGCAATCAACGCCAGAAAAGTAGTTGAAGACATTGCAATTTGAGCCAGGATGTGTAAGGTACAGGTAGATAGAGTTATTCTTAAATGTGCATTTAATCAATGAAGACCACTAACTAAATCCCATGCTTGTAACCATGCAATGCTGAAATGCGGGGCAACCTCTTTCCCCTGGTAAAACTGGTGCACATTATCTAAAAAGTGTGTAAATACGGTTTATAAAGGCACTGTATAAAGCACTGTACATAGCATTGGCATTTGAATTACACAAAACCTGGGTCATGGCACTTTATCCCAAACATGTCCCAACTATTAACAGGGCCAGAAATATTTTTGCTGTCAATCCTCAAATTTTTAGAAATCCTCATTTGATTTAGAGACAGCGTCCCACCGGAGTCAGTGTGTAATTCAAACTCTGCAGAAATTGCAGCATTTACCATCCTGTGCAATAAAGATGGGGTTGATCCAGTTTTAAATCAATCAATTAAAATGTAACGATCATGTTGTGCATTCTGTATTGTCCAAGTGCTCAGAGTATAATGGTGATAATACTTACGGTCAAGAGGCACTTCCAAAGCTGAGGTCAAATGACCCAGGAGTATCAACAGCACAGCCCCAAAGCCCGGCGCCCATTTCCTCTTCCTGTCCATGGTTGGGTGTGTCACGGTGGAAAACCTCTGTCCGGATTCAATGTAAAAGTTCCACTATAATCCACAATCAGGATGGTCAATATGAAGACCTTTGTATCCACGCCCCTCAGTCAGCTGCTGAAGAGCACAGAGAGAAAGAAAGAAAGAAAGAAAGAAAGAAAGAAAGAAAGAAAGACAAAGTGGTTAGGCTGTGATCACGCCTACAGTTTATTTTCTTTCCGAACCATATGTAGTTTATTACATTTTTGTATTTGGTTTGTTTAATTGTTACACTGCCCAATTACAAGTGAACCAGAGCTTGTAAACAAAAGTCACATGGACTCAAGTAGCTCATTTATTGTAAAGAGTTTTGGTAACCTGTCCTCCCACCAGGTTAGAGGAAACAAAACAAACCGTCGTTCTCAAGCGAACCCAACCAAAGGAGTAAACACTCCAGTTCAAATAAAGCAAACATGCTTGATGTGAATGTGTGCTTAGAGTCTGAACGACACCCACATGCCTTCATACAAGCAAATATGGACGGAGCAAACAGACAAGATAGCCGCTGATGACGAGCATATCACATGTGAACCGCTATGAAATGGCCTGGCTACTACGTGCTGGCCTGTAAACATAGGACACGTGAGAGCAGTAGGCCGGAAAACAATCACAACACTGCCACACATACAGCTGCACACAGATTTACGCATGCATACACACACACACACACACACACACATACACATACATACACACACTTCTTAGCATTCTTATTAGTGTGCCATATGGATAACATTACACATGAGTGCAGACCCATAAAGGCTAGCTTATGTTGTTCGGTCCACAACAAAGGAGCAGAGACACATTAATATATCACAAATAGACGTCACCATGTTGTCATTAATAGGCTCTTGTAAACTGCACTGTGGGGAGTAGCAGTGTGTGTGTGTGTGTGTGTGTGTGTGTGTATTTGTTTATAAATATATGTGCAGTTATGTGCTGTTTGCATGCATATATTTGTGCCCTTTTGTGTTCGCACATTACTGTCTCTCTTCTGTCTTGCACTGTTACCCTTGCACTGTATGTGAGCTCCTGTTACTCATGTGCTGTGTTAGTGCTATTTTAATTGTCAAATATGTCGCCAACACAAATTCCTGTGCATATTCTGTCTTTGATGAATAAAGTGATGCTGTTTCTGCCTTTTACATTTTACACATTGTAGCATGGCACTCTGATCCAGAGGGACCCAGGGAGATGAGTGCAACAGCAGAATAAAATTAAATTCCTAGATCACAAACATTGGCTCTGATTTATGTCTAGTATATATGCCTGTATGTAGGTGTACACTTCAACAAATGTCCATCTTAAGTCATTTAGTCTCATATTCACTCTTAAAATCTCCTTTCCTTCAAATAAAATCTGCCACCAGGGTGAGCAATGCAGCTTCACTTGGTCCAAGAATTTCCTGCAATATCTTCAATTAAGGCAGATCACTCCACTAGTATCAAGATAATGTTACTCAACTGAAGAGAATTCTTGAAACAAGCTGTATTGATAGTATGTATGTATGATATGTATTGGCAACAAGCCAAACTATCCCCCATCGGTACTCCACTGTGAGAAAAACCTGATTTGAAGAATCTAAATGACATTTTTTGCAGCGTAGAACCTGTTGAGTGGAAGTAGCCGAAGGGTGACGTGAGCTCCTGTCAGCAGCAGAGTTGGAGTTAGAGCTGCTGTCAGGTAAATGGCCTAGGCCTGACATGGCCTTCATTATTCATGACTAGCACTCACATTCATGGAGGCTCTCACACACATATGCAAGTGTCACACATGCACACACAAAATATAGATTTACACATCTGTGCACATTCGATCGAACACACACACACACATACACACATAGAGGGTGCAATAGGCATAGAGGTGAATGAAAATGTAAGCAAGTGAAGAAAGCACATCCACACACACAGACACTCATGTACAAAAATGTGCAATGCACGTGTACAAACACACACACACACACACACAAACACACACGCACACACACACGGGGGATCAAATCTTCAGAGGCATCTGAAGGTGAAGCTATCAAACTCACTGCTGGATTCAGGGCACAGTTACCACTTTACTCTGCAAAAAACCTTGTCTCATGGCATAGAGGGGAGTGTGTTAATGAAGACACACACACACACACACACACACACACACACACAAAGTAGTGTGTCAGATTGTATCCAGCAGAGCTAGGCACAGTGTCTGAGTTGATACAACCCCAGGACATGACCAATTACGCTGACACGTCCTATTGGATATTACTCTCGCTAGTTAATAGAGAGGGAAAGCAACAGAGAGAGAGAGAGAGAGAGAGAGAGAGAGAGAGAGAGCAACAGAACTGAACGCAATAGATGCAGGCGATGCATGTTAAATCTCATAATCTCATTTTGAGATAGGCAATGCGATATAACTTGCACATATATCGGCCCATCCCCATTTTAATTACATTAATGCTCCACACTGCCAAGGCAGAACCGCCTCCCCCCACAACCTTTGCTGCACCCAAGGCCATTTTATCCCAAAGCGATAGAAAGACAGCGAGCCCTTTCTGACACCCGGTAGATTTGCTTATGAGTGGGACATTTTTTCAAATAGGGAACAAGGAGTGAGAAGAAGAGATGGGTGATGGATGATGGAAATTGATGGAGAGCATCTATTACATCAGGGAGAAAAACAATGGGGACTTTCAAGACAGAACAGAGGAATGGGAAGGGAAGGGAGAGTGGGAGAGGAAGAAATCATAGACACGGAGAGAAGAGTTTAAAAGGGATATTTGATAAATCGTAACACCTAACACAGACTGGACGTTCTATTAACTTCAGGTAATGATTTTTTTTTTCCCAAATGCAAAATTGGAATATAACTCTTCATTTGTCATCTGGTCCAGTCCTGAGTCTCTCCGTCTGTTTGTCTGCCTGCCCTGGGTCAAACCTCCAGAGAGGCAGGGGATTAACTGCCCCGGGGTAACAAATCAGTAGACAACACACCCCCACCCCCTCTAGACACACACACACACACACACACACACACACACACACACACACACACACACACAATTAGCTAGTGCGCGCAAATGTCAGCATCTCTATATTTCAGGAGCTAGAATGTCTACAATTGAGTCCTAGCTCCACCATCTAATGAAAGCTTTCACTGAACAGGACTAACACACTGTTTCACACCTGACTGCAACATACTGCATGTGTTTTTAAATGTCAAGTCAAATTTATTTGTATTGCCCTTAATTACGGGTACAGTCTTAAAGGGCTTCAGAGCAACCACAACAACCTTTTGTGGGAGCTAATACGCTGCAGTTAAAGGCTATGCCATGAGATTATACAATGCATTGATGTGTAAGGCATTTCTCTGGGAGCAATATTATTAAAAGGAGGACACACACACACGCACACACACATATTCATGGTGGATTATCTGCACAAACTTCCTAAATTTCCCATTGGTCAGCAAAGTATGATGAAGGTGATGAGGGTGAGTGAGATGACATTGGCTAATGGGCAGGTCATCTCTTCTCCTCCTCCTCTGGCCTCTCCTCTCTGACTCAGGGGTCAAAGTGCAGAGGTCAAAGAGTCAGCTCTGCCTTCCTGTCTTGATCATTCCATCTTCACTTCCTTTCTTCCTCTCTTTCTCTTCTCTCTCTCTTCTCTTTTCTGTATGTCTCATCTCCCTGCCTGGACAAAAGCCCACGAGCACCGCACAGTCTGGTCGTCAAACTGACCATGCTAATTTACTAAAGCACACTCAGACACGCTCGGCCGTGGGCACTGACTGCACAGCCAGCGCAGGGCAGTGCATGGACTCGGACACAAGCTTACAGAAGATGAGTAAGAGAGCTTTGAAAAGAAAAATTCCCTGCATGACCTTTTCTGATGTAATGTGAGTCTCCTCGGGAGGCCTAGCAACACAGAAACATACGAGGACACTTTCATGAAACACATTGGTGGCTGTGGTGAATGAAACGGTGAGTTTTTTTCTCATGGGGCAGTTTCTCTATCTACTAGGCCATCCTACATCTCTGAACTCCTCAGAAAGGTATGCAAGGACAAATTGGGAGCTTTCATTGATTGATGCATCAATATTCCCATTCCCATATGCCAAGCCTTAGCACTACAGCCCACTTCTATTATATTAGCCCCTATAATAATAGTGATACAGTGGTGCGGTCGCAGAACAGCTACACTACTGAATGAATCCACTGTCATTTCCACTCACCCTTTTACACACTGCTGACCCTCAGTAACCTGAATCTTTTACCGCTCTGGCTCTGTGCATGTGGGCTGAGTTGAGTGATGCTAAATGGCTGTGGATTTAAATTCAATATACTTCAATATTATATCTGTATACGAGGCCACGATCACACATGATGACGCTTTTGAATGCGGCAGTGCCTTTTTTTTCAGGTATTTTCAATGGTTTGGTCGTGGCAGGCAAACTGTGCGCCTCACCTTTTGGATGTGGTGCATTTCAGGGTGCTGCTCCAGGTTCAATCTGTCCCAACTATAAAGTCACACATTATATCAAGGTGAAAACAGCCCCTCTATCTAGATGGTAAAACTCTTTGTGTTCTGTTCTGCCTAGGAGGACGTCGTATACCCACATCCTCTGTTTCAAAATGGGCTGGGTAAACAACGCTAACCCCTTTGTTGCTTCTGGTTAGCTAGCTAATTAGATAGCAAGTTATTATGAAACTTTGTGCTGCATAACAATGAGAATTATGTAATGCTCTCTTGCACCCTTTAAGCTCTTGTTCTCTCTGTTACAGCGACGCTCACGGCTGCACTTTTGAGTTTGAGTAGGAGGAAAAAGTGTCCTATCTAATCACAGCCTAACCATCTCTTTAACCCATGAATGAATGCCATTGTGTGCAGGGTTGCATTTTTTTGTATACTCTGTGCTTTCTCGAGATGTTGAGATGATGAGATGATGAGATGTTAGAGAGACCCTTCTATAAGTGAAGGTCGCAGGTTCAATCCCTGCAGCAACAGCCATGCGTCCTGCCCCATTGGATGTTGCTGCATTAGCAAGATGCCTATAATCTAAAGGTTAATATAGGAGGTGGGAAGGGGTTTTCTATATCTGTGGTGGCAGGCTTTACAATTGAGCCAGCATTTCTCAGCAACAACAGAATTCACCGTCAACGCTGCCGACACAAACCCAACAGTCCTTCTGCCTCTCAGTCTGATCACCCTGGAGGAACATGCTAACTTGGTCATTCCACAGCCCTCAGTCACACTGAGAGACACTGAGGGATGATAGCCTGACTAGACAGATGAGGGAGAAGGAGAGGAAGGGATGAAAACACAGTCATCTGCAGTCACATCAAATTACAGTCACAGAGATATTTCTAAAACAATAGTTGGACTTGACCGGACTGAACTGGACTGAGTTCTCAGCTGCATCTCAGTGCACAGACCAGATCGCAGAGCAATCCCACACTCTTCAAGGCCTGGAAATATTCATCTTCCATACTAACCCAGACGTTCCAGACCTGCGTGGGAGCCCTGGTATAAGTCTGTGAAAAGAAATAGAAGACCCAAACCTGACAGAAGAGAACTGACAAAGGAATTCCATGTGGACTAGATAAGATGGGTCTGGTAACCACGAGGGGCTGATGAGGGCCGGAGGGCTGAAAACGTTCAGTCTGTCATGAAATTAAATTAAATATCGCAGTATATTTTCTTTGTGGGCTGACATTCCTTTCCTTTGAACAGGCATTCTGCACAAGCATAACGCACTGACTAGACTTTACAATTTGAGTGGCTCTAGTAACCAGGTCACTAGAATAGAGGCTCTCAGCCATGAGGGTCCCGCAAATACACAGCAAGTAACGGAAAATGTAGCCTAAATGTGAAGCCACCGTAACTCACACTTCACTGCTGGCATTTGAAAGCAGCAGACTTTGCTATGATGCCACTGTGTGTGTGTGTGTGTGTGTGTGTGTGTGTGTGTGTGTGTGTGTGTGTGTGTTGCCGTGCCAGCTATGTAGACAGTGTGCAGTGGGCTGATCATTAGCATCAGAATGAGGCTCTGAATAAACAGAGTAGGAGAAGAAGCAAGGGGTGTATGAGATGAGATGGGGGGGGAGGGGGGGCTGCATCCATAGGCTGATGCCATAATGCTTTGGTATAGCTCCACACATGCAGACAGTTAGATAGACAGGTAGTCAGACAGACAGGCACACACACAGACCACTGCTTTTAATAATGACAACAATTGCTACCCAGTCAGCCAAATGCCTGAGGTGAGAACTTTACCTCCAGTGTCAGTATTTTGAAAACCAATGCTCTATTTATGGTAAGAAAAAAGTAGGTGTGATCCGAGGCTGCATAGGAATATATATAATATAAGAGTTTGAGTCAAAAAGGAGACATCCACCTTGTGCTGCCTACAAATTAAGCTACTTTTGAAAGGATAGTAAGTCACATAAGCCCTTAGTGCCACTATATTTTAGAGACACTGAATGATGAATTTAAGGTAATGATTTTTTTTTTTTCAAAGTGGACATATAACGTTTTGGAGATGAACTCTTCACCACACTGCTCTTCTCACAGTATTAAGGAGCCGGGGTCAAGGGCTGAACAGAGAGGGGCCGCTTCCAGTCTCAGTCTGGTATCCATAGCAGTACTCTGCACTGAGGAGAGACACAAAGAGATGCTAACATACCCGTCTGCTATGTAAACTTCTTAAGAGGAAGCTGAACTGAACGCAACACTCCCTCTCTCTCTCTCTCTCTCTCTCTCTGTCTGACACAACAATAGGTCTCTCTGTAGTTCTCTGTACCATCTGTGCATGTATGTATGTATCTATATCAATTGAACAACTTTATTAGTCTGTTCATCAGAAACAATATTGCCAGTAGTTTACAAAATGTCAATTTTCAAAAACCAACAAACAACTACCTATCCTTCTCTTTTGCTCCTTTAGCCATCACTTAGCTGAGCCATATCTCTCTCTCTCTCCCTCTCCCTCTCTCTCTCTCTCCCTCTCTCTCTCTCTCTCTCCCTCTCTCCTTGACAAATTTATCAAGAGGCCAGGCTGCCATGAACAAAGGCTATTGTAAGTTGACAAAATATCCCTATAGATCTTAGGGGCAAAGCCTTGACAGGGCTTTTGATAAACAAGGGGGGAAACAGGTAGAATTGCCTCATTATCCATTTTGATAGAGGGGTACTATTCACACACCGTTCTGTCTTTTTACAGGGTTAAGTATTATTTACTGAAGCACATTTGTGCCGTGGACAACAGGTGGATAATGTTGCACTTGCATGAGCCTGGGGGTTAAAGAGAGACATTTTATAAAGGCTGGGAATAGAGCAAGATAAAGCAAAGCTATACAAGGTGTTATACGAGGTGTATTTTCTGGTAAACAAATACTTTGCTAGAAACTAGAATGCATTGTAAAAATACAATAACTTTACTCTGGTCAGGATGAGCTAATGGCGTGCTTGTATTACTGATCGTATTCCCCCTATACATTTTGCATTATTCCCAGAGGAAAGCTCGCAGAACACGCAGCTAGGCGATTTGCTGAGCATGGATGGTCTTTATCAATAACACTCATCCAGTTACAGACACTTCATTTCAAAAGCCATGTCAGTATTAGTCGCTGCCAGATGGGAGAGCATGCCTTGTTCACGTCCACCATTCAGATTTCTTCGTGTCAGGATTTGAACCAGCAACCCTCATTGCCTCATCCTGCTACCTCAGTGACTTCGGTTTTGGCCACTTCAGCGGAACTCCACAGATGACCCCTTTTATTGGAAGTTATTTTAAGAGAAGCTTTCCCTAAACCAACACCACTTCTTTCCGATGAAAGGCCTTCTGGGATAGATCTCGCAGCCTCTTTGTCACCCGCAGCTCCCAACCAACCCCCGGATCACACGCAGCCACCTCATCAAAACAAACTACCTCAGCCTCTTTCACATACTCTCACTCGTACGTGTGGGCAGACACATAGACACACACACACACGAGGCCTGACGACTGGGCGGCTGGGGTCAGTTATTCTAGCATCATCCGCAGAATCCCCCGGTGCCAGCTTCTCTCCGAGGCTTTGTGAAGTGCTGATGGTCAGCATACGCCGGCTGTGACCCCCCCCCCCCCCCCCTCCACACCTCTCCACCCACCCCAGGGGAGCTTTTGTCCTCCCGTGTTGTTTACCACTGGGATAGCGCTGAAGCTGCAGGGGTGTTCTAGGGCACAAGGTGACAGGCCTGGCAGTAAAGGATATGTCCATGGTTTCAGGTTCAGAAATCTGGCGTATAACAGAAATATAAGGTATAACAGAAATATATATCAGTATATCAGAAATGCCTATGCCTGCCGATAGCTGATAATTGTTGGTGGAAAGTGCAAAAGCCTTGTTGTCTCCAAAAAGTCATCCTTTCAGAAATTGAGTAAAACTTACAGCATCACACATATAGCAGCGTTTACATTTTTCATTTCAGACATTTAGTTCTCATCCAGTGACGTACGATGAACGAATGAATGAGAAGGTAGACGTCTTGCTCGAGGACACTTATGACATATATGGCTGCGGCGGGGACAGATCATGTGACCTTTAAGTGCTTTTTTTTTGGTTATTTAATCCATTTGTTCTTGTTTTGTTGTTCATGCATTTCTTAGCACCCTCACATCCCTGATATGGATAGCCTGAGACCGACAGAAAGGGTCTGGGTGTCTTATTATCATTTCCTTTTTCCTTTTCCTATTGAGGTAAAGTGACTAACCCTGTCGACTCCTGAACTGAATCTAACAGACTTGCTCCAGGCACAGTCAGATAATAGAGCGATCCTCTCTCAGAGGGTGAGAAAACGGGGAGGGCTGGTATTCACTGAGACCTGCTTTGACGAAAAGACAAATAAAGAACAAAGAGAATAAAACTCACTATAGAATATCATTTAAGATTACCTGTCTTCATACATTTGCTGACAAAATGCATCTTTCAAATACTGAGCAATGACCATCAGAGGACATTTCTTCCACAATTGGTTTTGAATGACACTCTTCAAGGGGACAAGAATAGAGCACAAAGTGCTGGACTCACTCATGTGTAGCGCATGATAGAGCTCATCAAAAGGCGTTACTGATAACTGCCATTAAAACTCGCTTCATCTGACATCCAATTATATGCTGTGATATTTGGCCAATTGCACCCATTTTGCCAGGCGTATGGACCTGTGGTTGTTGGGTGTATGCATGTGTGAGAGTGTGAGTGTGTGTGTGTGTGTGTGTTGGGGGTGGGGCAGTGTGTGCATGTCTCGCCTGTCTAAGGTCATCTCATCACAAGCCATGGGCTCAGCCAGAGCAGAGGGCCCTGCAGGCTGGATCCATACGGAGTGTGTGTGTGTGTGTGTGTGTGCGCGCACAAGCATGTGTGTGTGTGTGTGTTCGCATGTGTACGAATTTCACATAGCAAAAAGGCAGGCGGGGAGAGGGAGGGCAACACAGAAGGGCTGAAGTGAGTTTTCTTTGTTGCGATCCACCTCTAACCTCCTCACTCAGCTGACGTCAATGTTTCAGTACAGTATGTTCATTTGTCCCTATGGATAGGAACATCCTTGTCACAACAGCATCTGGAGGGGTCTGCAACAAATCTGTCCACAGAATAAAATAAGTGCACCTCTTATCACACGTCTCAGTAGACGACAGTAGAGCATTGTAGTTGCACTGGGCAACTCCCAGGTGTGAATGTGTGTAACTGTCTGAGTGTGAAGGGAAGGGGGGTGGGTGGGTGTTGCTATGCCCTGTCAGCCTTCTCTGAATAAATGAAATCAATAGCCATTCCCACAATGTTTGATTCAGTCCAATATGGGATGAGGGCCACATAAATCCAACCGGGCTTGTAAACTAACCCATTGGTATTCCTGGGTGCCACTGCTAGGTAAAGGGTATTGATGAACAGATGCATGCACGTGGCCTTGGTACGTGACTATGGGCTTAACTGTGACATGAGTTATCGTTACTGTGTGTGTGTGTGTGTGTGTGTGTGAGACCTTCAGAGCAAAACCATTATACCTTTATGACTGAGGGTCTAACATGTTAAATGCCTCTCTGCCACATCAAAGGGCCTGACCGGTCCTATAAAGGCCTTGTCTTGTTTGTGAAGTAATGAAGAGGACAAAGTGGGGAACGAGGGAGGGAGGGAAGGTTGAGATGTTGACAGGAGAGAGCAGGGCAGTGTGTGTGTGTGTGTGTGTGTGTGTGTGTGTGTGTGTGTGTTTGGGTGTTTATTTGTGAGTGGGGGTGGCTAATGGATGGTGTTCTAGCAGTGCAATGAGCTGGCATGCCCCTCTTTCTCTCTCCACCCATCTGTTCATCAGGATTACTCATAGGGTGAGTGGTGGAGAGAGGAGGACAGAGGAAGCGGTAGGAGGGCAAGGCCTGGCAGGAGGAGAGGAGAGGAGAGGAGAGGAGAGGAGAGGAGATCCATCATCAATAACTTATCATAAGTGATTTTAAATGAATTTCCTGTGACATCTTGCTGGTAACACTGAACCCTTGTAATAATGACTCATTGTAGGATCATGGATCTATGCAGTATAGTAGAGTGCTCTCACAGGAGGGTTCAGGTGACTGTGATAGTAATGGGTGATGTGTTACGTAATACTGTGCTGCAGTGGAGCTCGCCTGCTCGGCTTAAGACCACAGCTTCCCACAGACAAATATGCTTTACGGGTTTTCCACTACACAGACGAACCATGCTGTTCACATTCTGGCATCGTATGGCATGGGTATGTTTTTATGTTTGGTTCAGGCGCACTAGAAGTGTGCTGGTAAGATATCTGGCGCTGACCCACTTTCCAAGGCTGCTGGCAGAGATTTCATCATTACATTGGTTTCACATAAGCAACACACACTGTGTCTATATTTCAAAATAAAAGTGTATGACCTACTTGTCTGTCTCTCTCTGTCTCTTACTGTAACAGCTTTGAAGACAGACTCGTCAATGTTTTTGAACTATTGAGCAGCGAATGTCAGAGAAGACTTTTCTTCTCGAAATGCAGAATTATATATCCATTACATATTTTGAAATGAAACCCTAAAAATGATATTGACAGTGTGTTAGCTGTCATGCCTTCACTCTGTCTCTCTCCCCTGTCTGTCTCTGTTTACGTGCATATGTGAGTGTGTTCAGCAGCAGGTGAGCAGCAGGTGTTGCCAAGTCCTGTGGTTCCTGTTTTTCCACTCATCTTCAAACCCCTCTGTTCAAAGGCATGCTGGGTAATCGTATTGTCTTCTTACATCGCCTGGGAGCCTGGGGAGCCTCATTGCCTCACTACACTGAACATGTTAACAATCAGATTTTGAGAAAAAATTGTATTTGATCTTTGGAGGCCAAATTCTGGGAATAAAATTATAGTGAATATGACTACAACTAAGATTTGTGACCCCTTTGCTCCAGCTGCATCATATTGAGCAGACAGTTAGGTAATCCATATATACATAAGATCTTGAAAATAGTATTTAGTTTTAGGATTAATATTAATCCATGTTGACATTTAATTTGGTGAAAGTGTTATCCAAAGTTTATCCAAACACACCTGCTCACTACCACACTCTCACTTCCCCTATGAATACATTTTCGTCAACAGGGCAATTTTTTTCATTTCATTTTGTTTTATCATCTATATATATGTGCCACTAAATGAAACTAACAGAAAATACACAAAACTAAACTAGATTATACCACAGCACATGCGAGGTTGCGACAAGCACCAATCAGCAGTCACTGTGTCTGCTGATTTACTGCCTGGTAGTTGGACACACTGCAGAGGCCAAGGGGCTTTCCCATGCACAGTCACGGTCGACACTGCAAAGGGCACAAATCAATCACTGCCAGCTGAAATACACGACTAAAACCGCAAGACATAGCACTTTTCTTCAATGCCAATTAACCTTTGTGATTTGAAGTACAGCCATGGCTTTAAAAAAACACAGGAAAGAGCCTTTAGGAGTGCAGTTTTTAACGCAGGAAACACCTTCAACACTTGTAACTATTAGAAAAATGCTTTGGGAGTAGCTGACATATCAGTAAGGGAGATATTTACATCTACATTTTAGGCATTTAGTTGAATCTCTCGTCCAGAGCCATTTGTAATCAGTACAACAGTAGAAAAAAGCTTAAATTCCTAGTTCACCAACATTAGCGTCAACCAACAGTAAGGACTAAGGGGGTCAACAACAGCCTGGGAACAGAGAGAGGAGTGGAGAAAGTGGATTCACATCGCCAACCTTTGCCTTTCCTGTGAGAATTCAATCTCCGTCTTCTGCTCCTAGTATCCTGGTCTGCAGAGGGGGAGTCAAACCTGCAACACAGAGGAGAACGACAGACATCAGGCATCCCCACATCACATGCTTATCGATGGTTCTGTGGTTAGAGTATGGCACTAGCTCAGCCAGAATCAGACCACTTCCCACTGGGGTCACCAATACTAACAATGAATGCATTCAAGTGTCCACCAAATGGCTTATGTTATATTACAATCACAATAGCATGGTTATTACTGAATGGATTCATCAAGATGCTTTAATACAGGGGTTACAGCAAAAAAGTATATTTTTGTTAGGCCATGTTAACCTAAAAAAAACTCCTCTTTTCAATCTAGTAAAATAGATAATGTATTATTCTTTTACGGTAGGGCTTAATTTTACCAGTCGCATGATGCAGGCAAACATATCCTATCGACAGAATATGACTGAGACAAAGAGACAATCCAAAGCTACAGGACTTTAATTCATTCATCATGTCAGGCCAGTGTCACAGACGTGCGCTACATGAACAAATGGCTAGATCTTTCCGTGTCTCGAGGGACTGCCTGGAAAATTACTGCGTCTTGCTGAACACAAGGCCTTCAATCAATATCCAAAATGACTCCAGTCTCTTACCTGCAGCATGGCAACACATATGAAGACTACACACACACACACACACACACACACACATGCAGAGCCCCCCGCCTCCGACAAACAGGCATTCGTGACCACGAATGCATTATCATAATCTCCAGAGAGACATCTATTCATCTCTCATTAGCAAAACAAACGTGACAGACAAAGAACGCCATCCCATTTAGACATGAAGCCATTAAAACTGAGGTAAAGCTCAGAGGAGAGAGAGAGAGAGAGAGTGGATTATGTGAGTAGCCATTAATAACCCAAGGTTGAGCTGTTTGAACTCATTGGATAATGTAAAAGATGAGAGGTCTTTTCACCGAACGCCACACAACGACATGGGTGAGCATCTGCTGTCATAGAGAGAGAAAGGGAGAGAGAGAGAGAGAGGGAGAGATTGGAGAAAAGCTAACAGACCCAACCCCAAGCCCTGAACCGTTACCATGGAGACAGAACGAAGAGAGAGAGAGAGAGAGAAAGATGAGAGTCTGAGACAGAGAGAGAGAAAGGGGGAGAGGTTATTTTTTGTTAATTGTTTGTTAATTATTATAATAACAGCATATTTGAATTGAATCAAATCGAATCAAATCAAATCAAATCAAATCGAAATTGGACTGAATTGAATTGAGACAGAGATGAGAGCCTGAGAGAAGGAGCGAGAAGAAGAGAGGGAGATATTAATGAACAGAGACAGGAACGCACCAAAACATCAGAAACCCAGGCAGGGGAGGCAGAGAGAGAGGATGATGGGAGAAAGAGTGTGTGAGAGAGTGGGGGAAATGGTAGGGCACGAGAGAGAGAGAGAGAGAGAGAGAGAGAGAGAGAGCGCACATGAAAAAGTGAAGGGCGAGTGGGAATCAAAGAGAAGCATGCATTATTGAGGGACAACTCTAAAAGCGCTTCATCATCAGAGCGAGAAAGAGAGAGAGAGAGAGAGAGAGAGAGCAGGGATGGAGAGAGATAAAGAGAGAGAGAGCAGGGATGGAGAGAGATAAAGAGAGAGAGAGAGAGAGAGAGCAGGGATGGAGAGAGATAAAGAGAGAGAGTAGGGAGACAGAGAAAGATAAAAGATGGGGGAGAGGAAGAGAGAGAGATAGAGAGAGGGGGAGAAAGCACAAGAGCTGGGGGGAAGAAGAACGTGGAGAGGGAGAGAGAGAGAGAGAGAGAGAGAGAGAGCAGGGATGGAGAGAGATAAAGAGAGAGAGAGCAGGGATGGAGAGAGATAAAGAGAGAGAGTAGGGAGACAGAGAAAGATAAAAGATGGGGGAGAGGAAGAGAGAGAGATAGAGAGAGGGGGAGAAAGCACGAGAGCTGGGGGGAAGAAGAACGTGGAGAGGGAGAGAGAGAGAGAGGGAGATAGAGACAGGCATAAATAACCATGAATGCTTTATAATCCTCAGTTAACTCATCTTCCTCCCTCCACCACGTGAAGAAAATCTTTTAAAAAAAAATGTAATTTAACCTTTAACCAGGTAGTAGCATTGAGGCTACTCACTTCATTCACTCCAGGCTGAGGGAGCAGCTTCAAGACAAACATAAAAGACAAACAGACAAGAATCTAGGTTGTTATGTATCACCATAACAAACCCGGTCATTCCTCTAGTAAGATGAGACCAGTATGTGCATGTGAGTATGTTTTTTTTTGTCTTAGGCTGATTTGAGATGAATCAAATGGGTAAAAAAGAAAAGAAAAACTCAAATTAAGAGAGGATGTGAAATAATACACATACCACAAAACCCTTAAAGCATAACTCTATTTTCCCATCATTTTCCATCATACCGATTGATTCTCACCAAAATCTCTACTCACATGTTGCTTGAAATCCATGAAACAAAACTGACTGTGAAACATCTGTATGACAGCAGTTAGGACGTGTTTTGTGAATCTTTGAACGTTCCCCGGGGATAATGCAGATTTCATCACCAAGTCTGATTACTAAAGCCGTCTATCCCAGAGCCTCAACGCAACACCGCGCTGATTTACGCTCTATCTCCTGTTTCAATAGCAGCCTGAGTTTATGGATCCAGTGGGACCCAACCAACACCCTGTGTGTGTGTGTGTGTGTGTGTGTGTGTGTGTGTGTGTGTGTGTGTGCGACAGTAGTAGCAGCTGCCGAGAAAACACACTTTACACATGTCCCGTCTTGCCTGCACACCTACCTCTCCCTTCCCCCGATTGATTTTTTTTGTTTTAGATTTCTATTAGTCTATTAACCAGAATTTCTGCTATACATCCATTTTGAGAACAGACAAAAAAGTTACCTCAATATGATCATCAGTATTTCAGAAACACATGATTCAATCCTTAAAATAGGTGCTGAGACGGTGAATGACGGAGGAGGAGTTTTACGTTCATGTCTAACACAAACACAAACACACAACAATAAGGCTAAGTGCATTATCCCCTTATTGAATGCACCGCTCTATCGATCTAAATTTTAGTGCTTAATGGCCAAAGCCACAGTGGTGATGTAACCCTAAATAATATAGCTAAATAAAGCTAGTGAATGTTTACAGGCTGCTAGGGAGTGAAACAATAGTACAACACAAGTATTTGCTAACATGAGGAAAATCAGAATGAGTCGTTTTATCTGAAAGGCGCCTGGACATATTAGGTGAAAAGCTAACAGTCTCTTATACAGGAAACCGATGGTCCCTGCTATTTTGGTGTTTAGAGCTAGAAATAGAGCTGGTAGGGAGCCAGGGTCTTGCTCAAGGACACTTCAGCAGGACAGAT
Organism: Hoplostethus atlanticus; assembly: GCA_034670405.1. Lineage (NCBI taxonomy): Eukaryota > Metazoa > Chordata > Actinopteri > Trachichthyiformes > Trachichthyidae > Hoplostethus > Hoplostethus atlanticus. Next base: position 2,043,314 of record JAXDDX010000026.1, read on the forward strand.
GCTTGCTGACACAGAGGCGTGAACCCGAGTCCTCTGGTTGACAGTCTCCCGTCTCACCCCAAAGTTTACATGGTCATTTACGTCTTGTGAGTGAGTTTCATGACCCTTCCCTTACAAAAAAGTCACATGTGGAAAACAACATGTGAGTGTTCCCATGTGTGGTTTACAAAAAAGTCACATGTGGAAAACAACATGTGAGTGTTCCCATGTGTGGTTTTTGGACACATGTGTTTTAGTTTTTTCACATGTGAATAAAGCCAATCACATGTGAAAATGTCAAATTCACATGTGCTTTTGTGACACAGACTTCACATTTGTAAACATTTTTTCACATGTGAATAGGGACACGTGGAAATGTCGAATTCACATGTGACTTTGACACATATTTTCACATGTGGAAATTTCACATGTGAAAGTGCAGGAAATCTTCCATTTCACATGTGATTGTTTTGTAAGGGTCGGCTCCTTGAAACATGTGAAAACCCAAGTGTACAATTTCAAAAATATGCGTCAATGCTGAAAATAAGTACTGTCTCTTTCCTTTTTATTCCAGTAGCAGCAAAATTTTAGTCCATGTGGATCCAGCTGTCATCACAAGGAAATCCTTGCGTGCAGTTTACTGTAGCCTCGATGTTATATTTGTTATCTTCGTTAAGGGAAGCCGTCTTTGTTCATGGTACAGTTGGGACCTTGTAACTATAGCAGTTGTTAACTGTCATCCAACTGGCTCTGTCCTCTTGTTTCTCTGCCCGAGCCCGTCCCACCACAGAGAACAGTGATAATCTGCTTCACTCAAAGCCCAGTATCAGGACTGAATGAAAGCTGAAACTAAACTGCGGTGTAAACCTTTTGGTTATTTATTGGTGTGTGTGTGTGTGTGTGTTAGCTTGTGCATCCATCCCTGTACATCTGTGTGCATGTTCCTCGTCACAGAAAAGAAATGACAAACGACTTCATTAAGACGGTTGGCAGTTTGGGTTTTGTGCACCGTGTGATCGTGTGACAGGGATCCGATTGTTCATTTGCTATAACAAATCCCTCGGCACCGGAGCAATTATGACCGCAAATATCCTATGTGTTATGCACACGTATCCCCAGTCGGACACATCTAAAAACAACTCCCACAGCGCGAACGATATACTCACAGGCCGTATCTCATCCTTATCTCATGGCACGCTGTTCCACTGCACTGCTGGACACTCAGCATCCCTCTCTACAGCTGCAACCATACTGCCATGCTGCCTGAATGCACATAGTGACGAAATGCTGAATGTACTGTATATATAAGCGCAGTGACCTCTATAGTGCACTTTGCACTGTGCCATTGCATTGACTGAGAGGTCCTGTTGTGCCTGTGTGCACTTGTCTTACTTTGTTAGTTGATAAAATGTCAAAACAAATCCTGTGTTTATTGCAAATAAAGTGATTTTTTGCCATTTTTCCTGATTAGAAGTCATTGATGTAATATGTGACAGTTTCAGGTTTATTTGATTCTCATCTCATATTTCCAATAAAATAACCTTTAATGCTGAACAGTAAAAATGACACTAAAAGCATCAGTTGTCTGCAGTTGAGACTGATATGAAAATGATAAAAAATTTAAAGAATATGTATTATTCACTGCCTAGGAAGGCAACTCGGCTAAAAACATCTTTCTAGAGGTAAGGCTCTAAGGACGGAGCATGTTACTGGAAAATACCACAAGCCTGTGTCAGGTTGGCCTTTTCCAGACACTTCTGAAGTCTCCATTTAACAGTTCACACCCTCCTCCTCTACATTCTCTAGCAGTGTGTGTGTGTGTGTGTGTGTGTGTGTGTGTAAGAGAGAGAGAGGAAGCGAGAGAGGGCAGGCTTGGTTACCACGGATGTGCTTAGGTTTTTCATTTAAACAGTCTGAGTGTGAACATCCTTCAGATGAAAGATGTGGACACACACACACACACACACACACACACACACACACACACACACACACACACAGTCAAGTCCCAAACAAAAGGAGCAGTCAGAGAGTTGGTTTTAATCAGAGAGATTTACTACCTCCAGTAAGTTCGTTTTTTTTTTTTCCCTCCGCGGGGTTAAAAGGGCACCAATCCCATCCCTGCTGTTCCCACTCCACGCCACACAACGGAGTCATCAGGAATGTCTCTTTCTCTCTTTCTCACTCACACACACGCACACACACATATATACTGTAGACACATACAGAGAGAGAAAATCCTCTGCTAGGCTTTCTGTATTTGAAGGGGGGGACTCATCTTATTTCCCCCAAAAGACTGGAGACGAAAAGAGAGAGTGAATGAAAGCGAATGTAAGAGTAAGAGAGAATGAGGGAGACACGAGGAAGACAGAGAGACACAATAAGAGAGGCAGGAAAGGAGATGTGTGAGAGAGCGAGAGAGAGGGGGGGGTTGAAAAAGAGACGATATGGATGAAGAGCGGTAAAGACGGGCAGTTTGGCCACCATTAATACAGATGCAATACATCTATCTATATGAGGCACGGCTCCATAAATCAGTCACAGAGAGAGAGAGACGCCTGACACACTGTTTGATTTCTATGCTAATGCAGGCTTTCTGCAGGCCATGCAGGGGAACGTCTACACAGTGATAGAGACTGGGAAACCTCAATTAACACACACACAAACACACACGTGCACGCCCCCACGTGCACGCCCCCACATGCATGCCCCGCAACAAAGAGCTGTCCCACAGATGAATGATTTGACAGATGAACACCTGCTTCATTTGGATATACAAACACAAAGGAAACATATCAGGATGTTGATGACATATACCCTGGGTGAGGAAATACAATGTCAGGTAAAAACACGTATCTCCATAAAGTAACTCTTTCTGTGAAATGACTTACCACCCTAATCTGAGAAGAAGAAGAATGAGCTATACTGTATGTAAGCGGCTTAATATGTACACAGTAATCTCCGTGCTGGTTTAGCTCAGCCTAATGAAACACTAAAAGCAGTATATGACCTCTGGGGGCTAGTACGACATGCAGTAAACAATGAGAGGAGAAATCAAATCAGCATGTCTTATCGCTTGAGAAGAGGACAGAGAGAGAGAGAGAGAGAGAGAGAGAGAGAGAGAGAGAGAGAGAGAGAGAGAGGTCTTCATACCCTACCCTTGCATCACAAAGCTGAGGGTGCGAGACACTGAATCATTGATGTAAAAAACATGGTAGTCTGAGGCTTGTTATTAACACTTGCAGAAAAAGTCTGTCTTTTTCTCTAGCATGACACCTCTATCACTCTCTAACTTGTACAAGGTATAGGTGAGCACTATCTACACATAGCAGATGATTGCAACGCTCATTGATTATCACACCTAATGTACACTCAAGTATACAAAATAGTAGGACCACGCTTCTAGTCTCCTTTTGCACAATCCACGTCTCTATTTTCTCGGTGCTTGAAAAGTCCTTTGTTAATCCATCTCTTCCCCCTACATTTACATCTCCCTTCGATGACTGAAGTAGCTAGCTGGGTGTTCCTGATTTATTTCCAGTGTATGTCATCATCAGCTAGAGGTGAACAATCCCGGGATGGAAACTGGATCTAGCTAGAGGAATCTGCAGATAGGACCAGTCTGGCTCTGAGGGAATCACCATGGAGAGAGTCAAGCAGAATAAGAAGCGGATCGCTTCACCGAGCAGAGCTTGGCCATCAGTGACATGACATGTCAGAAACACCCTGCACTGCAAAAAATGTCCATGCAGCCAGCACCCTAGAGAAAACCCTATCTGGGGGGGGGGAAAGGCACAAAAGGGGGGCAAGGGAAAAACAAAGATGGGGACAGATGTAGAAGAAGGGAATGAGAGTGAAATGAGAAAAAGATGCAGTTGAGGACAGAAGGTGGAAATGAGAAATAAAGAGAGAAAGGGTAGGCAAACAGTGGAGGGTATAGGGCCTATAGGATGCCTGGGAGACGTCTAATATTGACTGCATATCTTCCACCTGACGCGGAGACAGACAGAAAGAGAATAGAGGATTGAGGCCTCCTAATATTAGTAACACCAGTGGAGAGGGATTTCTCTGTGTGATCCCATTAATGCAGGACTCCTCACAAAACCTTGTTCTCAGGCTTCAAGCCATGATGAAGAATTGACAAAGCGGCACAAAGGCTTAGGAGGACAGTGAGGGGTAAATATGAAAGATTTGGCAGTGGAGCTGCATAAAAGCAACATTACTGTCAACGGGATACCACTTTGATCGTAATGTTTCCTAATAGCCACGGCATAATGGGTGATGCCAGATTGTCGCGTTATCGTGCAGAGAAACAACTAAGAGCATCTCATTCTCACTCCTATGCTCGCAAGCAGACACACAATGCCTAAATGGTATATCCTCCAGCAACCTTGCAGGAACAACGTTCTTTGATGGAAGATCAAAACTGGAAACGAGCGACGGCAGAAGACAAGGAGCGGCGTTTCACTCCACATTTTCAAGACTCGTCAGACAACCTCGTATCAGGGTTTTACTGTGGGAAAGAAAATGACATCTCATCCAGGGGCATACCTCGACACGACACACAGGTGTTGACATGCATGTTGGCTGTGGATGGAGAAGCTGTCATTAAAGGTTAAAATGTCAAACTTTGAAAGGCTATAACCGCTAGAACACCAGTCCTATTTTGATGACACTTTCAGGGATGATGCATCTTGGTACCGATTAGCCCGAGGGGTGCCTGCATCATTCGCGAGGAGCAACATATTTCACTTGTCGATCTTGTGACATTTCAGTCACAGCACTGCCTCTCTAACCGCCAGATCCACCCTATAACTACTGTGTTAAAGTAGTTACAGGGACATGATGACCCAATGAACATCCACCCATATTAAAGGTCCATTAGCACAGTATCCTGTTACATAAACACACTTTGCTGCTAATGGCATCAGACCTCACCTCCAAACACTCCACCTGGATATTTAGCAGTGACATTAGTAGTGACATTACAGAGATGTGACAATCTGATAGTGTGAGTGTGTGTGTGTCGTTGTGCGTGTACCCACATGTGCTATGTGTGACAGCCATGCCATAACACAAAGTGACTGATTAGGCTCCACTCTGCAACTCCGCTACAGTGGATGTGAAAGCGGTAAAACACGCACTTCACTAGACTTGAGATTAACAGTGTACTTCTGAAAAAGGACTTGAGGCTCTGAGGAGGCAAAAGAGGATACTACTATCTAAACAGCAGCCTGCTGCATGAACCAGGGCTCTCGTGTAAGAGTGAGCAGACATCTTTGTGTGCTTTGCTTTCGCATTTTGTAAGAAGGGTATTTGTTTATCGCCCTCGAGGCCGAATAAACACTCTGCAGCCCGTAGCGCGGCTTTCGCCTCTGCAGGTTTCCGACTTCTTTAATGGGGCTAACAAAAGAGTTTTAATGAAAGCAACAGGGGCCGCGTCGCCAATGCTGAAACTCACCTGAGCAGCCTAATGAAACAGTGACAAAAAAAATCTTGGTCAGAATTATTTGTATGCTGTCACGGTTCATGATGCAGTAATGTCGTTGCTTCCTTGCTGTGGTGTGTGGGATCATTGAAGCATAACTTGGACACACATACAACCATATACGTACATTCACACACACACACACACACACACACACACACACACACACACACACACACACACACATATTTGTTTCTCACCATTGTCCTTATTTTCATTAAACAAAGTGACAACGCAGCAACACTGGCCACCTGCAGGCAAATCCAACAGACAAAACAGAAACCACAGAATCAGCCATCTGAGTTTCTAAGGCTCAGGGAAAAACTCACAGCTTCACTATGACGCTGATATCCTAATATAATGCTATCTCATACGTATAGCATAATGGGTAGAAGATGACACTAGCACCATGCAGGGTTAGGGCCAGCCAAACTGAACACTTATACACACCTGACATAAAACCATTTTTGCTGTTGTGCTAATGTGATGCATTGTGACAATTTAGCAGGAAAATTGAGAATAATCCTGAAATCCTGAGTCCTGATAACCTCATTATTTGTCTTCAAGTGTTGAAGAGCACTGACTGTATCCATCCCTTGACACCCTCACGTGGCTTTTAGAGCAGAAGAAATCAATATTTCAAGAGATGCTTATGTCACACCTACCAACCTCGTACCATTCTTGCCACACTCCACAGTCCTTCACCCCTCTTCCTCTTTCTTCATCTCTCCATCCATCCCTCTTACTACCAGTGGTGTACTGGTAAATCAAATGGTGGGTACAAACAAAAAACACATTCTCAAATAGCATGAATTGTGATATAATATTAATAAAATTCATGTTCCATATTCTTAAAAAGACCTTTCATGTATGTTAGATCAGTCTGGCACGACTCACTATAATGTATACTATGAATTTATCATCGGCTTGAAAAAGTGGATAATTAAAAACTAAACCTACTAAACTGAGTTTATATGGGACAACCCTCCAATAACTTCCACGCCTTCACATCCCAACCTTCCCAACCACAAGGCTAGCATGCATTTCCAACTTCTCTCAATGTCTTCAGGCCAGAAGACCATGTTCATTTCACAGTAAGGGTCATGGGTTCCAGTTATACCAACCACATCTGCTGTCACAAGACTAATAGCCAACATGACTGAGCTGAGGAGCGCTCCTTTGTCGACAGTAGAGTATGGATTAACAGAAACACATCACTTTGTTCCCAATTAGCCAGACATAGGCCTCCAAGGCAAAGGGGGACTGGCTAAAACTAAGACCCACTTTAGGTGATCGATAAGAGGGGAAGGAAGCACCGAGGGACCCCTACTCCAGGACTACCAGGAAGTCTGGCCTTGAGCCGGCTCTGGGCATTTCCTTCTCCGCAAAAATATCAATATTTACAAGTCATTCAGAGAGATGATCCCACTCCATTGGCAGGTTCAATGCTAGCTCGTTAAGATGGAGTCTTTTTTCAGGGTACTTCCTATCTGTGGATGATGTCAAGCTTTACTGCTCTAGTCTGAAAATCTCCTGATAGTTTACCTTTGAAGACAGACAGAAGAGCCCCGATCAATAGTATTGGGAGGAAAACATTACATTTACTGCTAGGGCTCTGTATTGGAGCTGCCAAACTAGAAGACCCCTTTAAAGCAGGGTGCTATCACTCAGTCTTGCACACGCATACACACACACACACACATACTATTCACTGCTGCCCACAGGGCTCTATTGCCTTGATGGCCAGGGGTGCTGAGCTCATGGCAGGCCAGACAGCACGGACCCAGCTGTAAAAGGGAGGGCTACCGTCATCTCAATACAAAGGCCCCAGTCAGCACTCTGTGGTACTCTAAAACAGATGCTATCAGAGCTAATGAGTGTATCTAGCAGCACAGCAGACCCAAAGTTTACATAGGGTCAGTCCACAATCCCATCTGTGCAAATGGAACCTTTGTTATTTTTGGTGGTTTTATAAATGACCCTGTCTCTTTTGTGCAATATTTACATTTTACCAACTACTGTTAAGTCATTGTTAATTCAAGCCAGCATCAGCAAAGAGGCAAGGAGTGAGCAGGTAGGGGTTCAGTGTCTCTTGATGGACACAATTTGGCTGGTGCAGGGATTGAACCTGTGCCCTTTCAGTTCAGGTACTGCACAACTAGGCCACCTGTCTGCTGGGTTGTTGTTTAATGAAGTTAAACTGAGTTAACCCACTCAACTCATCCAGTTGATCCAGCCTGTGGTATTGAGCTTGTGGAGGATAACAGGGCTGTTTAAACAGGGGCCCCTGCTTTTAGCCATGCTGATGCCCTCGGGGCCCCCCAACCCTAATCCCAGGTTCAATAAGAGTGGTGTCAATACACCTCCATGTGCTGACACTTATGGATTCAAGATAGCTGATACACCCTATTAAAGCTCACACTACTTGCTTGCTGGTGCGGGTCTAGTAGGGGAGAATACACAATGTTTAAGACACCCTGATGAAGGCACGTAGCTGAAAAATGTTATTTACATGGTGCATTTTTAAAAAAATCTTTTTTTAGTTTCATGGACCAATAATTCGCCCCTTTCAATTTCGGCGTATGCTCTTCCTCGGAGTTTACAAGTTCTGTGATAGTGCTGCAAAGTGAATAGAAAAAAAAGATTTAAAAAATCACCATAATAATTACTGCAATCATTCTTTTTCCAAACTGACCCAATCCTAGGTATTAGCATCTCATTTTCTCTCCTCCATAGAGAAACATCTCTTGAAAAATACTGAAAAAATAAACCATGTCTAAAAAACTTCACTACATTTGCACCCAATTCATCCAAAACTGCAATTTTCAGAAAAAGAAATATCCACACCTACCAACCCTTTCATAAAAAAGTCTGAACTAAAGAGACCAACTGTGAAATGTGGCAATATGTATGGCAAGCAGTGAGCAGTGTGGAAGTATGTCAATAATACTTTGCAATAGTGAAACGTATCCAAGTCACTCCAACTCGGGAATGTTCACCGTCAAGCTTCCCGACAAGCTCACTCGCCCATCCAGTTCTTGCATCACTTAACGTTCTGTCAGGTTCCCCACATGTCTGATGAAAAACAAAGGAGGTATGCATAGTAAAAAGAAACCGAGGGAATGAAACATTGTGCTCACCCAGTTGGAAATGTTATTGTGGTGCGAAGAACCAATAGAGCAGAATAATCTGAGAGAAAAAATAGTCCATACTCCACAAACATGTTCAGCCTCACTTACTTTCCATTTTTTTCTATTGTCTAATTCTTTTATCAATGCAGAGTGAAAGACATGCACAACACACACATGTTGGCACCCTGGCCCTCCTTAGCGTGCGCAATGAATTGAGTCTGAGCATTGTTCTTTGAATGTGGATCATTTTTTTCTTCTTTGACGGTAAAAGGAAGCTGACACAAGAAAGAAAACATATTTTCACAGACAGAAAAAAAAAAACATGCTCACCAAAGAAAAAAGAAAAACCTGATTTTAAGCCGGTGTCACTCTTCCATTTTTCTGACAGAACAGGGACACTACATCCACAATCATCCAAAATATGACCCTGCTGGATGGAGGATTGAGATTGCGAGAGACAAGACTGGTAAACCACTTAATAATTCATCACTCAGTATAGTATTTTGTGGACTGGCTTTGATAGACCAAAGCAGTGGTAGTGCTTCTAAGCAGGAAGATAAGAGACACATTTTTACATATACATAAGAGAGGATATCAATAATTCAAACTAGTCTTCTCTCTAGGCTACAAACCCTGGAGGGAACCTACCTAGGCAGACAAGCCGGTATAGGCAGCCTGCAGCACAGCTCCAGTTCTGCACACTAAGCAATAGATGACAACCTTGTTGTCTACAATATCTAAACATCTAAACATACATACAATATCTAAAACAACAAAAAAACAACTTTATCCTACTAACACCACAGACCTTGAGTTTGGGTCAGACTGATCGGTTTGGCGCTACAAAGTTTTCGTTATACAAACATTTCTTGGAGGCAGAGCTGATGAACTAACTAGCTTTACGAGTTTTAACGTGGATGTTTCACTAGGCTAACTACTGTAGCTAACCTAGATAACTTAGTATGGCTAGATGACATGTTTCCAGTAAGTAGTATGATGCTAGGCTTCATAGCATTACCTACATCCTCTCTTACCCCTTGACATTTTCACTGGGCTTCCATCTAGAAAATGTGGTTATTTGTCTCCGCCCATTGAGGTTTAAATCAAACTATGAGATTATTTCCCTCCACAACTGCGTGTTGAGACGCCCTTGAGCATGGTACTTCTGCTGAACAGGTATGACGTAGTTTATAGCACATTACATACATACAGAGAAGAACTGGTTATACAACATGCTTTGTTATGTTGTTGCGTCATCCAAAGTCATTTGCAGTGCAAGAGGATTATCAGGGGGCGTTCTGCTGGGTCACTTCAGTACCATGTTACTTGCAGCATTCTGGGTTCAAATTTGGCCTTGGACCAGCATCTCATCCTCCCAAATCCTCCCTGAGTCTCTCTACTGTCAACAATGCAGTAAAGGCAAAAATGCCCCAAAACATAATTTTGTAAAGAAGACTAGACTATGAGAGTTAACATTTGCAGCTAAAATGTGAACTAAAAGTTTCCCATCATCACACAAAATGATTATTTTCACACGATTACAAAGTTTCATAGGTATGGCAGAGTGACATGTCTCACTTCCAGCTGCCCAGACTGACTTTGACCCTGGAAGACTGCAACACTGTGGTAAAAAGAGCATCCATATGCAGCCAAACCTTTCCCTGGCTAGATATAGGTATCAAGTATAACACTAGCGCTACAGCATTTATGAAGGGAATAGTGTTACATTGTTATTGGCCTACTGGGCAGAAGGAGACGTGCAGCATGTTGTATTCTCATTGATGTGTAGTCTAATGTAGGCCAGATACACATTCTTCAGGTCTGAAATATGAAGAGAGGTGAGGACAGACAGACAGACAGACAGACAGACAGACAGACAGATAGACAGATAGATAGATAGATAGATAGATAGATAGATAGATAGATAGATAGATAGATAGATAGATAGATAGATAGATAGATAGATAGATAGATAGATAGATAGATGTTTAAGGAAAGAGACAGAGGAGGGAGGGAGAGCAGCCAATAAAGACTGAGAGAAGCATCTAAATGAAGTGCAGTACCAGAGGTGCATTAGAGCTGTGCTATATTTAACACCCTGATGAGATCAGAAAAGAGGTCATGAGCTGTTTTCCTCAGTTATGAGCCATCAGCCAAATACTGGTCTGATCATTTTCTCTGTGACTGTTAAGTACGTCTACTCCAACAGCCACTTGGGCAGCCATTTACCATTTAGAGGTCCTGCTCTATTTTAAAAATTTGGCTGAGTGTAAGTGGCAGGTGTTTTTTGTTTTTTTTTACCTTGGCCAGTGGACTAAAACGTTAATTTCCTGCCATGTGTCAGACTCTCAGGGACAAGGAGTTATTTAAGGAAATCACACACATACAAACTGTAGGAGGATCCCACAGGGAGACAGTGTTAACTGTATCATAAGCGACCTGACACGGACGGTTAATGTGATCCAACACTAGACAGGACACTCCCAGGACATCTGACACCTAGTGTGACCTGAAACATGTGAGTGTGTACGGGGAGGAAACCACCGTGGGAAAAGTATGTGATATCCATTCAGGAAAAATATCTTCCCTTCCACTCATTAATGGCTCTTTTGTAGAGTGAGTTTCTTGCAGGTAATATATCCCATAGCAGCAATGGGTGACTGGCTTGAATGAATATAACAGAGAGACGTGAGAAGGGAAAGGGAATTCCAACGATATGCTTCGGAAAGCACGGACCAATATGTTGCAGTCATCAATACTACAATACTACTACCAATTACCAATTTTTTTTTTTTTTTTTTTTTACCAAATTGGTGTTAATATTTAAGAGGCAAGGCATGGACAAAAGGAGTTATTTTCAGTGTTACACATGATAGACATACTTAGAGAAAGCCAGGGACTGCATCCAGTTGAAAATATCATGCACAGGAAAAAGAACAAAACATCCCACTCACAGCAGCACACATTCAGCCAGCAGCCATGTTCCTCAACAATTCAAAAAGAAAAAAAAAAAAGAAATGTGATATTCGGTGCTTGCAGCCAGTGGGAAGCCACTGCAGTTTGCCGGGTAAAGGTTAAATGGGCTTTGTGAGTCATGGATCACAGTGGAGAGTGGAAGAGAGCTGGAGTGGGTTGAGGGTCAATACCAGCAGTGTGTCTACGATGGGAAAATGCTAGGAGCACACTGAAGGAAAGCTGGGCACACAGGCATAGCACAGAGCCGTGTGCAGCAGCACATTTGAAAAAATCCTAAAAAGTCCTAAAACCCCTAAAAAGGCTTATTTGTTTCAGGAAGTAACAATATTCCAAAAAATATTGCAACAAATGAATTTGAATTCAGAAACCAGTGAAAACCTATCTCACCCTCTCGATACATTTCTCCAGAAGAAAAACTATAGATTAAACTGTTCAGCTGGGGGATTCTTTTAGCGGTTTACTCAGATCTATCAAAGAAGGAAGAATGATGAAGAATGACAAATGTTCAGGGGAAACAGCACAGCAACGCCACAGACTCTGGAGTATGTCACTCCCTCGCCACGTCCTTCCACATGAGGGAGGAAAAACATAACACAGACATTCATCAATAAAACATATGGTTGTCTCACCAAAACTATAGTGGCTGGCTCCCAGCCAAGTCATTAAAATAGTTAATTATCTGTGTGCCAGGGCAATATGCTGTGAAGAAACAGTTCCAATATAAAAAATAGGATAAGCTGAACATCTAAAATGGGAGAGGATTGCATTACATTATGTAAAAAAGAAACAGGAAAAAAGCAATTAGCTTAAGTTTGATTGAAGAGTCTAAATTGGGCTGTGCCTCATATAAGGCTCCTGGGTGAGAAACGGGGGAGAAACGAACCCATCCACCAAAACAGTACTATATAATAATGACATAATAATCAAAGAATGCATTATTTTTTTTATCATTTGAACATATTTTAAAGATGTCTATGTATCTTAATAGGGGACATTTGAATCTGTTATCTCTTCATGGAATTTAAGTTAAATTCCCACAATCCTGATCAGACAAGATGATGATCCGATTGGTTTTCTCCCCCTACTGCACACTTCCCTCATTTATGTGCCCTGCCTTGCTTTGTCCCACATTTCAGTGTGATGCTGATGAGAGTAGTGAAGTCTTTGACTAACTCAATGTCACCGATTGAAATGTGATTTTTTTTGGGGTTCCAGTAGCTCCTCAGTGCCTGACAGTTGTTGGGTTTCCCCTCCATAGTTTGTTCCGAGGTGACACCAAACGGCGCTCTCTCACCTCCTACCGAGTCATGACAAAAAAAATATAACATTATTATTGAATATTTTAGTTACAACTAGATTGAGCTAGTGAAGCAGTTTTACATCACAGGTGTGGGATTTATTAAGTTTCTCGAATTCTAACGAACGATTTGGCAAACAAACTACTATGTTATGATACTGAAAGAGAGATAACCTACACTGTAGTAGAGTGGATCTGTTCTTCTTGACAACACATTGGGGGAACATTTAAAAACAAATGATGATACTTTTTGTAGAATAGTAGGTAATTTCAGTCATTGGTTGACAAAATGATGACACCTGTAAAGAGTGGATCCTCCACACTTTAAAGATATAGAATGATGAACTTCCAGTTTGTGATTCCCCCCCCCCAAAATGAAGATGCAGCATATTGGAATATAACTCTTCATCTATTCCTGCCTTCCTTTGTGTGTGCACTCTGCAGGTAGTCTGATATACATCTTACGGTGTGCATCATCAGTATGTATCGTAGCGAGCTGAGTGGTAGGTAGGGACATCAGGGTTATCTCTTCCCCAAAGAGCAGAGATTGGGAGAGCAGAGATTGGGAGAGCAGAGATTGGGAGAGCAGAGATAGCGGTTAATTTGGTGGAAAATGGCCTGAGCACATACTTCTTTTGATCTGCGCCAACGATGGAGAATCACTGAACCTTTCGCGAGCTAAATTGCTACACATTATCATAACTGAGCACACTTAACTCGAGTAGAATCAAGAAAATGATATGAGTTTCTGTAGCGCAACATGTTTAGTGAGCCATCAGAGAACAGGAGGCTATTTTGAATCCGCTCAACCACTTCCTTCCTATTGAAGGACGGTCGCCTCATATCTCACGTCCGATCTCGTAATAAGCTAAAGTGCTAAAACAGCAGACGTAGACGCATTACATCAGTGAGCAAAAAGGCAACGTGGGTAATGCGTGCCTGGCTCGGATAGGACAATGCTGTGTATCTGGCGGCCCAAAAACACACAGCTCAGCAGGTTGTCAGGGTGAGAGAGAGCAGGAGGGAGTCTGGAGGTGTGGGGTGGGGCATTATCACTGATGTGAAAGGCCATTGACCTTTATGGGCCAACATCCAGTTGCGCCAAATGATGCTGAGTAAGAACAAATAGGTCATCATTCACTTACAGTAAGTCATAATCTCCACAGCCTGCCACTGCATAAATCTGCCTAAAGTCTGTTGGCTGAAACTTACAAAAAACATATATATTAAACTGGAAAAATCATTACCTGAATCAATATGATCCAGTTTGTAAAAGTGTTCTAGTGATCCAGTTAGTAGGTGTAAAAGTTACTTGCTATCTTTAAAAATGTATCAGAATTTGTTTGATTTTCTTTTGCCGTCACTCATTTTGTGAGCTTAGTTATGTTTTTGAAATGGTGGAAATCACGTTTTGGAAGGAAACTGGGACAGTTGTACAGTTGTGTGCACATACAAGCTTATTCCTTTACATAACCCATTGGAAATGTCATCATAATCCCTGAGAGCTGTATGCATGTGCACATATGAAGATTTCATTTCAAAATAAGATCTCCACCATTTGAGTGGACACCTACTTTTACAAGACTAATAGCATAAAATAAAAAGGTAAAATCCTTGATTGACAAAATCATAACACTTTTACAAATTGAATCTTATTTATTTTAGAGATATCAAATGACGAAAACCAGGTAAAAATCATTTTTTTTAAATGGATATGGCAGAAAGGTACTGTACATCTCTCTCTCATCATTATGTCTCTCTCTCTCTCTCTCTCTCTCTCTCTCTCTCTCTCTCTCTCTCTCTCTCTCTCTCTCTCTCTCTCTCTCTCTCCCTCTTTCTCTATTAACCAGGCCCATAAAAATGAGGGGCTGTCTGTCTTTAATTGGTTTATCAGTGAACAGCCACAGCTTCAGCTGATAGATGATGTCTCCACATTGAGAGCTGCCTCTGTTCTCCGTGCTCATCTGGTCGCCGGACAGTTTATCTTTTTTACAATGACATTCTTTCAGTGGCACCAGAGGGCTCTTACTGAACCCGGGCCAGCCGGGTCAGACGAGTAGGAGCAGGGATGAGTAGGAACATGCAGGCCCCATTGAACCCGGGCTGGTTTTCCCACACCGCGCAGATATTGATGATTAGCAGTCACTCGATACAAAGCATCCAGTGATCAACGGATCTACAAGCCTGAGAAAATGGAGCTAAGAGAGAATTGTAAGCTACCGGGTTATAAAACCTCATATAGTACAGACTACCACAGCCAAGGTCCACATTCACGTTTGTTTTTTGAGATGTTTATTCTTGTAGTCTTCTAACTAAAAGCTGTAGAGAACCGGAAAGCTTTGAATGGTTCAACTCCTCGTCCATTTTGCACTTGCCAGGCGGAACTATTGTTCATAGACACAAGGAAGCACAGAAATCAGATTTGGCTGTTGACAACCATGAAACGTTTAGCCCTGGACAATATGATGACAAGCTTGTTGACCATCCAGACATCGTCATCCACCTGTGCATGCGTACACACCCACCCACACCCAAATACACACACACACACACACAACAGCAGTCACACCAACAAATCTAAATATACCCCAATCTGCAGTGGCAGTGGCCCACACAAAACCCACTTGACATTCAAGAGCATACAATCATACCCTTTCCTCCCACAGCAGTTACTGAATTCCACGGTACCCAAGCATTCACAAATGTTATGAGATTATCCCTTAGAGGAAAATACAACCTAATGCATGCAGAGCCCATTCCTTTTAAAGCTGCCACGGGGTGTATAGGACCCTGTATAGGTGTTTGGCTGCCTTGTGAGAGAGCAGTATCAACACAGCAGGCACTCTGGAAATCAAGTGTGGGCCAACGATTCCTCTCAAATTAATCTCTCTTATGGCCAGGGGTTAACAAATACACCAATTTTTCCGTCTTCCCTTATACGGTGATAACACCCCGGTCTCTACAGCTGTGTATAAAGTACTGTATGCGTAGCAGAGTAAAAAAAAAAATCCTAGAATTTGTCACAGCTGACAGATTCAATTATACACTCTGAAAACATCTTTAATAATCATCATTAAGGAGCTGACGCCTGATTGGTCTGTTTGAGACGACACTGGTCATGTGATGCCGATACCTCGAACCAATAGGATGGCTGGCGTGATAAGAGAAGCTCTTTAATGGCTTCTTTGACCTAAATCTTCACTAATCATTTTAGAGCTGAGACAAAGATTTTGGTGGACGGGGATAATATTTTAAACCTACTGTACAAGGAATTAAGCTCCCACGACGGGGTATTAGTGTTCCTCCTTTGTTACAGTATCACTGGCAAAAAAAAGAACATGTATTTAGACCATATGACCTCTCTGTGATTTTAAACATTATGATGTTTTCTGATGACTTCTGATCTTGATAAACCATCTCCTCTTTGAACGAGGCTTGATGGACAGATGGAGAAAAAAAAAGACAGTGGAAAAATACGGCTATTCGACGGATGCTGTTTTGCCTCCAAAACATCTACATGCCACTCAGTGTCAAAGAAGACCTTTTCAAATGGTGACCTGTGAACTCCTGCCCACCACCAGCTCATCACCAGCTCAAACAGGAGTTAAGTCTATTAGAAGTGGCAGAAAAAAAAACATGTTGACCAGTTAAAACAACACAAATATCAAATCTGCCGACAAAGGATACCAGTATGTAATGGTGTGTGTGTGTGTGTGTGTGTGTGTATGTGCATGTATGTGTGCATACACCTGCGTGCGTGTGTGTGTGTGTGAGGGCAAATGCATGTGATTGTTCATATTGTGGCCTGTGGCAGGGCGCTTTTGTTTTGAAGCAAATGAGGCCTCGTGTCACAGAGGGCTTAAAGTGCTTTCCTTTTGAAAAGAGCACTCCAAAAGAATATCCTCCTTAACACGTCATTTGATCTATTAACATTGAATTTTTCTTAAAATGTAAAAAAAAAAAAAATGAAATCAATTTTGTTTGAAGGGTTTTTCTCCAATCATGTCATTCTCTTATAGCATAAGTGGAGTCATCTGCCATATTGTGTTGGCAATCTACTGTCACTTGTTCCTGTCACTTGTTCAAGAAAACAAGTGAAATCATCTCATCCCATTGAAATGATCTTACCACTTTGGATCAATACAAGACTAACTATCACTTGCTAAGATGAATATGTTGCTATGTTTTGCGGTGAAAGCTACTACCAGTCTGGCAACTCCTCCTCCTCTGCTCTCTCCCACTCTTCCATCTGTTGCCCACCTGATCCACACAAACAACTCATGTGTGGCCCACAAGCAGACTCACACCTACCAATGAACATGCAATCAGCCTTTTCTATTCATTCGCTCCCTGCTCAGAATGACTGGGTGTGATCGGCCATTATCTCAACACTTGGTGAATGAAGATGGATAATATACACCTATTATCTATTGAGTGCAAGCATGTGTGTGTGTGTGTGTGTGTGTGTGTGTGTGTGTGTCTTAGTCTGTTGGTGTCTATGGGTGGAGGAACGGCGTGTGACGTCTACTTTCATTACTCTCCAGTCTCTCGCTCTACTTCAGACGAGGCCTGGCACAGCTGGTGATCTCAGCAGCTCGCCGCTCCTCTCCATTCTTCTTTACTCAACTCCTCTTCTCTCCTCACTGCTCTCTTCTCCATTTTCCTCCTTTTCCACTCCTCTCCTCTCCTCCTTGCATGGCATCTACCCAGGGAGCTAAACTATTTGTTTTTCACTGACAAGCACAATGTGTTACATTTTAATTCCCCCTTATTCCTTTTCAGTGTCATGGGGAGCTGGAGCCTATCCCAGCATGCATTGGGTTGAAGGCAGGGAAACACCTTGGACAGGTTGCCAGTCCATCACAGGGCTACAGACACACACTCACATTGTCATTCAGACCTATGGGAAATTTAGTGTCTCTTTAGTGTCTCATGTTTTAGAGATTAATAGAGACTGTGATTATGCCATAGTCACAGGGGGGCTGAATCCCCTCAAGGCATTGACAACAGCTGAGTTACACAAAACTACAGTCAACCGTCTGGGTCAAATCAAGACAGTCTGATGAACCAGAACCGGCATTACTATGTGTACAACTCCTCGCTTGTCTTTTCATCGTGTGAAATATGGGTCTCTTCCATCTCCCAGCGATAATATCATCCACCAAAAACAAAAAAAGAAAACACAAAACCATCTGTTTTCCACCGGAAGGAAAAGAAAATAACAGCATCTGTTCCAGTCACCGCGGCTCTCCGGCTCTCGGAGAAATCTACCAGCAGTAAGCAGTATGACACACTCCACCCCCGCTTTTAACTCTCTCTCATTTTCCAATTCATCAATCTTCAGCCAGTCATGATAATTTAATGTGCCCCAGTCCCTTTAATAAAAACAGCCACCCAAACACATCCAGCTGTGTGCCCGGGTTGTGGTGGGGGGTTTGTGTAGTACCACCCAAGCCTCTACTGCCCAGTCTTGGATGGCCTACCACAGACCACCACCCACCCCTCTACCCCAGCCGCCCCCCTTAGCCAATGCTAATTAACCCACCGGATGGAGTGAAACAGAAGAATCCGTGGTGTTAATTGCACTCGATTGGCTGTGTTTCCCCAATTAAACTGTCTGCAAAAATGAGAGCGAGTAGTTTACAAATCGACACACAGACTGGAGTTTTCCTGGTGGCTCAGCTGGCTGAAGCACATAGAACGCAAACCTCGGGTCAAATCTGGCCTCGGCCCTCAGTCACATGCCGTCCCTTTTTCTCTCTGCCAAACGTTCCTGTCTCTCTCTAGCAAAGCCAAAACATGGATAAAAACCCAACATGTTCAGAGAGAAGCAATGAGAAAAGAATTATGTTATACACAATTATGAAATGCATTCCTGAAAGAAATACTGTTTGGAGCTTCATGTTTTTTGTTGTGTTGCAGCAGCAAAATCTTGGCTTTGCGATGAGTGAAGTCCAAAGGGTTTGAGAGCATTTAATCATTGTCGATCCAAAACATGAATGCAGTGTAGTGTGTACAGTTTACAGAAAAAAATATGATACATAGGCAAGACCAGCAGTAGTTCAAAATATGAAGCTCTTCCTCATGGAGTTTCATTCCATGTTCAGATATCTAAAAGTGACAGCTACTCAAACAAATGATGGATTGCACAAAAAATAAACAAATGATGGTGATTTCTAAAGACTTTAGTCATTTGGAGTTTTGAAAATTAACTCTTCATGTTTTTATTCCATATCAGCCACTATGTTATATTTGTGTCACACTTACTGATACCTTCTGGGGTTTTGGTTTCATCTATAAGAGCCTCCATTATTCTTACATGAGTCGCAGTTTCAAATTACTAGTTGACCCCCCAACCCTGATCTCCAAACAGCCCGAAAGCGACGTTGCCCATCTCCATTGTCTTGAAAAAAAATTGCATCATCGCATTAAGGCAACAGCGGGCAGAATGAGAATGCATCCTATCGCCACCATAAGGGAGAGAAGAAGGCTCCATCACCTGACTGGTGCCTAATGGGCCGTGGGTAAATGGGAGAGCGGGAGAGTGACAATGACAGTGCATCTGCCATAATAGCACACTGCTCTGCTGCGACGGGGTCTGGGGAGTTGTCACCGGAGACTCGAGTCATGTCTCATTACGTCTCCAGGGGGAAAGCGCTTGCCCACAAGACCACCAGGCAATGTGCATCGTGCCATGCCGCGCCACAGGATTAGATGGTTTACCTCCCAAAATGAGACATCCACTATTAGAAAAGGTCACTTAGTAGTCTTAAAATGATTGACACAAAAAATCAAAACAAGTATGGGACTTTTTAAAGTGGTTTTCCAGACTTTTTTTTCTGACGTGGACATATAGCGTTTTGGAACTGAACTACTCTCTCATGTGGCATGGTTGAGCATCCCATGTGAAACAAAGAATGCCATGCCATATCATGTTATATTATATCATATAGTAACAAATGTTAGTGTCACATACTCAATCCCACAGTGATAAATAGTGCCATTCTTAGTACCATCACCATGATGTCTCCTGTCATATGGGGTTGTTTTAAGGTCACATATCTGGTAGAATAAAATGAAATAAATAAAATACTACCCATGTGTCACTAATCCAATGATGCCATATGTAGTGCATACATGTTTAGTATGGGTCAAGCCACTACCCCTGCCATAATTTACAAGGTGGAAACAATTTAGGCCTTCAAAAGAGAATTACTACTCAACATCAGGCGGTCATAAACATTATATCACAGCAATAATGAAGTAGTTAGCATTAGGCCTGTGGGGTATCTGCACCATGTATCCACTTTACTACCCCTGTTTAATAATACATCGTAACAGCTACACCTGTGGGGTCCTGTGTGTGTGGTGGGCTGATTCCTGTCACTGTTGAGGCTTGAAATGTGAACTGAAAGATAATGAATCCTCTTTTTCACCAACTTTGCCTGCATGTAGCCTATCTAATCTGAACTCTTAACTGTTGGGTGAACCTTTAAATGTTCTTTGTTTCCCTTTGTGGAAAAACAACTACAATCATTTTGAAGGATATTATGCAAACAGCAAAACGGTAAGCCCCTGTAGGAATATCATTGGAATACTATAGTAATACCATAAGAGATGGGAGAAAAAAGCCATAAAGTACGAGTAGGCCACTGAGTACCACTTTAAGTCCCAAACGGAATATTATAGTGATTTTTCCTTAGGGTTCCCTGTATTTCATCACCCTCCCTTGAGTGAAATAATCAATAAAAAACTCATTAAAATCATTTTTAAAGGATGGAAGGCCAGTAGACACCTGCTGTCTATCCATATCTCTAAATTAGAGGGCACAAAATCTCTGACAACAAGACCTGTGGGCTTCCTGTCTGCCTTTCGGGCATAAACACTTCAAATGACACCTAGAGGTACTGAGCTACATCTGACACTATCACTGGCGGACATAAAATAATCCGCTCAACACTGTAGGCCTGGCACCGGCCGGCATAACAATAAGGAATACCCTCCTGCAGCCAATGCATGCATTTATTTAACACGATAGCCTTTGAACACATTGAGGTTGCCGTGCCTCTCCTCAAGCTGCAGTGCAGAGAGTGCACAGGTTATTATGGCCTCCCTCTGATGCTCATCGGGATATAGATGTTTAAAAAAAACACGAATGGTCGTCAGGCGCCTCCACATCGCCATATTTACACCTGGACACGGTAAATATCCGCAACATTACCGGGTTGCTATGGCGAAGGGCACAACTGGACGCCATCCTCACCGACTTCACACATGCACTGCACCATTATTCTCACCGATCATTCAGACCCAGCGCCGAGGCAATTAAGACAACGATGATGAAAAAAAAATAAAAACCTCAAACTCACCGTCTGCTGCAAGCCGCTTGGTTGTTTTTTCTCTCTCTCTCTCCCTCCTGTTACTGAGTCTCTCTTGAGGAAAGGATGGGATGTGTTTCAGGGACCGTCTCTGAGCAGTGTGTCCGCCCCCCTCAGCCGCTGCAGCAGCAAGCTGTGGTCCACGGATCCTCTCCTCTCCTCCCCTCTCACCCGCTCCCCCGCCGCTGTCAAAAACCAGCAGCTCCGAAGATCGTGTGTTTTTGAGAGGAGAAATCACTCACGAGCGAAAAATCGGGACCACCTTTCCCGGTCTCCAAAAGTGGGCGTTAACCTTCATGTGCTCTCCTAATCCTGCAAATTTTGCCTCAAGTAGACACGCATATGCTTGATAGGATACTGTAACTTAATAGTAATTAAATAAGTACTGCTGTTACCATCACGACTAATCTGGTACAGTCCTCAAACAAAGTCGTTGTTTTTTTTCATCGCAAATAATGTAAGTTTTAGCTCTGGATGTTAGCAATGCTTCCAGGTTTGTAATTTGGTTTAACGTAACCCCCAAACTTCCGCCACAATTGACTATTCCATTACGTTACAGCACACTGGAGTGAAGTCTATTCATTTCTATGGGAGACAATTTTGACAGAGTGACAACACAATGCCCCCTTGTGGACAACAGAGTCATTGGCAGCGGAGCGGATAATGGGTTATTACTTGGCTTTAACAAATAATATAACTCTCCAAAATGTATTTTATTTTTTAATGCTCTGTGAACAAATTAAAGCCATCCTGCTCAAAGAGGAATTTGCGTCAAGGGGGCACCACTAAATTTCCCTCCATATTGCCATTTTCCTCTTCTTTTCTTATGCCAAATTGTTTCTGTGTTTGTCTCTATTATGAAGCACTTTGTAAACTTTGTTTTAGAATAGTGTGATTCAAGTTCTTTAGTTTATTATTCATGATTATGATTTTGGCCCGAATACACCCATTTGACATTTGTGGTACCAGGAGAAAGTGACAGAGTGAGACCTTACGTTTTTTTCGTACTCTCTGACAGTCTCGCTGTTAACCGGCCCGGTGCAGAAAGAAATGAAAAAATAAAGCCTAATCTGCAGCGACCCCGTTTTAATGAGCGGCAGCAACGGGAGCTGCGCGCGAAGAGAAGACGCGTGGAACAAACAATAACACTGCGGAGCGCTAATGCTACCGTAATAGCTGCCTTGTGTTGTCCCGTAGGCACATCTCGATAATATGAACAACATAACATCCTATATTGACTTTTAGTGTGTTTGTGCCAGACAAATATGACCTTGTCGAACTTCATTTTAATCACTATAATATTCCTCTAATATTATATAGGGACTTAGAGGTTGACTGTGAAGTGACCTTGTTTAACGATATATTTATCGCCAGTGGTATTGCTATAATAGTCCTATAGGTCTTATAGTTTAACTGTGACATTTGTATAGTATCCTTCTAAAATGTATTTTTTTATTTTTTTATTTTTTTTGTAAGAGGTCCTCATTTAGGCAATTCAAGGCAAAACAATTCAATACAATAAATACTAATTAATGATAGTTTCAATTATCACCTTTCAGCTACAAAACAACAGCCCTGGAAGTGGTAGGGATTTAGTGCCTTGCTCAAGGACACTTGAGCGGGTGCTGCTGACACAAGGGGGTTGAAGATGATCTCTTCACCCACTAGGCCACCCTGTCACCTTTATAGTAAAACTTGAGTGATGAAATCTTGCGATTCAAAGGGATCCATGTGAAACTATATGGGTTAATATGGGTGCTGGTTCTAGAGGATTCCTGGGGACCTGATATCTGATGTGACACACAGGTGTTCCTCTGCCGTCAACACAGGACAGGTGGCCTATATAGACACACACACACACAGAAAACGGTACTAGTGTCAAACGCTCGAGTGCACTTTGCATTATCATTACCGGCTCACCAATCCACATCACCATTTGGTAGATAGCTAAGCTGAGTAGCAATAGCAGACCCTTCCTGACACAGACATCTGTATCATTATGTAGATCGCCCCCCCCCCACCACCGCAACATCTTTCAATTCCAGTCTGGGACAGGCCAAGCATGTCCTACACACATTAGGTCTCAGACACATTCATCATTGTCAACACAGCACCCATCAAGACCAATAACGTTAGGTGTTTCTATGTGTCTCTCTCACACACACACACACACATACTTGACATCTGTGTAATAGTGACTGCATTTGTTTGCCATTGTTCAATTCCCTTTTTAATGGTAAGGATCAAACTCATGAGCTGGGCCTCTACTGCCTTGACTTGGTTACTTAGGTTGTTCAGACCAGCAGCACTGTGTGGAAAAAGGGTATACATGTATAATTTCTAGTCAGTCCATAAGGCATTAGCACAAACACACAACTGAGTCATGTGCTGTTGGTTCCCAGTAATTGTAACAAGTCCCCAGGGAAGGTTGGGACCCAAACAAAGATGCACTTCTGAGGCATGTTAGTCACCCAAAAGCGGTTTAACCTGTGATAAAAATGTGTTTGTGTGTGGTGCACATGTGTGTAAATGGGGTGTAAATGTGTTCCAGCTCTTCGAGGGTGTGACTCGGGGAGGATGACATGATGCCCTCATATTCAAACACCTTCATGTTTACCTAGAGGTATGAGTTTACACGGTGTGGATCTCGCAACAGTGGGAGCATACAGTGTTGTTTGAGATGCATGCGCGCCCGTTGGGCAAGTAGGATGTGTGTGTGTGTTTTTACGTGTGTGGGTGTGTGTGCTCACTAACTGACTGGCAGAAATCTGCGGAGAGCCACACCACTGTGTAAACTGTGTAAACCGACTGCCCATTTCTTTTCAACGAGGAGATGTGATGACAGACGTATCCTCGTTGCCTTTTCAAATACACCACGTGAAAAGCACACATACACATCCACATCCACTGTGACGTAGCATCTGGAGCTAATGTGTAGTATGTCTGTGTTTCTGAATCATTACCTGAAGTTTATTGTTCAATATCTCTAAACTCATCCTGTCAAATAAAGACACAAGATACCAAGCACCCTTTAAAAAAATGTCATAATTTCAATTATTTCTGTGCTACAAATTGTTTTGTAAGAGCAGGTTCCACTTTTTTTCAAAAGGTGGATGTCTTATTTTGAAACCAAACACTCCAATGTCCTTCTCCATCCAGTAGAATTTGGCATTGAGTTCTATTTAAAACCTTGTCTGGGTCACTGTGCAATTTACGACTAGTTTATACAGGGCTAGAATGTATTACGTTGGAACAGTGTCACTTTGACGGCTACCAGAGACCTGCAATCATACTGATATTGTTTACACAGCAGACTTCCTAACTTGGTCAGAGAGCACCGTCTGGGAAACGCTGGTATAAACCAGGGGGTAATACTTCCTCTCATCAGCCTCTTCACGCTACAGATCCCGATGTGAAGCATGCAGAAGAGGGTTGATCATCAGGAAGAAAACGCTGCGGTTATTTTTGATTCTATATGCTGCGATGTGACTCTCTCTTCCTCCTCCAGAGCCCTCGGGGCAGATCTCGTCTTGTGAGGCGAGGGATGGCGTGAATCAACCCCTTCAAGTTCTAGTCCCGTTTCTAGTGTGACACGCTCTCTCTTACATCTAAACCCCCCGAGGGACGTATTTGCTGATTCAATTGCACCATTGGGAGCTGCTGTAAATTCACCCTTTGTGATCACATGTTGAAGGGTGAGTCTTTTTACATCATGGTGTTTAAATTGAAGCCATATCATCTCCTTCGCAAAGAAAGCAGGAACATAACAAAACAAGGGGAGACAACTTGAAAACAACAAGACCAACATGGTACGTTCTGGGCTGATAAGCAGATGGTACGTCCTGAGAGAGGTTTGGGGTGTATGTCATGTACAAAGTGAAGGGTTACAAGTTAGAGAGACAGAAAAAAGCACAATCCTGGATTTTTATCAGTGCAGACCATCCATTTCACGAGTTGCGCATCAGAATCTAAAACTGGCAAAACCCGCTTACAGCAACGAAATAAAAGAGGCTGATTGCGTAACGTGTTTCTGCCAGATCAGGGACAATTTTAGGCGAACGTGGGCACACATACATTGAGGAGATTGTAAACGAGCAAGGGGACTGTAACGGTTGCTAGGGAACACCATAAGATGAGACAATCCAATTCTGCTTCCCCCCCTTTCTCCTGACGAGGAGGGCAGACGGACACAACGAGCAGCGAGCGGTGCAGTGGTACGGCGCAGACCCACAACTATTTGTTTCCCACTCCATGTAAACACAGCCTGGCAGACACCGCTTAACCTTTGCACTTTGACCTTTTTACGCTCAACCCCAACAGGAAATTGCTAACAGGATGAGCGTCGTGAGGGAATATTAATTTCATGTTCACCTCATACATCTGTGCTTGTCATGTCTCGTGGAGTAGTGCAGACCCGTGACTGCAAGGAGCTTGACAGGGCACTTAATCTAACTTTGTGCTATGGTTGACAGTGGGACTTTCACAGAGACACATTTATTAAACCTTTATGAAAGTATCCAGTGCTTTCAGATGTGCAGTGTGTCAGAAAAGTTGAGCTCAGTTACGCCACAACATTGTTGGAAAGTTTCTCATAACAAATTGTTAACGACAGCATTTTTGAACAATATTTTTGAACCTGAGTTTGACTCAAACCCAGACAATTAAGCCTGAACCAACCTACACTGTGTCTCATTGGGTTTTAAGCATAAATGTCCCACTAAGTGCAGCTCCACTATTGAACAGGGCCCTCTTTAGATTTGTCTGACTTGAAAGCACAGTCTAATCCGTTCAGACAGTTTTTCTGTGCTCCCACAAGCACATCCTATACATTTAACTCTCCAAATAACTCTGCGGGGCTCAAATAACAGTGCAGTTCTGTTCCCATGCACCTGTTCCCGTCAGGAATGCATTTTCAAGCGCACCGGCAGCTTTCAAGCTCCCTTCGCATGCACCTGTAGGATTTGTCACGCCAGCACCAGTGTCTATGGAGAAAGGATAGAGGCCAAGTTTAGGCAACATGGCCATAAATCAGGCCTTGACAGGAATGACCACAGTGGTCTGGGCCTCCTGCATCACAAGAGCCCAGCCACCATATCACGGTGAGGATCAAGCTATCGATCAATCAGTTGCAAGTTTGACAATTGCAAACTAGGAGTGAGGAATGAGTCAAGTAAAATACTTGGCATATTATTCTACATCTTACCGACATCTTTCATTGTTGGAGGTTTATTGTTCAGGTTGATTGGGGTGACGCCAGTGTGAATGGCAGGAATGAATGCCGTGGAATTTCAGTGGATCTTCAATGGGAGAGAAACAATAAAGCAGAAAATCAATGTGTGCAATTGGAAAAAGCAATTCATCATAGGAGGACATGTGGCATTCCTTCATGACAACTCTATCGTAGAGCTCTATCGTGTGTCAGTGTTTGTAGTTGTAAAACGCAGCAGCAGATCAACATTAGTAGGATCAAATAACATGACATAGATCGCACACACACACGACAGCCTATATTCCCCACCCACTAACCTTAAGAAAATAACAATAAAGATGTCATAAGAGAACACAAATTTAAGTTTTTCATGATTCTTTTTATTTTTGTATGTTCCACCAAGCAATGAAGGAGAGAGGAATCGAGGCAATCAGGGTTCTCACAATTTTAAAAAAGTGTGTCAAATTTGATCAAGTCTACATTAACAAATAGATGGGGCTGAGCAATCGAGGCATGAGCATGCTCAGGGTTAAGTGCAAAAACGTCATACCATCAACCCACAGAAATAACTCATGGCCCATAATGAATTACTCATAGTTTAGAGTAGAGCATGCTTTTCACAACATAACAGTAATCATTGTTTGTATCCAATGGATCAGAGTGAATTACATTGTAGCCAGGTCCTCGACGACGCTTGAGGACAATGAAATTGAAGTATCTCTCTTCAGATAAATCATGTGCTTTTGTCATCCCATCTTCTTAAACTCTAGCAACAACAGTTAAACAATTCAGAATCACTTCAATTTACACGTGATCCCCAAGTTAAGAGTTTTACAAAGTGCGTGAAGTCTTTCTGCAGTCCAGTATTAGAAATAGGTAGATATTGATATTCTCACTATTCAATTACGCATTGAATTTCAATGCCTTCAAGTTAAAGGAATGAAATATCAGTCAAATGTAAATTATTTACAAAATAATTAGTTATCACAATGACATTAATTCCTGCTAATGCTGGCATGTGTCACTGCCTCAAGTACCAAATCAACAGTCCCAAGCCACATTAGAGAACCTCTACATGTATGAACTTTTGTACGCGTACGTACATTTCCTGCGTGTGATTTGCTCATCCAGTATCAAAACCTGACAAAAAAAATTTTCCCCACAGAGCGTGTTATATTGTTCTCAGTCACAGGAGACATGTCCTGTTTCACACAGGACAAACACACATCTCACATCAGTTATCTATCAATATTTCAGTCACATCTTGAAATCAGTCATTGTTAGAAGGGTCTCAGGCACCCCGATGATCAAACCATGGTCAAGACAAGATTAGTATTTCACTCCAAATTGCCTGTGGAATTTAGATGCAGCTAGGAATTAGTGTCCAAATAGCAAAAGGTACGGTAAACTTTTACTCTATGCTTGGGATTGTTTTTACAGGCCAAGTCTTCTAACTTCATGGTCACGCTACCACCGTGCTAACTACAGCTTGGAGGTGAAGGGGAGACCCTCGTACATGTCGGCCTTGAGTTTGGCCCACTCGGCCAGCCTCTGGATGGCGCTCTTCTCCTGGCTCAGCACGCTGGCCGTCTTCCTCAGCTTGGCCTCGTTGCGCTCCAGGTAGCGCTCGCCCTCGCTCTTGAGGAAGTTCAGCTTCTCCTGCCGGCTCTCGTCCAATGGGATGTCCTCGCTCATGTACGGGTTGAAGCGGAAGTAGGTGTCAGGAGGCAGCAGAGCGTCCAGCATGATGTGCACCTCTGAGGGAAGGACGGACGGGGAGAGTGGTCAGCTATCAAACACTTCATCACAGTTACAGATCATCTTCAATTTCACTTTTACAACTCTACTTTTCCTCCTTCTTTCTTCCACATGTCCAAAATGTGTGTATTTGGACTGAACAGCATTTTCCATACTTTTTGTGGAACTTTTTAAGCCCGACCTGAAAACTACCAAAGTTGTTTCCATACCCTGCTTAAAGAGACCGCATTGAGCCAGCCAGAGAGTCGCTGTGCATCACTTAGCCTGTGACTGTACGCCTCTAATCTGGGAGGTTTATAAATAACCTTGCGCGGGTTTAATCCCAGTCAAAGGACAGATGTGGGAAGTCCCACTGTGCAGCCGTTGCGCAACCTTACCCTCGGTATCAGTGGCACTGCTGATGACGTTTGTGAGTTTGGTCTTGAGGCTGGTGTAGGTGGTGTTGTTCTTGCCCCCTGCCTCGTAACGTCCGGTGCCCAGAGACACCACGCACTGCACCGGGGTGTTGGGCCACAGACACTTGCACTCGTGGATGGCCAATGCCGTGGGGTTGTTTAACAGGAGACCTCCATCCTAGAGGAGAGGAGAGGAGGCATTTGTTGATAAATGAATCTACCATGGCTTTGCTTGATTGTTCATTAGAGTATAAAAATCCACCTTCCTTCAAATAAATGATGTACAAGACATACTAGGCTAATTTCAGGAGACTGAATCTTTATTAAATTAATTAAAATCCTGAACTCGACAGTATAAGACATAAAAAAAGCATGTTGGCCTACAGCAACAATGAGCTCAGGAGAAGGTTGCCTGCGACATGGCTGACAACTTTCACTGCTTCTTTGATACCTGCCAATTACCCCGAGGTATCCCAACTGTGAAGTAAACTGGCAGTAATCTGTGTGTGTGTGTGTGTGTGTGTGTGTGTGTGTGTGTGAGCTTTTTCCCAGTAGGATCAATCTGCGCTTCAAGGAGTTTCATTCAAGAGACAGGGCTGCTCTGCAAAATATGTCTGCTGTGTGTGTGTGTGTGTGTGTGTGTGTGTGTGTGTGTGTGATACCTAGAGTATATTTATGCCCCCACTCCCACTCCAGACACACAGGTATGAACAGATGATTGTGGGCATGCATGTGTGTAAGAGCTCAAGGCTAGCCAGAGACATCTTCTCCCCTCCAGGGCAAAGTGGGATTACTATACATAACGAATGACCAACCCCCAAAAAACACACACACACACACACACACACACACACACACACACAAAGATACCCAAGGCAGGGCAGGAAATTAGATTTGTCTTCTACCAGGTTACTAGATTCCAAAATGTACCAGTTATTTTCACTATTTCACCAGCCAAATAAGATTTTCTTTAGAATAGAACACATTTTAACACATTTCTGTGTTTAGCTTGTTGCTTTACTATACTGTTTGATTTATACCCGTCATGAAAATTGCCCTGTGGGAAATTGCCTAGTTGTTGTTGCCATCCCAGTATTAAGAGGGACAGCTAACCCAGGGCTGCGCGAGCAAGCCTAGGGTAACGGACGCTTCCGGGCCGGAGATGTGCCCACGTTGGCAACCAGCTCTGGCAGATACAAGAGAACCTGCTGCCCTATTCTCGACCCCTTTCAACCAAGAGTGCACTTCTTAAATCCCTGTTACTCAGAGGCAAAGGAAGGATGAGAACGGGCAGGGAAAGCTGTGTTTGTCTTGCGTTAGGCCTATTTTTTTTAAACAAAATAATGTTTCAGGATTAAGAGTGGTGTGCACTTTGCCAGCCTAAATGATGCCAACACTGAGAGAAAGGGCAAAAACAGACTGAACGGATGCTTGGACTGGTTTAGTACCCTCTGTCCTTTTTCAGTCTATCCCAAGTCCATTCTTGGACCACATCCAACCACTGAAGGGCTTTTAAGATACCCGGAGTGTGTTTGGCTAGGATTAATCCACTAAAACAATAATCTACTCATGGTCATCTGTGTGAGAGAGTGTGGCACACAGGGCGTCCTATTCCCTCGGCAGACCGGAAGGCAAAAAGGTCATTTCCACTTCTCTACAGGGGGTGGTAAGCAGAAAAATACCCGGCCACCTTAAATCCTCTCCCACTTCTGAGCTAAAACAAACACAGAGTAGCTTTAAAAAAGAAAAGCCAACGACAACCAATATAGACACAAGCACAAACACACCGTGGGTGCACAGCAGCAAAATAAACTAGGAGCTCAATATTTTACGAAAGACAGGACAGATCTGTTGATAGACACATTGGCTGTTATGGGACCGTCTCAGTCTGTTGCCCCTGGTGGCATTATAGCTCAATACAACACATATCATCCTTAGCTCAGTTGTAAACCCCATTTATTCTCAGATGTAACCCAATGCAATACTGAAACAAGGTTTGCACTCTTCAGGCAGTAGGTTATTCACACCAGCTGCCCCCTCAGCTCTGACCCCTCGACCTCTCACCCCAGGGTCAGAGTACCGTAATGAGGTCCATCCTGCCTCCAATCAAACACACTCCGCTACAGGGAATGAGGGATGTGATGACACAGAAACCAACACAGCCTTAGAGACAAGCTGGGGCTGGTGCCAAGACTGTGGCATGCAGTGGTAACAGAGACTGTGCAACTGTGGTAAACCCTTTCACCCCTTAAGCCAAGGCTGAAACACTTGAGATTCGGCTTCATTCACCACGTCGTCTAAATGTAGCAGTCAGCAAATGTATATACTGTAAGTTACGGTAAATGTGGGGAAATGGTAAATGTATACATCAATGGTAAACATTTCCCAAGATAAAATCACAGTTTATGTAAGTGGAAAATATGTCACAGTAGCGTGAGGCTCTCTCACAGTCCTACTGTGTGTGTGTGTGTGTGTGTGTGTGTGTGTGTGTCTTCTGTGGACTGAGGCTGGGTGTGATGCACTCAAATCACCTGAGGCAGAAGAGATTCATTCGCCATTCGCCCGCCTGTGATAACAAGTACACCGAGTGTTTGCGTGCGAGTGTGTCATAGTCCACAGATATAGAACGACTACCAACACCATTAACGCCTTGATGCAAATGCCGCTGAAATGCAGATCGTGTGTGTGCCAGGACTAAGACAGCATCCTCGTGGAGGCTACGACACAATAAGGATGGATTGTGATAACAAAGAAACCTGGTACAGTGAGAAATAGGTCAGCTATCTCTACATGAAGTCTGTGAATGAGTCTCTCTCCACTGTGTGTGTGTGTGTGCATATGTTTGATCCTCTGCAGTGGCAGATTTCCCCTGAGAAATACCACCACTGGTGCTGAAAACTAGAGAGGGAGTGAGACAGGTGGGTGGCGACTGTAGCTCAAACTGTCTACGGAAAACACTGTGCAGCTCCAAGAGGAATGTGGAGTACAACACACACACGACTCATTCACTCTCCATCTTCCCATGCTTCCCTATCTCCTTCCAAAACAACTAAAAAACAGATCCTTTATACAGAGATGTGAACAGGAACACAAAGACACAATAACACACACACACACACACACACACACACACACACACACACACACACACACACAGATCCAAATAGCAGAAAAACAGTATTTGCAGTAGAAATGAATGAAAGTTGTATCCAAAACAATAACTGAAATTCTCAACATTTGAAATAATATGTTTTAGGTAGCTAGTTGACAAAGCAGTGAAGGTGCATGGTGGATTCTGAGATGTCCCGGCCACTGTGTCTGGTGGACAAAAAAAAAAGGTTTCTGCCCTGATCTGGACAAGCACAGACGGACTACAACTGTCAATAGCTTCCCTAGTCGGCCATTTGTATTAATTCTCAGCGTATCAAAGCCTGGAACGGTAAATATGAAAAGTGGGATTGGGAATTAGGATCTGTTACTGACTGTATCATCGCAAAGGCTGTCTACTGGGGCTCTATATTAGGAGATGTCAGGGGAGAGAAAATAATTGTTCGATGGAGGGACGAGGCTAATTTTGCCAAAGTGGGGTTATCAAAATAAAGCCATGGCTTAAGCCCGCGTAATTGCTGCCAATAAAGACCATCTGAAGACATCGGGCCTAAGAAATAAATTACAATCACCACAATTTACAACGACTCTATTTGAACAGGTTCCAAAAGGGCTGAACAGCATAAAATATCACAGTGTTAACAAGTAAATCATACTTCCATTTAGCAGACGCCTTTATCCAGAGTGACTTAGTGCAGCATATCAAAGCATCAAAGCATAATTAGTGCAGCAGTAGAATAAGCTTAAAATCATAATCACAAATATTACAAGTGACGAGTAATGAGAAGTTTAAGGGCCAAAGCCACAGCACCCTGCATCCTGTCCCCAGTAGAGGTGTGCAGAGATGCTATACTAATACTGACAACTAGTGAGACTCTAGGTATAGGAAAAGGTTTGTTTTATTCTCCTCTGTTAACATGGGTCAGCCCATCGGTGTATGCATGCATGTGCGTTTGTGTGTCTGTGTTGATAAATATTACGTGTGGTTCCTTGAAAGCAGCTTGATTTTTCATTCACTGACTTCCTACTTCTTGAACCTAACAGGCAGTGCCTTTTCTCTCCCAGTCTTCTTCTTCTCTCTCTCTTTCAGGTGCATAGTCCTGTGTGACTCAACAGAACCAGGACTAGAATCAATTACCTAATGAACTGCATCACTGGTCAATGTGGGAAAGCAAATAAGTGATGTGAGGCTTGTCGTGCAGACAGCAACTAGCGTGGCATTTTAACACAATGCTGTGCAGCCAAGTATCAGATTGATCCATCATCTCATGCTGATTGCTAATGTATTTAACATTTATCCAAGCATTGTACGATTATGTATCCAACTGCAGTGCAGGCCACTTACATTTACATTTTAGTTATTTAGCGGATGCTCCTATCCAGTATGACGACGAATGAGTGGGTAGGAGTTTAATGTCTTGTTCAAAAGATACTTCAGCGGGATACATAGCTGGTGATTGGTACATATAGGCTGAAATACCACCACTGAATGAAAACTGCATCGATTAGAGAGAGAGCAATGTGATTAATAAGGACATAAAAATGTCCTGGCAAAGGAATTCTTCAATGGGAACCATCCCCATATCAGCATTAACAATGACTGAGAGATGTGACTGTGGAGATCAATAGTAAGTAATCTCAGAGAGGTCCTCTTCACACAACTAGTTTTCTTCCCATTTCCCTCCAGGAAGGCAGGCTGAGTAAAGAGGACCGGGCCTTTGATGTGGAGGGAACACACTGGGACCAAGGGTTCTCTCGCTCTACCTCCATCTCACTTTGTTCACTCTCACTTTCTCTCTCTCAGACTCCTGACTCCTGACAGAGATGTTTGTGCCAATTAGGAGATTGCTTTCAAGGTTAGGGGCTCTAGTGAAACAAACAAACAAACAGACAGACACACACACACACACACACAGACACAGACACAGACACAGACACACACAGACACACACACACACACACACACACACACACACACACACACACACACACACACACACACAGACACAGACACACACAGACACACACTCCAGTCAATGGCATCTGTCCTTGGCATAGCCTCTTAGGAAATGTAGCACCCTAGTGGAAGCCTATTGATTGGTAAGACTGCAAGCAATTGTTCTCTCTTACTAAACTATGACCTCTTTGGGAGATGGGCCTGTGGAGATCACTATAGTATATACTATAGTATCATCTATAGTCATTGATAATACCAATAAAAACTGAGAGGAGGGTTCCACTTATTTTTAGGAAATTCATTTGCCAGGACATTTTCAGGACGTTATTGATCACACTGTTCTCTTTCATCACTGCAGCTTTCATTCAGTGGTGCAGTTTAATGCCATATTGTATATTCTACTGAATATTGTATAAATGTTTCAATATATTGGCTGAGGATCAAATTGGCAAGGTCATTAACACTATGCTAATCCAGGGGAAACAGTCTCTGTATCCTGAATCCAGGTAATTTTCATGTAATGTAATTCTGTAATTCTTTTCCCATAACATTTTATTCATGGGTGAAGAATCATTATTTTAACTTTCAGACCCTTTGGGTTCGTCATAGAGTGAATGAGTGCTCGTGAGAGACAGGTGATGTCATTGAAAAAAAATCACTTTCTGTTATCAAATGAGGCTCTTGGTTTTTTATCTAATCTGCACAAAATTGTATTTTTTCTATTCTTTCTGCGTTTTATTATGTACATGATCAAATAACTAAACTAAACTGAACTGAACTAAGTAAAGACATTTCCCAGTTCTCGCAGTTCCATTTCATACCTGGTGGAGGTCTTTTCCCAGGACAAACTCCTGGAAGTACCCCGGGGCGGCGGACGAGGCACGAATGGCCTGCCACATTTTGTGTTTGCAGTCACCAAGGTAGTGGGATCTCACTCCTGGCATGAGCCTGTAGTTCCTGAACACATAGGCCTTGAGAGGCAGACCCCTGTTCACAATGGTGCTCACTGCCGACACCTGGTGGCCAGATTGAGTAAACACATTAGCAGAGGAACATGGCAAGTTGTCTTATAAAAAGCACTTATAAAGCACTTTTAACATACAGGTGTGCTCCAAAGGGCAAGACAAGGAAACAAGAATAAGCAAGCAATAAGTCAGGCTTACTTTAGGGCAGTCTGGGTCCCTGGCACTCTTAACCATAAGCCCCTCACCCATCCTTTCCCTAGGGAAAACACAAAGACAAATTTAAAATGAATTTGACCTTACAGGTCACTTTGAAATCAATCATTGCTGATAGAAGGAAGGAAGGAAGAAAGAAAGGTAAGCGAAGAAGGAAGGTACTATGAAGGGACAAAAACAAGGGATCAGGAAAGGATGGAAGGGATGAATCACAGTTAGAAGGGAGGAAGGAGGGAAGGAAGGAAAGAAAGAGGCTTGCAAACTGACTTGAGAATATTTTCCCAGACTTCAGTGTCGTAGAAGGCGTGGCTCCAGCCCATCTTGACAGTTCCAACGATGACATTTTGCTTGAAGACATCTGAGCCCAGCTTCCTGTACATCTCCTCACACTCATCCAAGGGGATCTGGAACACCCCGAGCATGAAGGCCAGGATGGCACCTAGCAGGCAGAGGAGCGAGTGTAAACTACTAGTGTACAAAGGGTGATTTGAGGGGCAAAAATACAAAGAGTTACAGTAGTATACCTGTGCTGACTCCACAGATGTAGTCAAAGAGCTGGTGGATAGGTTTGCCGGTCAGGTTCTGCAGTTTATAGAGAGTCTGCAGGGCCATCAGTCCTCTGCAACCAAGATGCAAACATTTAACAATTTGAAAGGACTAGCATGATATACAGCTAGCTTATGATATTTGAGTCATTGTTACAAACATCTTTGGTCGCCTTGTCCACTTTGCCCAGTAATGGAAGTGGTAGTTTGTATTTTTCTGCTTTAGCAACAGTACCACAATCTGTCAGTAGTTAGCTGAACTGCAACACATCTCCATATTAACATGTAATATAATCTTGTATTAATCACTTGACTTTAAATATATACAGTGTTTACAACCTGCATTGAAAACAAGTAAAAACATGTAGATTTTTTTTCTTGAAATAAGTGAAACTATCTTCTGTTAAGATGACGATTTTTTGTTCTCAGATTGGCTTTACCTTGTTCCCCCTCCGTCTATGGCCAGGACCCGAATTCCCCTGCCTTTGACTGGGTTGGTGTAGCCCACCAGGGCCAGCGCTTCTCTGACAGCAGCCTGGAGAGGAGCATCTCTGGCCTGGCGCAAACGCAGCAGGCAAGGCAGAACACTTTCCTAGAAGCAGGGAGACAGAGTCAGGAAGACCAGGCAAAGTGTTTTAAAACATGGATGAATTTTGGAAGTACACTTGCATAGAAGATAAAATGTGAAATGCGAAACTGCAAAGTATATGCAGACACAAAAACAAGACACACCAACCTTGATGCCCACACCTCGTGTCTCGGGGAACTCCAGGAGATGGTAGCTGAGCTCCTCCACTTGACTGGTAAGGAGCTTGACGTCGGTGACTCTCTGCAGGCCTTTCACCAGAGCTCTGGTCCTGTTGTCTACACTCACCCTGGCTATTATCTGGATAAGGAATACACCAATTTTGTACACTGAGTGTACAAAATGTTCGGACCATCCTGAGGGGATCCATATCGGGTTTTTGAGACATTTCAGACATTTTCCATTTAAAAATTCCATACTTTTTACAGACCATGTTGCTAGATTTGAAGTTTTTGCTCAGTTTCTCAATATGATCTATATTATATATGATCTATTTATATTCAGTTGCATGCCCTTTTGGACAATTGTTGTCTCAATTTTTTCAAGGCTTAAAAATCCTTCTTTAGTCCGTCTCCTCCCATTGAACTGCATCTCTCCTGCATGACTGAAATCATAGTATACCTTAAGCTTATCTCTATGAATTTTTGAAACATTTGAAACTGAAATTTGATTTGAGGGTTTTTTTGTCTCAGCTCCACCTGTTTTATTTTTTCTCCTTTTCCTCCTCCACGTTTTATCACTGCTCCCAGCATTCAGCCTTTATTGAGTGCCCTACCTTCTCTCTTTGAGTCAGCAGCAGTTGTTTGGCCTTCTCCGTTTTCTCCTCCTTGCTCTCGGTCTTCTCCCCTGCTTTGGCCACACTGGCCTCTTCTGCAGCGGACGATGGAGACTTGTCTTTCTCGGCTGTGATGCTTTTGGAATCACTTCTGAACTTGGGGACCAGTGGTGCGATGTAGCTGCCGACAAACGCCTGAACGCTGGGCCGAGGGTAGGACAGATAGTGGGTGAAGCCTTTCTTAGGGGAGGTAGAAGGTGTGGGGGCAGACTGAGCTGCGCTTTCTGTTACAGGGGTATCTGGAGAAGGCATCCCTATCGGAGGGCTGGGGAACGGGGGAGGAAGAGGAGAGGTAGTAGCCTTTTCAATAGACTTAGACTCTGCCACTGGAGACATAATAGGAACGTGGTCTCTGGTGCTCTGAGGGGCAGGCTTGAGGACAGGCTCAGGAAGAGCATCTTTCTCTTCACTGTGCTGATGCGGCGGCCTGTTGTTGCAGTCTTTGCTTTGTGTGTGTGTGCCAGTGCCAAAGTAACTGTTGATGTGCTGAGCCAGAGTGTTGTAAGTCTCGTCCATGTCGGTAGAGAGAACTGCCGGGTGGCACAACTGCAAAGTTTGTTTAGCCATGGTTGAGGAAGAGCTTGCTGCAGACGCACTAGCTGCTGACAATAAATCGAGTTTGGACTTCTTGGCAACAAAAGGCTTCTCTGTAACGTGTTGCTGTTGCTCAGCAGACTCTTCCTCCCCTACTTTCTTTTGGTCTTGTTCTGGCGGTTTCATGGTGGTTTCACTGGCAGCAGCTGGAGTGGCATTAGGTGTGTTGTTGGTGGCTAAGGTTTCTGCTTTGACCAGAACCTTGTCCACATGGACACCGCAAATCGTAACACTGCTAGGCTTGAGGCGGGAGATCTTTGAGATGAAGTCTGTGCTGCCAACCGCCTTGGTGACGCTGTCCAGCGTGGTCCTGATCCGTGACATGCGTCTGCTGGCTCACAGGAAACAGCAGTGGTGGGTTAAAAGCTGCCTAACAGTAGTCAGGCCTATGGACTAGGATTGTGGTGCCTGTGTAAAATAATGTACCATTCTGACAGGCAACCTGCCACGGGCTACAGTGACTTTTGTAGAATTTTCATTTCGGTGGGAAATGATCAATTCTGGTCCCCGTTCCACTGGTGTCTGAAAAAGAATAAAACAAAATCATCTCAAGGGATACATAAATATAAAAAGAAACCCCCATTAATGGGAATCATGATACACTGTAATTGATAAGAGGGCCAACAGAGGGCTCCATCACACCATATATACCACACCCCCAATGGTAGCCATGGTAACCTTTCCAAACAACAATACTGGATGTTGAAGACTAGCTTTTGTAAAATAATTTAAAAATAGCCCTTCGATTTATAAACGCCCTGTACAATATTTTCATCAACTCGGCAAGTTATTGCTGAATAGGTTTGAAAAGAGACAATTTGACAGGGTCACTGCCAGTGGATCTCAGATAACAGCATTTGAGGCAGATAACGAACAAAATAAATGGAAGATCGACCGTCATCCAATCTGAGTTTCACAGCGGATGAACTCGTAAAAAATGCGCTGGAAAAAGCACGTGATGCCGTCATGAGCGAGTTAGAGTTTAACTCCCCTGAATATATGTTGAGAAATATGAACTGGGTCACTTGCAAGGACTTCACTGTCGAAGTGGGAGAGAAGCAGATCGCGGAGTACATCAGTACTTGGGAGGTGCATCCCAGCTGGCTCTTCAGTTTGGACTTCCTCTGGACAAACGAAGAGGAGCATCACACCTTCCACCACTACCGGAGCCGCTGGAGCACCCCCACCCCACGGAAACCGATCCCCAGGGGGACAGCTTGTGTTTACTTCGTCGTCGACATATCCAAGGTCAAACCCCAGACTTTACCCGTGGAGGTGTACTTCACGATAGAGTCGAACAAGTTGGTGCACAAGGCAGGGAAAACCAGGTTCAGAGAAAAGTGGTTGGAGGACATCGTTGAGAGCAAGGCTTTGCTCCAAAACACAGTGGACTTCTAATACTAAAATAAACCGCTTTGGCATCGACTGACACAGCTTGGCACACTATCACAGCGGGAGAATCTGAAGAATGGCGTTAGTTGTGTATTTTAGTGTGACTGAATGTTTCATTAAAATGCTGACTTTAAATCTGTAACGTTGGCTAACTCTTATCTCTTAATGTTAAGTTGCATTTGACCTATTTAATACGATGTCTGCAAGTTTGAGCAAACTTGTTAACACCTTTTAATGCAAGATAGAATTGATTATGAAACCCATTTCGCAACTGAAATAAAAGTTAAAATGAAAACTGCATACTTAGCAGAAAACGCCCGATTTGTCACCGGAAAGGTTACAGCACACCGCTGCATTTTTAAGACATCAAAATGAATTTGAGATTTAAAATGCTTCATTTAAACGTTGAAATTTAAATGACGTTAGTTTAGCTAATACGTTTTATTTGAAGACTTTTCCAGGACGTACAGACATCCTTGTGTTAGAGTGCACCGAGCAGATGATGTTAGCTAGCTAGCCATACAGTTGTGCCCCATTGAGTAACAACCCACATCATTGACCACCGGCCTTATTAGCACTCTAGCTAATAACTAGACGGCATATTTTCAGTTTATCGAATGAAACATAAATTCACAAAATAAACCAACTGCCATCGTCTTACCTTAAGAAACACGGGCCACTTTATCCCAATGAGATGCTTTATTTAGTGTGTGGCGCTGGCTGGAAAAAGATAAGAAACAGGAAAAAGACAGGAAGTGACGTATGTTGTCCTGTTTTGTCTGGCTGCGCACTGTGCAATGCTTTTCGACACTAGATGTCGACAAAAAATATATTCGGGATTAGAAATTCAAATATTTTTATTGCAAAGGACTGGAAAATTGTGATTCAAATGTTGATATCCAATATCCATAGCGTGTGAAATATTACGTAACTTGATAATTAGTTAGTGTAAATAGTTCTTACACTGATGTCAGTCTGAATACTCGCCAGGTAAGTTAACTATTTCAGCACCATGGAGAGCAGCACTTGATTCAGTCACATTGGCATTTAAGTTTTGTGTAAATGCCACCGAATTCCAGCACTCATGTAAAGTGTGTTATTGTCAGTTTATTCCTATGACCATTTGTTTGTAGACCAGATAACTATAGCCAGAAAATGGCAGAATGTGTTTGTGTAGTGAGGTGTTCAGGCTTGCAAGATCTCAGGAAGGGGTGTTCTTGGCTTGAAGTAATTCAATCATTGGACTTCATGAACTGGGGGAAGGCAATGGCTTGGGTAATATGATGAAAACAATTTTAGTGTCCCATGGCCTCTGTATGTGTTGATTTCAATTAGCACCTATAAAAAACACATCTGATTCTTATCAGAGAAAACGAGTAACATCTAATCTTGAGTTCTCTGAGGAGGAGGTTGTATCATGCCATGCAATACCAAATGCCTAGTCCACTACCAAGAACTGTTTGTTTTAATTATTTATTTATTTATTTACTGGTATTAGCCAGTCGTCCTTGTCACACCTGCAACTGATCCAGAATACTGCAGCTAGACTTCTGACAGGTTCCAGGAAAACGGATCACCTCAGCCCTTGTTTTTAGGGCCCTGAATGGGCTGGCCCCTGATTACATATCAGGACTCTTAAGGCCATATACTACTTCCAGGCCTCTCAGGACCTTCATCATGAGGCTCTTGGCTGGTCCCCAGGCAAGGCTCAAAACTTTTATTCTTTAAGTCCTCTTGATTGGTCTGGTTTTATGTGTGTGCTTGATGTTCTATGTTTTGTGTGATTTTATGTATTTATTGGCTTTGTACAACTGTAAATTTGACTTGACATGACATGCATTTTTTTAGTTTATCCAATGGGTTTTGAAACGTTTTCCTAAGACCAAGGGTGGTAGAATTTTCTCAACCACAGAGGAGCATGAAATCCTTCAATGGAAGTTAAAACATGGAAATCACATCAAGATTGGAGTTACACAGTTTTCACATGACAACAGTGACATTTCTATCACTCCACAGATTGCTCTAGGAAGTTGGTTGCCCTGGTAATAATAGGTGTGGGAGTGCCTCTATGTGGCTTTTCAAAAGAACCACTTTCATGTGGTTTCTGAGATGTTAAATACCTACCTGTGGAGAGCAAACCACTTTAACATCACTTCTTTTGATTGACCTATAAATACCATCTAATGCATATAACCATACGCAGCATCACACAATAATGAATCTTTGAAAATATTGCACAGCGCTAAAGTCTAGTGAAGGTCTGAAGAATTCAGTTACAATAATGGCGACCTAGTATGCGCATAAAATCATATTCAGTTCATTGTGAAATTGCATTTTGCCAAAACATTCTTTCAGATCTAAGAATATGTCATCAAAGCAAGCTCTTCTAAAGAAAATAATCAGTGCAACAAATTATTATTCTTTTTATTTTTTTATTTAATTATTGATACAGTTGTACTGCACTATTATAATTAGCTGTAGTATATTTTTTACATGTATATGAGTTATCTGGCATAGCATAATGAAGAAACAGAATTGCATTCTCTCTATAGCTCTCTAAGCATGCCATTGCTTCATATGAGCCCCAAAAGAGACACAGCAGCCTGCAGCTCTTTCAGGTAAAATATGAATTAACTGGCTGCTGAGCACAAACAGCTTCTTTCTGCATACACAGAGCATACACTGTAATGTCTCTTTCTGCCTGATCTTTTATAGTACAATATGAACGCCCCTACCGTCACACAGAAAATGCCTTTTCTTTGTTTTATTGGTGAAGTGGTGGTAACGTTATAGTTTATCCCTTTTGTTGCCACTGCTCCAACCTGGTGATTATGTCCCTTGTATCCATTGGTAACCACTCCACATTTCTGTGACAGGCCTTTGTTGGTTGAATTGTTCATGTTCAGATACACTTTTCTGCTCACTTCAAAGACTCAAGACATTCTTAAACCATATCTTGTATATCTATAGTATCTCACAGGTCAACTAACTGACGCTGGTGCATGAAATGATGTGACATCTTCTGCTTGTGAAAAATGTTTGTGCTTCATAAAGCTATTGACAGCCGGTCTGGTCTTATCAACTGATGTTTGTCTCTCATTGATTGAAGCTACCACCTCAGGTTTTGCAGGCCGCAGGCTGTGGTGGCGGTGTAGCTGTTGCTCACTAAAATTGCTTCAAATGCTATCCTGTTTACTTTGGTACTATTTCTTCTTTTGAATTACCTAGGTTCTTTATAAAACATTATTCTCAGATACATTTTGGAGATGCTTAATTCTTGTCATGCTGGTTCAATGACAGCTGTACAATCAATCCAACTTATCAACCCTGCTTTGATAAGTGGGGCCATCTGCTTTAAAGAGCAGAGGCAGGTACATCTACTCTACTGAAGGACATGCTTTGGTGTATCCATTAAGACA
Organism: Hoplostethus atlanticus; assembly: GCA_034670405.1. Taxonomy (NCBI): domain Eukaryota; kingdom Metazoa; phylum Chordata; class Actinopteri; order Trachichthyiformes; family Trachichthyidae; genus Hoplostethus; species Hoplostethus atlanticus. Next base: position 2,085,539 of record JAXDDX010000026.1, read on the forward strand.
CCCTTTTGCCACATAGTGTTGATCAAAAACACATTCACAAAGAACATGCATTCTTCCAGAACATAGAAGGAGGCATTGATCCTAAGAGTCATTATGGTGAGTTCAAAACCAGTGTGTCAATTCTAACTGACTAGGAGCAAGCACAGTCATGTCTCAGCAAGCAATGATTTGATTCCAACTTTATTGAGTTCACAATGGAAAAACACCATAAGAACACATGATACAAATATAATAAAACAATGATTTATATAGCATCTACTGTATCTGAAAGCAAAACAAAAACAAAACAATATATATCGTCATGCCTTCAAGTAGATGTACCTGCCTCTGCCCCTTGAAGTTGATGGCATCAAAGCAGCTCAGATGACCACCAATAAGCACCAGTTGCTGTGGAGAACTAGTGCGCAAAAGAAAGAGAAGCAAAGGAAAATGAAAATGAATCACAGCAGCAACAGCACTGAAAAGCCAGCGGAGGCTGCAGGTGTGTATGGACATTTTGCGCTCATCAAAGCCGGAGTTTTGGGGGTGATTTTCGTGCTTGCCACGTATGGGAATCTATTCCTTTTAGCCACACTTTGGAAGAAACGAAAGAGAAACACGAGGACCCAGCTGTTCCTTTTGCACTTGTGCTTAGCGGATCTGGTGGTCGCTTTCTTCCAAGTCTTACCGCAGCTCTCCATTGAAATTACGCACAGGTTCAGAGGCACCGACTTGGTGTGTCGGTCCGTGAAATACCTTCAGGTGGTTGGGATGTTTGCCTCCACATACGTGATAGTGGCCATGACCATAGACCGCTACCATGCGGTTTGCAGGCCGATGGTTTCCTTCCTCAAGGGCTCGTTTCGGAGGTACCTCTCCATAGGCGCCGCGTGGCTGGTCGCGCTCACCTTCAGCACCCCTCAGCTGTTCATCTTCTCCCTCAAACAGGTAGAGCAGAACCAGTACGACTGCTGGGCAACATTTATTGAACCGTGGGGGAGAAGGATATACATCAGCTGGATCACTTTGTCAGTGTTTGTCCTGCCTGCCGTCATCTTACTCTATTGCCAAATAAGAATATGCGCAGGCATCTACTTCAACATGAAGAAGGAAGGCAATACAGGCGGGACGCCCAGGCACCAAGGGGGTGTCCAGTGCGATGCTGAAGACGGTGAAAATGACATTTATTATTATAATGGTATACACAGTGTGCTGGAGCCCCTTCTTTGTTGTCCAGCTATGGTCTGCCTGGAGCCCAAGCAGCGTGCCTACAAATGGTTAGTCTATATAGTATTTGACAGCATGGCCTCTCATGTAACAGGGCTCCCACCCTGGGATCCCATACAGATCCCATAGGACAATAAATATGAGAGATAGTTTAATCTTTTATGCCCAAATTAGCTTTTTATCAATTGTCTTCTCTGTTCAGTACTATATCCCCTGAAAAGAGACTAGAGACTGTCTCAGCCACCTCTCCAATCCTTTCTTTATAGAGATGCACATCAGACGGTAGTGTTTAGTGAAAAGACCAAACTGTCACAGTGCCTAGGAGTAACTTATTGCACAGTTTAAATTCCCCCTTGGCAGTCTACATTATTTTTGTGTTCGTTCACATATTTTGTTTGCTCTCCCTCTCTCAGGTCCTGTGTTTGTCATCATCATGTTGCTTGCCAGTCTCAACAGCTGCACCAACCCATGGATATACCTCTACTGCAGCTAAAAAAAAAAAACAGAGCTAGGTGCATCAAAACAGATGTAATAGAGTGAAACTATATCACAGAAGTTTCATCTACATGTCTGTGGACTACAGGACTACATATGCCACTTAGACTGATCAACTGGGTCAGCTCTATCGGGATGTCTGATATTGAAAAACCCAAAACACCCAGTGAACCAAGGATCCATAACTGATGTCCAAATGCGTAAATCAATATCAACATAGGCTAAAACTACCTTTGTTTTTACTACATTGTTTTTTTTGTAATTATTATTTTATTACTATTTATTTAGGACCAAGGATTATTGGAAGTGGGTGGGTGGGGGATTTGGGGGGGTTCTATATGTAAAAAAATTCAAAAACTCAATAAAAATTGAAAAGAAAACTATCATAACATGGAGCCTACACAATGCAAGCAACAGGACTGCTTCATGGAAAATACTCAGAGCTGACGGCGAGAGGTCTGGCCCTGCAGAATACACAACCAGATTACACATAGAACCAGTAGTCCGTCTTATCAGCAGACAATACAAATGATACAGTATCTTCATCTTGGGTTTCTAGTTTCAGTGTTCTTTATCATCTGAACAGACAGAAAGCAGAGAGAGATGCGTCTGATCAAGAAGAAACAGGACATCTCAAGTCTCTGAATGCTGTTTCATGAAGATTGACATTACATTATTTGTAAAAAAAAATTGTCATTTGCTGTATTAGAATGAATTCTTGTTAGCCTCATACAGTATTTGTTAAATATAGTTTGTCATTTAAGTGTAGCCTGTGTTTCAATGTTTTGAATAATCATGTATTAATAAAGGGAATGATTATAAGATAAAACAAAAATAAAGCAAAAGATAATCCATTATCAAAATATATGCACCTCAGTATATATTTTCATATCTTGTTTATAACTTCCATGGATGTCTCATATTGAACCATTTCCAAGTGTGCATACCACACGTGGACACCCACGTAACATCTTTTCAATCCGGCATAATAATGCTTTCATGTAAAGTACTTTGCAGCATCCTGTGATTCAGACAGCTCTCACGGATAATTGGATGAAAACCGTTATGTACCATGGCTCCCCAGTAACTTGCATGACTGATTAAAAAAAAAAAAAGTAAGTACATTTGAAAGACGTAAGGCCACATACCCATTTGATTGGTTTTTGTTGTCCTTTTTGTTTGTAGGCTTCTTTCTTTTGTTTCTTTTGAGGGGAGATATTTTTGCATTGCACCTTCTTTCTGTTTGTATTTCTGCTGCTATGTATTATCACTATGTAAATAAATAAACACAACACTGAAGAATATAGATACTGTACCCGATTTGTATTCTAATAAATCAATAATGACCCACCATTAATACAATACTGACACCGTCAAGCTCCTCTTCAAAATACCTGCAACAGCCATCTAATTTGTTTCTACTGCACAGATGGAAAATAACATAATAGATTATAGATTATCATGTTTTAAATCACTTACATTTATCATAAGGCCTTTGTATAATCTTGTTTTTTATTCATTTATCCTTGTTGCCTTGTCATATTTTTTTTATTTGTCTTTCCCTATGGCTGGGGCTATTTTTACTATTCATTGTTCTGTTTTATTTTTCATTTTGATTTTCCTTGGTTGTGAAACACTTTGTCATTTTGTTTTGAGTGCTATATAAATAATTGCTATCATTATTATTGGTGTATACTGTAGTTCAGGATCTAGACCTGCACTCATCTCTTGGAAAGGTTTTGGTCCAAAGAGCCCTACATTAGTCCCCTAATGCATTGAGATTGTATTTTTCTATAGAACTGTAGGCCTTCGCACACACACAGCTGGAAGGGTAAATTAGACATCAACATGGATATTCCCTTTCACATAGCCTTTCAGATGTAATGCTAGGCTCCTTGTTCTCATGTAGTCATGCAACTTGTCTGCGTGGTGCAGACAAATTCAAAGTTCAATGGGTGTTTTCTACGTAACCACAACCACTAAAATGCTGGTTTGGACTTGTGCAGCAGCTTATCCTGCTCATGTGAAATAGATATAGTGCATCTTAGCCGAAGACTCGCTGTCTCAATATCCAATTCCCTCCAAAATCCATCCCTTAGTGTACTAGTAGACTTCCACACACAGCCTATGGCGATTTCCATTTTGGAAAACTGTTTCAAATTGGATTAGGTATTTCACTTAGCCAGCAAAACACTCTGGTAACTAAGTAAGAGCCTAAGGGTAGAAAAGCGGGAAGACAAATCATGCTGGTCCTGTTTTATGTTTCCATGTAATATAAAAAAGGCTCAACATGCATGTTGTGGACACACTTATTACCCTGAGTAACACATAACAAAAATACATAAAGGATTCACAGTCTATTCTAATTTATATAATTATATAATATTTACATCACTATGACGTTTTATGCAGAATATTTTAGACAACAATTCTCTTAAAGTTACACACTGTCCCAGGATTACACAGAATGACAGAGTCACACTGGCAATCAAGCACAACATAGACATAAAATGAGTTTGTGTTTGCAAGGACATGATTGTTGGTGATTCCAGGACACAGCCTACATCATTACAACTGTGAGGATTGGTGTTTGGAAATTATTTTGTTTCCTGGCTGTTTATCAAGATATTAAAATGTGATTTTCAGAGATAACAATTCACCATTTAGCCCTTGTCCTTGTCTCTGAAAGAGTATTAAACAGGAGCCTGCTAAGCGATTCAGATTTTGAGTAGCAGGGTGTTCTGGTGGTGTGAGGCTGTCCTGATGATGAATGATATTGACAACAATTAGATCAACTGACTGATTAAAAATCACATAATGCAATAATACAGTGGACCAGTTAACTGTGAGAGAGATAATTTTCATACGCAGGCCAGACAATACAATAGGCTGGCGATTTGGCTATATTACTTTAATAAAAGCACAAGAGCAGAACAGAGAATGTGAGGACAGAAACATGTGGATAAAGAAGATATATAACGGCAACAACCCACTGAGAATCAATTCTTCCATGAAGATGGCCAATGCTTTCTTCCATCTTCACAGAAAATGGTCATACAGTGCCACCATGTGGAGATAAGCAGATGACCACGTTACAATTTTAAGATTACATTACATTACATTACATTACATTACAGGCATTTGGCAGACGCTTTTATCCAAAGCGACTTACAATGAGTGCATTCAACATAGGTAGGCAAGAGAACCACTAGTCACCAGACATCGTAAGTGCATTTCCTTCCTAAACAAGCAACTAAGAGCAGAACCAGTATTAGGTAAAAATGCAATAAGTTAGCTACCTACTTTTTATTTAAACAAATGAGACAAATAAGTAAATCAAATAAACAAGAGCTAATAACCAAGAGCTCAGACAAATAAGTGACGACAAATAAGCAAGTGCTAAGAGGAAGGGTCAGGGTAGTGTTTCTTGAAGAGGTGGGTTTTCAGCCTGCCGCGAAAGATGGGAAGGAAATGAATGGTTTTTTTTGTTCAATTGTGCTGTAGGAAATGGCAAACCATCTATAATCTAGCTGTGTTAAATTAATACAGAATTTGTGCTATTGTGGAATATGTAAGTGCCACGTGTCTGTGGATGTGATTGTGACTCACTAGCAACAACTAAAAGCACATCACAGTTTAATTCAAGAGTCCATAATTGTCCACTCACTCGCAATATCAGAGCAATATGGATGAAATATAATCTTCTAACACCTTCTGCTTTTCTTTAAAAACAGCACCATCTCTCTTCAGGTGTACTATCTCACTCTCCAGAGCACGGATTTTGGCCACAGTGTTTTCCTCCCTGCGGTCTAGTTCCAAGATCCTAGCATGCAGACTCAAGATCTTACTCCAAAGCTGCTCTTTGTCCGTGTCTGGTCTGCAGTACGAGTGCTCGTAAACACAAATGTGCTCTCCCTCACTGGGTCCTGTGTCCTCCGAGACGCAATCTACAGATTCCCCCTTGATAATTTCCACAGGAACAAAACTGAAAGCCTGGCCCAATGCTGCTTGGAGAGCAGCTGTGTCCACGGTGGTCTCACTGTTTGAGAAAGGGCCCAGGGATTCACAGCACAACACAGTCACAGTTGGATCACCCTCCACTTGAGAATGGAGCTCATCACCATGGGACAGTGTAAGGCAGGAAGCTGTTAGCATACCGCTGTCGCTTGGTAACTCACAAGCAGCAGTTTGAATCTCTGAGAGTAAGGCCTCATTGAGTGACACACTGTTAGAGGAGGTGCCAATGTTCGAGACCAGCGGTAGTTCAAATAGACCTGCCTGAATGGGGTCTACTATCTCGCCGTCTTCAGAAACAAGGTTGTACATTGTGGTGGTTGACTGGGCTGCTTTAGGTGTCCTGGTCAAAATGAGGGGCCTCTTACTGGGAGGGGAGTCAGACCTGGTGGGCTCAGTGTCAATGTCAAATGTCCTGGTTTTGGCCTTGGCGTTGCTTTTACTGATGGTGACTTTTTTCTCACCCTCCTGATACAAAAGAAAAGGAGCAATCATTGGGATGCGATCATCATTTGTTAATGCAGAACAACCAAGCACTAGCAGAATGCTCTAAGAGATCACATGTCTATAAAACTGTGATGGATGTTGGAATGGGGAAAAAAGATGAGAGATGCATACATCTTGGATGGAAGGGAAAATGGTGGGGATGGCAGTGTTCTTCAGGTAGCGAATCCCCCATCGGACATCAAAGCAGTCCTCTGTGAAGTGTTCACTGCACAAGTACTGATGCCGACTCGGGGTCCATTCTTCTCGCTTCATGTTGTCAACCCATTTCTGTAACCTGGGCTTGTCTTGCAAGGGGAACCTTTGGGAGACAAATAGAGGGACATTAAAGCAAGACATTGGTTTGAAACTCAAACTGTTCAAAATTTTGTTGAAGAGTCTAAGTATAATTTCAAAGCTGCACAGACCCTCCACAAGCAGTTTCACTAACTCCACCCGAACTACTTTCCCCCAAACAAGACTATATTAACACCTCATCATAGTTGATATAGCATTTGATAGCTAGCTATTTCTGACACAAAAGACAACAATGCTAACCTCCTACTTTTTTGACACTTTAATAATAATAACTAAGTTATAATAGCTAGCGCACCATAGTCAGCATTAATAACGTTAGTTAAACCAAACAAAGATTTTAGCTCAGAAACACAGCAGAGGAAACAGAAAACATACGGATAAAAGCTAAGTCTCTTGTTCTCTTGTTTAGATGCAGTTCCTCCGCGGTTTCTGCAAACTTTTACAGCACAGTACCGAGGCATACCTGTAGTGAAACTACATGAATGTACATTAGACAGAGAAGATCGTAGCTAAAATTCTGGAAAAAAAACACCAAAACAAAGCAGACATACAAACTGTTTCTTCCGGGTGGCGGAAACGGCGCGGACGTGACGTCATGACACACTTGACAACAGTATCCAAGGCCCCCGATTTAACAATCAAGATAGATCACATGCTATTCAAGTCTATGAAAACCCTTGTCCACTAGACCAGAACAACGCAGGGAAATCATCTTTCACATGTGTACAACCGTCTAAAGTTAGCATATAAGAAGATATTGAGAGCGGCAGATATCTAATGCACGCAGAAGCACATTCATGCAACTTCGTGGATATTCATTATTATGATACATTACTGTACTATATGTATGCTAATGCTTTTTTTTTTACTAATTTGAAATCTAGGAGACTCTCATTGACCCACATAAAAAAAGAAGAGGCCTAGTATGTGCAATGTCATTTAAGCGAAGACGGAAGTAAGCAGAGGGTATACGTCTGGGTGCTGTCTGTGTGCTTTCTGAGTTCTCCACGTGCTCTTCGTGTCCCACCAATCACAGTGATCTGAGTCACTGGGTGATGAAATGGACCAATGGCGTTCCGAGTCGTGGTGCTACAGCTCAGGAATGCAGCTCGTCAACATTTGATAGCTTTCGTTTCGGATCAGCTGGAGCCAGTCGGTGGTCGATAGAAGTATCCCCAGGGTGTTTGTGGCTGCGAGTCCAGGTATTCTCACCCTTTTTATTTCTTCGAAGACACATTGCTTGTTATGGCTGTTTCGTTTGCCGATATAGTCATACTACAGAGTGTATATATCAAGGCTTTGGCTTAAAAGACAGGGCTTCCCCATGTCGCGTCCAAACAGCGAGTTGGCATTGTCATTTATGAGTCTGATGTCCCTCATTTAAGCTAGCTAGCAAAGTTAACCTTTATTCTGTCTGTTCATATGTAATTTAGGAAGTTATTATCTAAGCCTTGACTTTGAAAATCCGCTTTTAAGGTCTTTATAGTACGTAGGCTGTACTTTTCATAGTCAGAGACGTGTGGAACACTGTTAATCGAGCTGTCAAACTGTTCACAGGGAAAGGAGTGAGGCACAAAACCACCAATATGGCCACAGCACAGTCAGTGTTGGTGCTAGCAGTGTACGTTCTGCTGATCACAGAGTTCATCCTGGCTAAGAGAGACTACTACGACATCCTGGGGGTGCCTAAAGATGCTTCTGAGCGACAGATCAAGAAGGCCTTTCATAAACTGGCCTTGAAGTACCACCCTGACAGAAACAAGAGCCCAAATGCTGAGTCAAAGTTCAGAGAAATAGCAGAGGGTGAGTGAATAGTGTTGTCACTATTTGATGGAGGCTGGCGGATGATACTTCCCTATTGTCAACCTTGTTACATCAGGGCTCTTATGTATGTCATGTCATGTCATGTCAGTGTCAAGTCAGTATCATCTATTTTTGGGTATGCCACCTAGGACTGTTTGTCAGTGTGAATTAGAAGCATATTTACATGTATTTGTTATTTTAAAAAATCCCCTAAATCTATCAGTGAAGTTGAATGAAGAATAAGAGTTTCATCAAAAATTTAGCAATATGGACAAAACTAATATCATGATAATCATAAGAAATTATTTTATCTGATTTCTGTCAAATCTCATTGTATTATAGATTTTAGTTTAGTATTTTAGTCTGTTTGCTTTTTATCATGAATTTAGAAAACAGAATTGTGTATCGTGATAACTCTATATCATTATTTCACCACAATATGATTCTATTGAAAGACTATAAACTATGCCTAGCCCTAGTATCAGCCTGTCTATGCACCAGACACAACAAGTGATGTCTGTGTCCTTTTATCTCTGCCAGCATACGAGACTCTATCCGATGATAAGAGGAGGCGGGAGTATGACCAGTTTGGTAGCGGTCCCTCACCATGGGAGGGTCATGGAGGAGGAGGTGGCAGTGGCAACTTCAACCAGCACTTCCAGTCCTTCAATTTTGATGACATGTTCAAAGACTCTGACCCGTTCAGTCACCAACAACAACACAAACACCACTTCCACTCCAGTTCCCATTCCCAGGCCCACCAAAAGAGACACTTTGACAACCACTTCCAGGCCCACCGGGAGTCCATGAACAGGCATAAGAGACAGTACCAGCAGGGGGCCTTCGGTGGAGGACTCTTTGATGACATGTTTGAGGACTTGGAGAAGATGTTCTCCTTCAACACTAGGACTGAGAGCAGATTCCAGGGCTCAGGAAAACAGCACTGCAGGACAGTGACTCAGCGCAGGGGGAACATGGTGTCCACATTCACTGACTGCTCCTGAGACTAGTGGAACACAGAAGCTTTTTAACAAAGCTTTTTATAGGGCAGTCACTGGGGACACTGCTGAGTTTAAGCTTTTAGTTGTGGTTTTTGGAATTGAATGGTAATTTATCACTTGGTGGATAAGAACATGATTTTGTGTGGTTTTTGTAATTTGCTGTAAGTAACTGCCTCTAAGAACAAATATCTGAGTTGGGCTGATACAGTGGCTGCTTCCAAGCAATAACTTATACATATTATGGCTCTTAATACAGGAATATGACTTTGGTTCATTGGAATACCTCTCCAATATTTAGATTTCCAGTTTCATTTTGTTTACTTTATCAGTGAAAAGGCATATTTGTCTGATTCTAAAATCCACCATTCTCAGGTATGGCCTAATGTTAAACAAAATATATTTGTATGCATATTTTGGAAGCAGTAACATTCAACATCCCAGATCTGAGTTGACTTGATGAAACACCACCCTGCAGCTAATTAGGCTATGTCCTTGTTCTTGTGCTCTCAAAACAGAATACCAAGATATCTACTTGGTAAATGTTTTGTATCTGAACTTATTTTGTACCCTGTGATTGATTGTCACTTTTCCTTCATTCATTAACCTTAAACCTTTACCCATTTGGATTAAGAGCACTTGGATTTTGCTGTGGAAATGGAGGTTTATAGTCCATGAAACGTGTGTTAAGTTCTCCATTATCAACTGTTACCTCGTTCTAGTTTATTTAGTTTCTTCCTGCAGAATTGCATCTACCTTATCATTATCAGGGTGGGAAATTAACACCAGCCACGAGCCAAATGCTGGTAAATTTTGTTTGTGGCTGGTAAGTTTGTCTACTCAACCAGGCATTTTGGCAGATAACCAACCATAGTTTGATGGTCCTGGTCTATTCTAAAAAAATGTCACTGATGAACTGAAAAGTTAGTTTCCTGCACTGATTGTAATGTGCAATATTTGGCAACTTTGCTCTTTGTGTGCGTGTGTGCGTGCGTGAATGCTGATTGGTTGCTATATGTTTGGTAAATGAATAAATGCTGTCAGGACAAAATGCTGTTTTGTTTTTTGGGTTCGGGGAGAAATTCATGAAACACAAACATTCAAATACTTAATATGTAACATTAAAAGTTTTATTGGTGCAGATAATATGTTCTAGATCGCACATACTATCTTTTAATTTTTTTTAATTTTACCTGCAATTGAGAATGTATAAAAGTAGACAATCCTTACATTAGCAATTTTTTAAGCGAAAACCTGTTATTTTTGTGACATCTTTGATACTGGTGTGGTGTTTTTGCACTGCACTTCTCAGAGATCACTTGGCAATCAAACAGTGTTGATTTTTTTTTTTGAGGTTCTGTAAATGGCGCTGTTTTTTGTTTTGTTTTGTACCATTTATTCATGCAATTCTGACCAAAGCAGCATTTCTGGCCTTAGGCTAGTGCTAACTAGCTTCGGTAAAGTTAACTATTCAAACACATCTACCTTCGCTTTCCAGTCTCCGCCCACTGCTAGCTGTCCTGGATCAAGCCTGCATGCGCGCTCCCTTATGCTAACCTTTTCTCCCTCATATACAAAGCCAATCTGTTTTTCCTCCCTGTTAACAGCTAAAGAATTCACTTCTAGATGTTTCTCCTCAGCTGCTGATAGAGATACTAATTAACATTTGATTAAATTAGCATAGATTAGATGAATTAGCATTTAATAACTATCGCCACTGTACTTTGTTACAGGACAGAATTTTGGACCTCACTACTTTAGTGGTTGTGCACCTAAAACAGAGACATACAACTTGCTGACCAAATGAAGGTACTTATTTATTCATATTTACATGTCAAAAAAACTTCTAAGAAGCAATGAATGAACAAAGAGTCATTTAATCAGGTCAAAAACAGGTTAGATATCATGTGTGCAATCGCACAAACTGCTGATTCATTTCTCTCTAGTCCCTCCCCTCTTTCTGGCTCCTCTGCCACTCCGGAGAAGAGGTCTACCTGTGCCCTCCTCTCTGAATCCATTCAGAGACTGATCGTACAGAACCTACAATATTGAGCCTGCTACCCCGAGGACTAAAATAGCAGATCACCATCATGAGTTGTACACGTGTAATCAATACAAGATAGGAGCTCGGTGGGGCACCTGGCACTAGCATGTACAGCATGTATCTACATACCATCACCCACTGGGTGGAAGCAGAGAGCCATTAATTAATCTTTTGAGCTAAAATGAACTCCATAGTATTCCTGTGTCCGTTTTGTTTGGTGGTGTATTTTTCTTATTACCCTGATTACTTGGCCAATTGTAGACGATATGACGTCACATCAAGCCACTGTACTTTGTTACAGGACAGAATTTTGGACCTCACTACTTTAGTGGTTGTGCACCTAAAACAGAGACATACAACTTGTTGACCAAACAAAGATACTTATTTATTCATATTTACATGTCAAAAAAACTTCTAAGAAGCAATGAATGAACAAAGAGTCATTTAATCAGGTCAAAAACAGGTTAGATATCATGTGTGCAATCGCACAAACTGCTGATTCATTTCTCTCTAGTCCCTCCCCTCTTTCTGGCTCCTCTGCCACTCCGGAGAAGAGGTCTACCTGTGCCCTCCTCTCTGAATCCATTCAGAGACTGATCGTACAGAACCTACAATATTGAGCCTGCTACCCCGAGGACTAAAATAGCAGATCACCATCATGAGTTGTACACGTGTAATCAATACAAGATAGGAGCTCGGTGGGGCACCTGGCACTAGCATGTACAGCATGTATCTACATACCATCACCCACTGGGTGGAAGCAGAGAGCCATTAATTAATCTTTTGAGCTAAAATGAACTCCATAGTATTCCTGTGTCCGTTTTGTTTGGTGGTGTATTTTTCTTATTACCCTGATTACTTGGCCAATTGTAGACGATATGACGTCACATCAAGCCACTGTACTTTGTTACAGGACAGAATTTTGGACCTCACTACTTTAGTGGTTGTGCACCTAAAACAGAGACATACAACTTGTTGACCAAACAAAGATACTTATTTATCCATATTTACATGTCAAAAGTCAAATCTTAAACAAAAACTGAAGAAGCAATAGCTTTGCTTCTGTACAGCATCTCAACTCTCAGCAGGTCTGTACATGCTGTCCTGACCTTTGGTCTTTCTTATAGCAGGCATGAAGACTCAGCTGTAGAAAATTAAAATGCATATCTGATGCATATCTAAATATAATATAATCTGTCAAAAGCAGAACAAACACACCATCAAACAAAAAGCAGCACATTGTTTTGATGTAATCATTTATTCTGCCTGCATCAACTCTGTTATCTACAACAAATCAACAAATGGATTCCCTAAAAGTCGTTAGGACCCATTAATTTGAATCAGGTGTGTTGGGAGAGGGAAACATCTAAAACATGCAGGGCAGTGGCCCCCAGGGGCCTGTTCCAAGAAGCGGGTTTAGTGAAAACTCTGAGTTTGTTAACCCTGAGATGAGGGAAACTCTGGGTTTTCCGTTCCAGAAAGAGAGGTAACTCAAACTCTGATTCAGTTACCATGGTAACTGACTCTGTGAACCTAACCTGCTCGCTGGCAGGTTTTCTTGAACAAACCCTGACTTTCTCCCTGTCTCCTCCCTCTGCTGAACCTGAAGCAGCTGTCGGACATGGCGTGTCCTTTCCTCGGTAACCCGATCGATATTCAAGCGGAAATAATTCGCATAGCCTTATGTCGGGAGAGGATTTTGAGACCCCGATTAGATGTTCTATGTCCAGGATGGAAGAGCTGTCCGAGATAAAATGCCGTTTACACTTCACGGATTACGCTACCACCACCCCGAGCATTCAAATAAAGACACATTTCATTTGGTCTTCTTTATTTCCTACAAATACAAAAGCAACAGTTAGTATTTTTATATTGTTCCAACAACACATTTCACCTGTGACCATGCACCCACCTCTAACTTATGTTCCAGTAATTCAATTTCTAGATCTGCCTTTCTAATTTGCCGCCCCAAGTACACCACTTGAAGTATGTCTGGCCCAGACAGCTCAGTTGGTAGAGCATGAGACTCTCAGTCTCAGGGTTGTGGGTTCGATCCCCACAAATTGTCAACTATCACCTTTGTAAGTCGCTTTGGATAAAAGCGTCTGCTAAATGACTAATGTTTTTATATTTCATTTTCAGCTGCTGCCCAGAGCGCTTTGCGCCCATGGGATTGCACCTAAATGAAAATATTTTTTTTCCAATACCATTCCACCACAATATTATAAGAAAGTGTGGTTAAATGTTAAATGAATACACTACTGCATTCAAACGTACGCATTGACTCGGGCAGCGATTCTCTCCCACGCCAATTCCCTCTCCTTTACGACCCTTCTGCTTGCTGGTTGCCATGGTGAATCGTAGTATCAGACCTCCATTGATGATGGCTTTTTATTGTCGTCGCGCACGCGCTTAACTCAAGGTGAACATACTCAAAGTTGATTGAACGAACTCAAATCAGCCGTTCTGGAACCGAAAACTCAGACTTGGCCATCTCGGAATGAATCAACTCAGAGTGCAGGGTTAGACTCAGAGTTTGCTGAACCTGCTTCTTGGAACAGGCCCCAGGACCAGGGTTGAGAAACACTGCCCTAATACATACCAGAAAGCAGGCTCCACCTAATAACAGCTTTTTTAAACCTTGAGTAAATACTTCTACACATCACTCAAAATTAGTAGGGACTCATTTAATCAGGTCAAAAACAACAAATTAGATATTGTGTACAATAGCACAACCTGCTGATTCGATTCTCTCTAGTCCCTCCCCTCTTCCTGGCAGGGCAGGAAGAGGAGAATAGGTCTACCTGTGCCCTCCTCTCTGAATCCATTCGGTGCCTGATCGTACAAAAGCTACAGTATTGATTCTGCTACCTCGAGGACTGCAATAGCAGATCACCATCATGACACCCTCAATTACTCTCAACACTGGAGCAAAGATGCCTATTCTGGGCCTAGGAACATGGAAGGTAAGGTCAAATGTTTCATTGTTAGCCTCCATTCATCTTCTTTCAAAGAGTCTTACATTTCAGTGGTTCTGTGTTTTCTGTATTATCTGTATTGTCCCTGTTTGTAATGCATAACATGTTATGAAATCACTGCCATTAGGCTGAATGTATGAATTAGTTTCAGAGGTAACACCTACGATGATCGATACTTGATTGATTCCAGGGGGGAAATTGTGGAAGTGAGGCTTTTAAAGGCTTTTGCACAACAAATTGGTATATAATTGAACAGAGAGCGTATTGTACATCAACCTCTGCTTGAACAGACTAGTTTTACTTGATGTTTTTAGTTTTACTCTTATTAAATATGAATAGAAAGTGCACCTTATTCTTTTAACTAGAATGTGGCCATTCACTTAATGAAAGACAGAACAGCATACAAAGACAATAATTACTGCCACAGTTTATCGTGATCCCAGTGATTCTTCTCTGTGTAATTTCCTTGCTTTGAATCCCGTCTCTCCTCCTAGTCAGCTCCAGGACTGGTCACAGAGGCTGTTAAAGCGGCTATCGCTTGCGGCTACAGGCACATTGATGGCGCCTATTTGTACGAGAATGAAGAAGAAGTGGGGGCTGGAATTCATGCCATGTTTGACCAAGGCCTGGTGAAGAGGGAGGAACTATTCATTACCAGTAAGGTACATAGCCAAAGTGGAGATTGCCATGGTTTTCACCAAGGGGAAAAGACTTGCCTGACATCACACAACAAACTCTCAGATGCTTTGAAAGCTGAGCAAATCATCAGGTTTGACATGAGGAATTCATTCTGCGTATCGCAACATGCCAAGACTGTTCTGTCCAGCCCTGGGGGCTTTGGTAACAGTAGTGCACTGAACTGTGTGTGGGGGCTCTCCTAAATCCTCAGACAAACAGTCTAGTGACAGAATTCTTTTGAATCAGTACTTTTTTTCATTTGTTCTTTTTATTTATTATTATATTATATTATTCAACAGTGGAAGCCATAATCTTTCTTTTCACAGTAACATTTCACTCCCTAACACCCTTAGATGGTTTTCACCGAGGGGAAAAGACTTACCTAACATCACACAACAAACTCTCAGATGCTTTGAATGCTGAGCAAATTGTCAGGTTTGACATGAGGAATTCATTCTTCGTTCATTCAGTAGTGCACTTATAGAGGAAATGGATTGTACAGTTAAACCATTGTTAGTCAGGCTCTTTTCACAGTAACATTTCACTCCCTAACACCCTTAGATGCTTAGAAAGATAAGCAAATCCGCAGGTGTGGCATGAGAAATTCATTCTGTCGCAACAAGCCAAGCCTGTTGTTGGTGTGTAATTAAGGCTACCTATCACGTTACCTCCAATCTCAGGTGCTTCACTGAATAAGACACATGACACCTCTAGAAGAATCAATAGGAAATCCTGCCCAACCAGTTCTATACTCCACAATGCAGACCTGTACTCACCTACACCACCCTGACATTGCACCTACAGCTAGGTTTGTTAAAATCCCTGTTTGTTCTTCGTAGTTGTGGTGCACCTTCCACCTTCGGTCTCTGGTGAGGGGAGCCTGTGAGAAGACTCTCAGTGATCTGAAACTGGACTATGTGGACCTCTACCTAATCCACTTCCCTATGGGATTCCAGGTAGGAACTGCCCTGTATACTGTACACTGCCAGAGAAAAAATGTCTTGCCTGTGTGTTTGTAATATTACCAAGGTCAGGGATTCTGTGCTAGGTGGACTCTTGGCCTATTCAGTCTGTCAAAATGGACCCCAGAGTATTGAGCAACGCTGACATCTTGTGGCCCATCAGGCTAACTTGACTCAAGAGTACCAGTTTTAATCAAATCAAATTTACATTTATTTTTTATAGCCCTTAATCACCGTTACAGTCTCTAAGGGCTTCACAGTGCCCAACATGTGAAACAATAAATGCTTAGTAATAAACAATAAAACACTGGACTTGATTTATGCAAATGTGAGGAAGGCATACAGCTCCACTGCCCTACCCCCACTTGGTAGATCAGACCACAACCTGGTTCACCTAGTGGCCATCTACAAGCCAGATGTCCTACGCCTGCCAGTCACCACCAGGAAAATCAGAGTTTGGTCAGAGGAATCCATGGAGGTCCTTCAGAACTGCTTTTACCTTACAGACTGGGATGTGCTCTGCAGCGCACACGGTGAGGACATCAATGGCCTGTCAGACTGCATTACTGACTACATAACATTGTCCATTGTCCCCTCCAAAACAAGGAGGAGGTGTGGAGTGGTATGAAGAAGATGACAGGCTTCAAACAACAAGCACCGGGGGAGAAGGGGTGCAGGGAGAGCGCAAACGAGTTAAACCAGTTCTTTAACCGGTTTGACTCAGCGATCCCCAGCCAGGCACACAGCCACTTCTACAACTCCCCCCTCCCTACCCCCAGCCTGAGGCTCACACATCAGCTAACACCTCTGCAGATGCCCCCCCCAACCTGCCTGCCAACCTGGCTATCACCACCAGTCAGGTGAGAAGGGAGCTAAGGAGGCTCCGCCCCGGCAAGGCTGCTGGCCCAGATGGTGTCTGTTCCAGAGTGCTGCAGGGGTGTGCCGACCAGCTTGCTGGTGTCTTCCAGCACCTCTTCAACCTCTCTTTGGACGTACAGAGGGTACCCCCCCTGTGGAAAACATCATGCATCGTCCCTGTGCCCAAGAAGGGATACCCCCAGTGCCCTCAATGACTTCATACCAGTGGCACTGACCTCTCATATCATGAAGACCTTTGAGAGGTTGGTCCTGCAGCACCTGAAGCCACTAGTGCCAGCCTCTCTGGACCCCCTGCATGTTTTTTGACTTCTCCAGTGCATTTAACACCATCCAGCCTCTCCTGCTTGCAGAGACGCTTGCAGCAATGCAGGTAGACCACGCCATGGCACATTGGATACATACGGACTACCTCACCAGCAGGCAACGGTTTGTGCGGATGTCGGATACGCTGGTGAGCAACACGGGTGTACCCCAGGGAACGGTACTGTCACCATTCTTGTTCACCCTCTACACCTCAGACTTCAGATTCAATTCTGGGTCTACTCATCTCCAGAAGTTCACGGATGATTCATCCATTGTGGGTTGCATCAAAGAGGACAATCGGGATGAGTACAGGAGTCTGGTGGAGAGGTTTGTCGGATGGTGGACAACAACCACCTACAGCTCAATGTCAGCAAGACAAGAGAGCTTGTGGTGGACTTCCGTCGGAACAAGAGGCGACCACCACGGTCCTCCAGGGTGTGGAGGTGGTGGAATCATACAAGTCCCTGGGGGTGCACCTCAACAATAAACTGGACTGGTCAGACAACACTGATGTCCTCTACAGGAAAGGTCAGAGCAGACTGTACTTCCTGAGGAGGCTCAGATCATTCAATGTGTGCAACAGGCTGCTCCGCATGTTCTACCAGACTGTGGTGGCCAGTGCACTCTTCTTTGCTGTGGTATGTTGGGGAGGTGGCATCAAAGCAAAGGATGCTAACAAGATCAATAAACTAGTCAAGAAAGCTGGCTCAGTTGTGGGAGAGAGCCTGGACAGCCTGGAGGAGGTGGCTGAGGGGAGGATGAGGTCTAAAATCAGATCCATCTTGGAGAACCCATCCCACCCCCTTTATGATGAGATGAACGGGCTGAGAAGCTCCTTCAGCCATTGTCTCATCCAACCTAAGTGCACAAGGGAACGCTTCAAGCACTCTTTTGTGCCAACAACCATCCGGTTGTACAACGCTTCCTCCAACATCAACCCCTGAGCCTGCTGCTTTCTGCTTTCTTCTCGACAATAGAGCAATAGATGCAGAGTTTGGGCAAGCAGCGTATACAAAATGCATAAAAGTTTATTATGGTGGGACATCCAGATCTGATATGCGGCATCATAGCA
Source organism: Hoplostethus atlanticus (assembly GCA_034670405.1). NCBI lineage: Eukaryota > Metazoa > Chordata > Actinopteri > Trachichthyiformes > Trachichthyidae > Hoplostethus > Hoplostethus atlanticus. The sequence goes on from JAXDDX010000026.1 coordinate 2,103,772, forward strand.
AACGGCATCACAGCAAATACTGAACATTTTCTCTACCAAAACAATCTAGCAAATTGTTGATTGAAATTGATGTTTAACGCTGTAAACAAGTCTTGTCATCAGAAATGCTTCCCTAACACTGAACAACAGACAACAACAATATAAAATCCTATCCAACTTCATGCTTTGACATTCTCCATTTCTTTTCCACCACTGCAGCCAGGGGACACACTTTTTCCCCTTGATGAGGAAGGTCAGGGCATTTCTGATGGCAGCAACTTCTTGGACACTTGGGAGGTAATTAAAGTCACTGCAAGCAAAATAGCAGTACAACCTTAAAGCCCAAACAGAGTAAAGAACATTACACTACTGTTAACATAACGACTAAGAGGGAGTAACTGAGTGAGTGACTTGCTAGTATGGATGGATAGATAAAAAGGTTGGAAAACCTGTGAAGTTTTATTAATGTATGATGTCATATCAAAGAACCAATACCTTTTTAAAGCAAACTACACTACTAATGCCGGTGTTGCAATGTGTGGTAAGGCTATGGAGGAGCTGGTGGACGCTGGTTTGGTCAAGGCCATCGGTGTCTCCAACTTCAACAAGGATCAGATTGAAGCCATCCTCAACAAGCCAGGCCTCAAGTACAAGCCTGCCATCAACCAGGTACAAAACCACATTACCCTGACTCTGAAACAAGAAGGAAATAAAACCTATGCAAGTTAATTTTGTTTGGACCAAGATATGTAACAGTGCATTGATTAAACCGTGTTTGTGTGTGCATGTGTTCGGGTGTTGCTCCAGATTGAGTGCCACCCGTATCTCACCCAGGAGAAGCTGATCAACTACTGCCATTCTCAGGGCATCACAGTCACGGGCTACAGCCCCCTGGGCTCCCCTGACAGGCCCTGGTGAGAGACACTCTATCACACACTCTCATATCATACAGAGACATACAGTCAAAATGAGAGGCTACGTGTTTTGGGAAAATGTTGGTAGCTTCATGAATTTGGGATGTTGACTGCATCTCATTTCCAAAAGGGCCAAACCTGACGAACCTGCTCTGCTTGAGGACCCCAAGATCAAGGCCCTTGCCATTAAGTACAAGAAGACCTCAGCACAGGTAGGAAAGAAAAATGTCCAGGCATCATCCATCTAAGAACATAATAACCTCCCCTCATCTTGGAGGAATGGGGCTGTCAAGCATTTTTCTCGATGATACTTGAGTTTGAATTCAAGAGACTTCAATAAGGATGCTTTCTTTGAATAATGCTTTCTCTGAAGTCCAAGCTTATTCATGAAACCAGCATCTGCACTGTGTCTGTGAGGGCCGAGTGGATCGTGTCCCTTTTCTGAGGATTAGCAGTGCAGAAACAATTCACCAGAGGGTCAGAGTTCAGCACTTAAAATAAAATGTTTTCCCACCAGGTTCTTATCCGGTTCCATATCCAGAGGAATGTCATTGTCATTCCCAAGTCCGTAACGCCCCATCGGATCAAGGAGAATTTCCAGGTAATGCAATCTTCAGTCAGACTGTGAAAGTAGACCAATTTTGCCCAGTAATGTGGAAAAGTAATCGAGCAACAAATGAAATAGGTTTTGTAAGTCTAGTCATGTGAATACATTTCAGATCTTGGTATAGTGTATATGTGTGAGGTATTAAGAAAAGAGAAGGGTCTCTAAAGTTCAGTCAGCTGGGGATTCACTTAAACACACTTAAAGAAAAAAACAATCAATTTCAACCAAAGACTTGCATGTATTGTGTTAGAGAAATGTAAGTTTTGCACTTTCTGAGCACGTGTTTTACAGTAATTTTTATCAGTGTCAGCAATTAAAATAGATGATTCAAAATGACTGAAGACAGCTGTCTTAGTCTCAGCTGTTCTGTCTGTGTCTCTCTCAGGTGTTTGACTTTGAGTTGAGTGAAGAAGACATGAAGATCATCCTGAGCTTCAACAGGAACTGGAGAGGTTGCCCCTTGGATTGGTGAGTAGACAGGAAGAAGTCAGAGGGGGAATAGAGGAATACAGAGAGACATAATAGGTGGAAGCAGATCACACTGATTCCCTGTTCCATTTTGTAATTTGTGGACCAGGTTACTGGACCATGATAAGGGCTAACATTATCCTAACCTTAACTATATTCCTCTTCTGTTCACTACAGGGCCACAAAACACAAAGACTTCCCACTGAATGCAGAATACTGATTTGTCAGTTTGTTGAACTGAGGAAGTGAAGAAAACCTGGAAACCAATATTGTAACACCTTGGAGGAAAATCTTTCTTGTTCCAAAATCACTTTAAAAAAAAATCAAACTAGTGCCTTGATGATTTTTATCTCACACTAAGGCCTGACTAATTTCCCAACGTTGCTATTGGTTATGTTGATACAGTTAAATGCAAAAATATTGGGACAGTTGTGTCACTTGTTTTTCCTCTGTACTAATAAAATTTGTATTTCAGATCAAACAATGACTACATTTATTTCATGTATTTTTCTTAAACAGACATTGAACTATAGTACACCAGTGGCGGCTGGCCAATAGAGGCACCACTCCACACATCCTAGACTTCATTGAAGATGGCCCAATCCCAATGTCCCCCCTCACGGACTCACGGACTTTGAGGCGCGTTCCCGCTAAATCCGCGAGGGTTTAGGGCTGTCCCACTGTCAAATCGTCAAGTGCATGAGGGCTCTCTCGCAGACTTTTTGAGCCCTTTATGCACACTTAACGTAAATCCGCATCGATGCAGACTTTGCCTGAGGGAATTGCCCACAGTTCATAGCGTTGTGACGATAAATACGGGGTTACCAGGGGAAGCCCGGAAGCGGTAAAAAAAAACGGTAAACAAATGTAAGAACAAATGTTTATTCATCAACCATTTTTTTTAAAATTTTTGCTCGATGATACTGTTTTGACAAAACGAGTCAATTGATTATTTGACAATTACCTCTCGTCCACTCTGTAAGGCAAGAGCCTGGGTGAAGAAAGTAAAAAACGTAAAATAAGAAGTCCCAAAACCCACAATCGTACATACACTTTTTTTTTTGGTATCGTCAAGGTAACGCGATATGTCGCAAAGTGCTGTCCCATTCCTATTTATACAATTTCAAGCCCTTGCAGCCTCTCGCACTCAAGCACTTACCAGGTGACGTCAGTTAAATCTGTGAGGGTTCAGGGTTTAGGCTTTAGGGTAGGGTGACCAGACGTCCCCGTTTTCCGGGGACAGTCCCCGTTTTTGGTGGCCTGTCCCCGGCTGGAGCTGTCCCCGGAAATGTCCCCGTTTTTAACTGTGCGTTAAAAACAGACCGCAAAGTGAAATAATATTTTACGTGGCAAGAAAGACCGGGCAGCAGAGCCTACCGGTTGACGTCTCAATCGCGTTGTGCTTGTTTTGGCCAACAGAGGGGGCTGCTCGCTAGAGCTATATATATCACTCTTCTTCTTCTACTAACTATCCCCAAACGTCGTTTCAAGCCAGGTAAATTACAATCGTTTGACATACTAGCTAGTGATGTTATAATGTCAAAATGTATTATATAGCTAGATAATAGGGTTGAGCCGAATACTCGGATGAAACGAGTATCCGGTACGGATAATGTACTTTTTACGAGCACGAGTATCATCCGAGTAAAATTTGTCAATATCTGTACTCGTGATGAAGGAAAATCCTCATTGGGTAGCTGTGTCCACATCGTTCCGCGATAGGCAGCCACACACGGAGCTGCTCTACTACACAGAGCCTATACATTAAGGTGACCAGAATTCTGAAATGAAAACCGGGGACATTTCCAGTTCGGCGGTCAATATATCATTAAAATATGCAAAGTATTATTTATGAAATAAAAAAGGGGGACAATTCCGGTTTCATGTATTTTGACCACTGTTGTACTGTAATAAACTATGGTGCAGGCCGACTGATAAAATTGGGTACTAACTTTTACAAAGTAACTTTGTAAACCATGTCAGAAAATCATAGTTTACAGTACCATGGTGAGTGAAGCTATGGAAACTATGGAACACACAATAAAGAAAATGGTCCAACTACAACGGTTCAATACAATGTATTTAATTAGCTATACGTACAAGACAGAGAAGACAGACAAGCAACACTACCAGACTGACACACTGTAACAGACACACTATGACAGACAACACTAACAAGCACTATGTTACAGCAACACGACAGACAGCCATTCAGTGGTCCTGGTAGTCTGGGTAGAATAAGAGCAGAAGAGAGCAAATGAGCAAAATTTTAAAAAACAGAGACAATAGTATGTGAAATACTAAACATAAAGAAATTAGATGATGATGCGATTGGTGACTTCATAATATACTTATACCAACCTAATCTGTATATTTCCTTCTCTTTACCTTTTCACCGTCACTCTCTTTACTCCCTTAATTTTTCCTTGTCACTCTCTTCTCCTTCCTCTCCAATCTTTAATAATAAATAGTACACTATCAGATAAAATACTTTGCTTAACAGATTCCCATTGCTTGCCTCATTTTTGTATTTTATCTCAAAACATTGTTTGGAATAATAAATTGGCAGGCTCTGTAATCATATCTTTACCTTTCCTCCTCTATCTCCTTCACTCTTCTTCTTATCCAGTCTTCCTCCTCTCCCTCCTCTCCACTCTCTAACAGAAAACATTACGCTAATGTTATCCATGAAAGGTTTTTTATAAACTTGAATGAATAAACTTCAATCAATGAACACAACACATGAAGTAAAATGCATGAACTAGAGTTTTCATACTCAAAATAACTTGTTGCAGCCTGAAACAGTGTGATGTTTGTGTGTGTGATCAAAGGGCTTTTTAACTACCTTTTTTTTACTACTATTTTTTTGGGGGGGGGGTGGTATTTTTTATTTCTACACAAAGTAAAACACAATGTTAATTATGTGGTGTGTGTGCGTGTGTGTGTGTGCGTGAGTGAGTGAGAGAGACACAATGCAAGATTCAGCCTGTTATTTATTTGCAGCCTAGATCGTTACTCTGGTTTTATTTTATTTTTTTAAATGAACTGACGGTGTGAACCTGGGTGATTTATGCAAACAGCCCGTGTTGGCGATCAAACATGGAAATATGCATTCAGCCTCGCGACTGTATTATTGTCAAAAGCACCGCGTCCGGTACGAGCCAAGTTCTCCAAGTAACTTGGCTGATTTTAGATATTTTACAAACCGAGGTAGGAGCGAGCCGATGGAAGAAAACCTAACCGGTGTAGAAGCAGTGAGAGTCGCGAGCTGTTAATCCCTGGACAGAGTGGCTGTGACGATGGTAAAACTGTGTTGTGGTGGCGCGGCAGCAGCAGTGAACTATGTATAGGCTCTGTGTAGTAGAGCAGCTCCGTGTGTGGCTGGCCTATCGCGGAACGATGTGGACACAGCTACCCAATGAGGATTTTCCTTCATCACGAGTACAGATATTGACAAATTTTACTCGGATGATACTCGTGCTCGTAAAAAGTACATTATCCGTACCGGATACTCGTTTCATCCGAGTATTCGGCTCAACCCTATTATCTAGCTATATAATACATTTTGACATTATAACATCACTAGCTAGTATGTCAAACGATTGTAATTTACCTGGCTTGAAACGACGTTTGGGGATAGTTAGTAGAAGAAGAAGAGTGATATATATAGCTCTAGCGAGCAGCCCCCTCTGTTGGCCAAAACAAGCACAACGCGATTGAGACGTCAACCGGTAGGCTCTGCTGCCCGGTCTTTCTTGCCACGTAAAATATTATTTCACTTTGCGGTCTGTTTTTAACGCACAGTTAAAAACGGGGACATTTCCGGGGACAGTTCCAGCCGGGGACAGGCCACCAAAAACGGGGACTGTCCCCGGAAAACGGGGACGTCTGGTCACCCTACTATACATAGTTCACTGCTGCTGCCGCGCCACACAACACAATCTGTCCATCGTCACAGCCACTCTGTCCACAGGGATTAACAGCTCGCGACTCTCACTGCTTCTACACCGGTTAGGTTTTCTTCCATCGGCTCGCTCCTACCTCGGTTTGTAAAATATCTAAAGTCAGCCAAGTTACTTGGAGAACTTGGCTCGTACCGGACGCGGTGCTTTTGACAATAATACAGTCGCGAGGCTGAATGCATATTTCCATGTTTGATCGCCAACACGGGCTGTTTGCATAAATCACCCAGGTTCACACCGTCAGTTCATTTAAAAAAATAAAATAAAACCAGAGTAACGATCTAGGCTGCAAATAAATAACAGGCTGAATCTTGCATTGTGTCTCTCTCACTCACTCACGCACACACACACACGCACACACACCACATAATTAACATTGTGTTTTACTTTGTGTAGAAATAAAAAATACCACCCCCCCCCCCCAAAAAAATAATAGTAAAAAAAAGGTAGTTAAAAAGCCCTTTGATCACACACACAAACATCACACTGTTTCAGGCTGCAACAAGTTATTTTGAGTATGAAAACTCTAGTTCATGCATTTTACTTCATGTGTTGTGTTCATTGATTGAAGTTTATTCATTCAAGTTTATAAAAAACCTTTCATGGATAACATTAGCGTAATGTTTTCTGTTAGAGAGTGGAGAGGAGGGAGAGGAGGAAGACTGGATAAGAAGAAGAGTGAAGGAGATAGAGGAGGAAAGGTAAAGATATGATTACAGAGCCTGCCAATTTATTATTCCAAACAATGTTTTGAGATAAAATACAAAAATGAGGCAAGCAATGGGAATCTGTTAAGCAAAGTATTTTATCTGATAGTGTACTATTTATTATTAAAGATTGGAGAGGAAGGAGAAGAGAGTGACAAGGAAAAATTAAGGGAGTAAAGAGAGTGACGGTGAAAAGGTAAAGAGAAGGAAATATACAGATTAGGTTGGTATAAGTATATTATGAAGTCACCAATCGCATCATCATCTAATTTCTTTATGTTTAGTATTTCACATACTATTGTCTCTGTTTTTTAAAATTTTGCTCATTTGCTCTCTTCTGCTCTTATTCTACCCAGACTACCAGGACCACTGAATGGCTGTCTGTCGTGTTGCTGTAACATAGTGCTTGTTAGTGTTGTCTGTCATAGTGTGTCTGTTACAGTGTGTCAGTCTGGTAGTGTTGCTTGTCTGTCTTCTCTGTCTTGTACGTATACCTAATTAAATACACTGTATTGAACCGTTGTAGTTGGACCATTTTCTTTATTGTGTGTTCCATAGTTTCCATAGCTTCACTCACCATGGTACTGTAAACTATGATTTTCTGACATGGTTTACAAAGTTACTTTGTAAAAGTTAGTACCCAATTTTATCAGTCGGCCTGCACCATAGTTTATTACAGTACAACAGTGGTCAAAATACATGAAACCGGAATTGTCCCCCTTTTTTATTTCATAAATAATACTTTGCATATTTTAATGATATATTGACCGCCGAACTGGAAATGTCCCCGGTTTTCATTTCAGAATTCTGGTCACCTTACTTTAGGGGGGACATTAGGATTGGGCCTAAGACTTTAAAAGACTGTCAAAATGGACCCCGGAGTATTGAGCAACGCTGACATCTTGTGGCCCTTCAGGCTAACTTGACTCCAGAGTACCAGTTTTAATACTGAACATTTTCTCTACCAAAACAATCAAGCAAATATGTTTACGCTGTAAACACATCTTGTCATCAGAAATGCTTCCCTAACACTGAACAACAGACAACAACAATATAAAATCCTATCCAACTTCATGCTTTGACATTCTCCATTTCTTTTCCACCACTGCAGCCAGGAGACAAACTTTTTCCCCTTGATGAGGAAGGTCAGGCCATTTCTGATGGCAGCAACTTCTTGGACACTTGGGAGGTAATTAAAGTCACTGCAAGCAAAATAGCAGTACAACCTTAAAGCCCAAACAGAGTAAAGAACATTACACTACTGTTAACATAACGACTAAGAGGGAGTAAGTGAGTGAGTGACTTGCTAGTATGGATGGATTGATAAAAAGGTTGGAAAACCTGTGCAGTTTTATTAATGTATGATGTCATATCAAAGAACCAATACCTTTTTAAAGCAAACTACACTACTAATGCCGGTGTTGCAATGTGTGGCAAGGCTATGGAGGAGCTGGTGGACGCTGGTTTGGTCAAGGCCATCGGTGTCTCCAACTTCAACAAGGATCAGATTGAAGCCATCCTCAACAAGCCAGGCCTCAAGTACAAGCCTGCCATCAACCAGGTACAAAACCACATTACCCTGACTCTGAAACAAGAAGGAAATAAAACCTATGCAAGTTAATTTTGTTTGGACCAAGATATGTAACAGTGCATTGATTAAACCGTGTTTGTGTGTGCATGTGTTCGGGTGTTGCTCCAGATTGAGTGCCACCCGTATCTCACCCAGGAGAAGCTGATCAACTACTGCCATTCTCAGGGCATCACAGTCACGGACTTCAGCCCCCTGGGCTCCCCTGACAGGCCCTGGTGAGAGACACTCTATCACACACTCTCATATCATACAGAGACATACAGTCAAAATGAGAGGCTACGTGTTTTGGGAAAATGTTGGTAGCTTCATGAATTCGGGATGTTGACTGCATCTCATTTCCAAAAGAGCCAAACCTGACGAACCTGCTCTGCTTGAGGACCCCAAGATCAAGGCCCTTGCCATTAAGTACAAGAAGACCTCAGCACAGGTAGGAAAAATGTCCAGGCATCATCCATCTAAGAACATAATAACATCCCCTCATCTTGGAGGAATGGTCAAGCATTTTCCTCGATGATACTTAAGTTTGTGACACATAATATGCATAATATGTCACATGGGCACGCATTTCATTTGATGAATGTTTTTATCCCACATGCCTTACAATACCATGAATGCATCTATTTTCAACAAGTGAACGTAAAAAAAATCCAACCATGGAAAAAAAAAAATACAGTATGGCAATAACCATCAAAAATCAAGCTTACCAAGCATGTATGAAACCATCATCTGCACTGTGTCTGTGAGGGCCGAATGGATCGTGTCCCTTTTCTGTGGATTAGCAGTGCAGAAACAATTCACCAGAGGGTCAGAGTTCAGCACTTAAAATAAAATGTTTTCCCACCAGGTTCTTATCCGGTTCCATATCCAGAGGAATGTCATTGTCATTCCCAAGTCCGTAACGCCCCATCGGATCAAGGAGAATTTCCAGGTAATGCAATCTTCAGTCAGACTGTGAAAGCAGACCAATTTTGCCCAGTAATGTGGAAAAGTAATCGAGCAACAAATGAAATAGGTTTTGAAAATTGTAAAAGTCTAGTCATGTGAATACATTTCAGATCTTGGACAGAGTTGTGGACGTCAGGGATGTAACATTATTAACGTTGAAGTTCAGTTTTGTTTGACTGTATTTTCCTTTCTGATGCACTGGTTCTTTTGACATGTTTGCAGAAGCATGTTTGCAGAAGCATATATGCAATGTTGATAGTTAAGGTTAGGTCAGCTAGTTTAACGGCTCACTGTAAACACACATCACAGCATTGAAACTACTCTCTAGTCCCGCCCCTCTTCCTGGCCCCTCTTCCACACTCACACCCACCCTGGAGAAGGGGTCTACATGTGCCCTCCTCTCTGAATCCATTCAGAGCCTGATCGTACAAAAGCTACAGTATTGATTCTGCTACCTCGAGGACTGCAATAGAAGATCACCATCATGATACCCTCAATTACTCTCAACACTGGAGCAAAGATGCCTATTCTGGGCCTAGGAACATGGAAGGTAAGGTCAAATGTTTCATTGTTAGCCTCCATTCATCTTCTTTCAAAGTCTTACATTTCAGTGGTTCTGTGTTGTCTGTATTATCTGTATTGTCCCCATTTGAAATGCATAACAGTGATGATGATAGATACTTTATTGATCCCAGGGGGGAAATTCTGAAACTGAGGCTTTTAAAGGCTTTTGCACAACAAATTGGTATATAATTGAACAGAGAGCGTATTGTACATCAACCTCTGCTTGAACAGACTAGTTTTACTTGATGTTTTTAGTTTTACTCTTATTAAATATGAATAGAAAGTGCACCTTATTCTTTTAACTAGAATGTGGCCATTCACTTAATGAAAGACAGAACAGCATACAAAGACAATAATTACTGCCACAGTTTATCGTGATCCCAGTGATTCTTCTCTGTGTAATTTCCTTGCTTTGAATCCCGTCTCTCCTCCTAGTCAGATCCAGGACTGGTCACAGAGGCTGTTAAAGCGGCTATCGCTTGCGGCTACAGGCACATTGATGGCGCCTATGTGTACGAGAATGAAGAAGAAGTGGGGGCTGGAATTCATGCCATGTTTGACCAAGGCCTGGTGAAGAGGGAGGAACTATTCATTACCAGTAAGGTACATAGCCAAAGTGGAGATTGCCATGGTTTTCACCAAGGGGAAAAGACTTACCTAACATCACACAACAAACTCTCAGATGCTTTGAAAGCTGAGCAAATCATCAGGTTTGACATGAGGAATTCATTGTGCGTATCGCAACACGCCAATACTGTTCTGTCCAGCCCTGGGGGCTTTGGTAACAGTAGTGCAGTTATAGAGGAAATGGATTGTACGGTTAAACCATTGTTAGTCAGGCTCTTTTCACAGTAACATTTCACTCCCTAACACCCTTAGATGCTTCGAAAGATAAGCAAATACGCAGGTATTGCATGAGAAATTCATTCTGCTGTTGCAACAAGCCAGGCCTGTTCTGTAAAGCCCTGGGGGCTTTGCTAACAGTTGTACACTGAACCACTATTTGGGGTGAGTGCCTATGCAGATACCTGGCTTGGTTGTTAGAGGAGAGGTGAAGGTTTGTGTGTAATTCACTGAATAAGGCATGACACCTCTAGAAGAATCAATAGTAAATTCTGCCCAACCAGTTCTATACTCCACAATGCAGACCTGTCCTCACCTACACCACCCTGACATTGCAGCCTACAGTTACATTACAGTCATTTAGCAGACGCTTTTATCCAAAGCGACTTACAATAAGTGCATTCAACATAGGTAGGCGAGAGAACCACTAGTCACTAGAAATCGTAAGGGCATTTCCTTCCTAAACAAGCACTAGAGCATAACTAGTGTTAAGGTAAGAGTGCAATAGGTTAGCTACCTACTTTTTTCTTAAACAAATGAGACAAATAAGTAAATCTAATAAACAAGAGCTCAGACAAATAATTGAAGACAAATAGGCAAGTGCTAAGAGGAAGGGTCAGGGTAGTGTTTCTTGAAGAGGTGGGTTTTCAGCCTGCGGCGAAAGATGGGCAGCGACTCAGCTGTCCTGACATCAGTGGGGAGTTCATTCAACCACTGTGGGGCCAGGACAAGTTAGGTTTGTTAAAATCCCTGTTTGTTCTTTGTAGTTGTGGTGCACCTTCCACCTTCGGTCTCTGGTGAGGGGAGCCTGTGAGAAGACTCTCAGTGATCTGAAACTGGACTACGTGGACCTCTACCTAGTGCACTACCCTATGGGATTCCAGGTAGGAACTGCCCTGTATACTGGATACTGCCAGAGAAAAAATGTCTTGCCTCTGTGTTTGTAATATTACCAAGGTCAGGGATTCTGTCTAGGTGGACTTTTGTGCCAATAAGGTGACCAGATTTCTGAAATGAAAACCGGGGACATTTCCAGTTCGGCGGTCAATATATCATTAAAATATGCAATGTTATTATCTATGAAATAAAAAAAGGGGGACAATTCCGGTTTCATGTAGTTTTACCACTGTTGTACTGTCAGACATCCCAAGTTGACAGAACTGATTTCAGGGAGATTTGGGCAAGGTTTCAGGGAGACGCGCCGGACTCGCACTGCAATCACAATTATGAGAGAACTACTCTCTCATCATTACCTCAATTACTCCTGATTAGGGGATCATAAGACACAAATCACTTACTCATTCTCTGTGTGACTGATGAAATCTCTCTGTTCCTGATGTTTGATCCTGATGACACTACAAAAATAAGAATTACTTATAACTAATATATTATATGCCTACCATCCATGTTAGCAGCCATTTTGTTGTCAGTGCCGAATACGTATTGTTGTGGATGTAGCCTCAGAGAGGAGGCTACACGGAGAGGAGGGGCAGCTGGAGGAACGCCAGGCTGCAGCACACGAAAATGAACTCGCTTGACATTATTATGTATGAAACTGCCAATCAGATTTATCTACTTATTAATCGAAGGTGCCAGAACGCCGTTCCGGATCGTTCCGGCCCACTTTAACCCCTGCACATACCCACTGACATGTAGATTTACAGACAAAAACTACACCACTATTCTAATCATTAATTTTATAATGAGTAGATTATTATTTCCCCTTATGTCTATTAACTTAACTGAAGCTTGACTGAACTCCAACCTGCCTTAGTAACGCGGTCCCACGTACTATCCCGTCCAGTATCAAAGAATTGACCGATGTCCTAAGTGCTCTCCCTACGTTTAGCCTCCCTAACGTGCTGTTGTCCCTGCATAAAGAACAACACAGCAGCCTATAGCCTGGTAATCTAATCATATCACACATACCCAGGGGTTAAAGTGGGATTTGGCAGGTGGGGGAACCCTAAAATCCGGTGTAGCGGGGAAAAATGACTCACCTCATAATTATAGTTTATTTATTATTTATTTAAGACATTTGAAGAATCATAACTTCAACAACACATAGTGTACACAGTGTTTCCCACAGAATTAGATTCTATTTGTGGTGGTAGCTGACCGGTTGGGGGGGCACCCACACACTTTCTTAAATTAATTATTAATTAATACTAGGGTGCTCCACTGTAAATATTTAATTGCCAAGTACTTTGTGACAAATAACAATATTTACCGCCTTATACTCGTTTGTTACTTTCAGTAACAGCTCCACCTCGTCGTCCGTCCAAACAAAGACATCTCTGCTCTTACTTTTCGCCATTGCTGTTCTTCATAACGATATTTTCTGCAACTAAGCAGAGCAGACAATCTGCTTCCTGTTTACACCGGCACGCGCATGCCCAGTGTAGGTGAATGGTAACGTGATATGCGTTTTTATGGACGGAGATAATTTCTGAAACGGTGCTATAACGCTTGCTTGGACCGAGATCGTTTTAGTTTAAAAAAACAAAACAAAAAAAACGAAAACGTATTGTTGTGGATGTAGCCTCAGAGAGGAGGCTACACGGAGAGGAGGGCAGCTGGAGGAACGCCAGGCTGCAGCACACGAAAATGAACTCGCTTGACATTATTATGTATGAAACTGCCAATCAGATTTATCTACTTATTAATCGAAGGTGCCAGAACGCCGTTCCGGATCGTTCCGGATCGTTCCGGATCGTTCCGGCCCACTTTAACCCCTGCACATACCCACTGACATGTAGATTTACAGACAAAAACGTTTTAGATAAATTATATTGACATTGGCTAATTTAAGCCTCCCTCTGTACTAACGGGCTGCTTGCTATCTAGGCTAGCTTAAACTGAGTTTACCTCAACATATCTTTTGCAGTCATTTAAACCTCCGCCCGCGACTGAAAAGCTAGAATTGCACACAGTGCAGTGTGCCATAGTCGGCTTATTTTTTACTGGTTTAAGACATAGATATGTTCGTGAGTGGTCTGATGATAACTGTGTAGAGCATTTTCTTTTTTTGGCCCCGTGTTCCATTTGGCTAGCTAAATCCCGAAATCACATCACCGAACATCACATTCCGCGCGCTGTTGTTGTGCCGAAGTGCGTAACTCCTGCGTTGTTTTTTTGTTTTTTTTGGTCGGGAGATTTAACTCCTTTCCGGGAGTCAGGGAGATTGGGCTCATTTCCGGGAGACTCTGGAGTAGGGACGTTCCGGGAGACTATGGTGCAGGCCGACCTTGTAAAAATTGGGTACCAACCGGTAGGCTCTGCTGCCCCGTCTTTCTTGCCACGTAAAATATTATTTCACTTTGCGGTCTGTTTTTAAACGCACAGTTAAAAACGGGGACATTTCCGGGGACAGCTCCAGCCGGGGACAGGCCACCAAGAACGGGGACTGTCCCCGGAAAACGGGGACGTCTGGTCACCCTATGCCAACAGCCATCCGGCTGTACAACACTACCTCAAACATCAACCCCTGAGCCTGCTGCTTTCTTCTTTCTTCTTGAAATTGATGTTTACGCTGTAAACAAGTCTTGTCATCAGAAATGCTTCCCTAACACTAAACAACACAGACAACAACAATATAAAATCCTTTCCAACTTCATGCTTTGACATTCTCCATTTCTTTTCCACCACTGCAGCCAGGAGACAAACGTTTTCCCCTTGATGAGGAAGGTCAGGCCATTTCTGATGGCAGCAACTTCTTGGACACTTGGGAGGTAATTAAAGTCACTGCAAGCAAAATAGCAGTACAACCTTAAAGCCCAAACAGAGTAAAGAACATTACACTACTGTTAACATAACGACTAAGAGGGAGTAAGTGAGTGAGTGACTTGCTAGTATGGATGGATTGATAAAAAGGTTGGAAAACCTGTGCAGTTTTATTAATGTATGATGTCATATCAAAGAACCAATACCTTTTTAAAGCAAACTACACTACTAATGCCGGTGTTGCAATGTGTGGCAAGGCTATGGAGGAGCTGGTGGACGCTGGTTTGGTCAAGGCCATCGGTGTCTCCAACTTCAACAAGGATCAGATTGAAGCCATCCTCAACAAGCCAGGCCTCAAGTACAAGCCAAAAACAACAAATTAGATATTGTGTACAATAGCACAACCTGCTGATTCGATTCTCTCTAATCCCTCCCCTCGTCCTGGCATGGCAGGAGGAGGAGAATAGGTCTACCTGTGCCCTCCTCTGAATCCATTCGGTGCCTGATCGTACAAAAGCTACAGTATTGATTCTGCTACCTCGAGGACTGCAATAGAAGATCACCATCATGACACCCTCAATTACTCTCAACACTGGAGCAAAGATGCCTATTCTGGGCCTAGGAACATGGAGGGTAAGGTCAAATGTTTCATTGTTAGCCTCCATTCATCTTCTTTCAAAGTCTTACATTTCAGTGGTTCTGTGTTGTCTGTATTATCTGTATTGTCCCCATTTGAAATGCATAACAGTGATGATGATCGATACTTTATTGATCCCAGGGGGGAAATTCTGAAACTGAGGCTTTTAAAGGCTTTTGCACAACAAATTGGTATATAATTGAACAGAGAGCGTATTGTACATCAACCTCTGCTTGAACAGACTAGTTTTACTTGATGTTTTTAGTTTTACTCTTATTAAATATGAATAGAAAGTGCACCTTATTCTTTTAACTAGAATGTGGCCATTCACTTAATGAAAGACAGAACAGCATACAAAGACAATAATTACTGCCACAGTTTATCGTGATCCCAGTGATTCTTCTCTGTGTAATTTCCTTGCTTTGAATCCCGTCTCTCCTCCTAGTCAGATCCAGGACTGGTCACAGAGGCTGTTAAAGCGGCTATCGCTTGCGGCTACAGGCACATTGATGGCGCCTATGTGTACGAGAATGAAGAAGAAGTGGGGGCTGGAATTCATGCCATGTTTGACCAAGGCCTGGTGAAGAGGGAGGAACTATTCATTACCAGTAAGGTACATAGCCAAAGTGGAGATTGCCATGGTTTTCACCAAGGGGAAAAGACTTACCTAACATCACACAACAAACTCTCAGATGCTTTGAAAGCTGAGCAAATCATCAGGTTTGACATGAGGAATTCATTGTGCGTATCGCAACACGCCAATACTGTTCTGTCCAGCCCTGGGGGCTTTGGTAACAGTAGTGCAGTTATAGAGGAAATGGATTGTACGGTTAAACCATTGTTAGTCAGGCTCTTTTCACAGTAACATTTCACTCCCTAACACCCTTAGATGCTTCGAAAGATAAGCAAATACGCAGGTATTGCATGAGAAATTAATTCTGCTGTTGCAACAAGCCAGGCCTGTTCTGTAAAGCCCTGGGGGCTTTGCTAACAGTTGTACACTGAACCACTATTTGGGGTGAGTGCCTATGCAGATACCTGGCTTGGTTGTTAGAGGAGAGGTGAAGGTTTGTGTGTAATTCACTGAATAAGGCATGACACCTCTAGAAGAATCAATAGTAAATTCTGCCCAACCAGTTCTATACTCCACAATGCAGACCTGTACTCACCTACACCACCCTGACATTGCACCTACAGTTACATTACAGTCATTTAGCAGACGCTTTTATCCAAAGCGACTTACAATAAGTGCATTCAACATAGGTAGGCGAGAGAACCACTAATCACTAGAAATCGTAAGGGCATTTCCTTCCTAAACAAGCAACTAAGAGCATAACTAGTGTTAAGGTAAGAGTGCAATAGGTTAGCTACCTACTTTTTTCTTAAACAAATGAGACAAATAAGTAAATCTAATAAACGAGCTCAGACAAATAATTGAAGACAAATAGGCAAGTGCTAAGAGGAAGGGTCAGGGTAGTGTTTCTTGAAGAGGTGGGTTTTCAGCCTGCGGCGAATGATGGGCAGCGACTCTGCTGTCCTGACATCAGTGGGGAGATCATTCCACCACTGTGGGGCCAGAACAAGTTAGGTTTGTTAAAATCCCTGTTTGTTCTTTGTAGTTGTGGTGCACCTTCCACCTTCGGTCTCTGGTGAGGGGAGCCTGTGAGAAGACTCTCAGTGATCTGAAACTGGACTACGTGGACCTCTACCTAGTGCACTACCCTATGGGATTCCAGGTAGGAACTGCCCTGTATACTGGATACTGCCAGAGAAAAAATGTCTTGCCTCTGTGTTTGTAATATTACCAAGGTCAGGGATTCTGTCTAGGTGGACTTTTGTGCCAATAAGGTGACCAGATTTCTGAAATGAAAACCGGGGACATTTCCAGTTCGGCGGTCAATATATCATTAAAATATGCAATGTTATTATCTATGAAATAAAAAAAGGGGGACAATTCCGGTTTCATGTATTTTGACCACTGTTGTACTGTCAGACATCCCAAGTTGACAGAACTGATTTCAGGGAGACGCGCCGGACTCGCACTGCAATCACAATTATGAGAGAACTACTCTCTCATCATTACCTCAATTACTCCTGATTAGGGGATCATAAGACACAAATCACTTACTCATTCTCTGTGTGACTGATGAAATCTCTCTGTTCCTGATGTTTGATCCTGATGACACTACAAAAATAAGAATTACTTATAACTAATATATTATATGCCTACCATCCATGTTAGCAGCCATTTTGTTGTCAGTGCCGAAAACGTATTGTTGTGGATGTAGCCTCAGAGAGGAGGCTACACGGAGAGGAGGGGCAGCTGGAGGAACGCCAGGCTGCAGCACACGAAAATGAACTCGCTTTGACATTATTATGTATGAAACTGCCAATCAGATTTATCTACTTATTAATCGAAGGTGCCAGAACGCCGTTCCGGATCGTTCCGGCCCACTTTAACCCCTGCACATACCCACTGACATGTAGATTTACAGACAAAAACGTTTTAGATAAATTATATTGACATTGGCTAATTTAAGCCTCCCTCTGTACTAACGGGCTGCTTGCTATCTAGGCTAGCTTAAACTGAGTTTACCTCAACATATCTTTTGCAGTCATTTAAACCTCCGCCCGCGACTGAAAAGCTAGAATTGCACACAGTGCAGTGTGCCATAGTCGGCTTATTTTTTACTGGTTTAAGACATAGATATGTTCGTGAGTGGTCTGATGATAACTGTGTAGAGCATTTTCTTTTTTTGGCCCCGTGTTCCATTTGGCTAGCTAAATCCCGAAATCACATCACCGAACATCACATTCCGCGCGCTGTTGTTGTGCCGAAGTGCGTAACTCCTGCGTTGTTTTCTTGTTTTTTTTTGGTCGGGAGATTTACCTCCTTTCCGGGAGTCAGGGAGATTGGGCTCATTTCCGGGAGACTCTGGAGTAGGGACGTTCCGGGAGACTATGGTGCAGGCCGACTTTGTAAAAATTGGGTACCAACCGGTAGGCTCTGCTGCCCCGTCTTTCTTGCCACGTAAAATATTATTTCACTTTGCGGTCTGTTTTTAAACGCACAGTTAAAAACGGGGACATTTCCGGGGACAGCTCCAGCCGGGGACAGGCCACCAAGAACGGGGACTGTCCCCGGAAAACGGGGACGTCTGGTCACCCTATGCCAACAGCCATCCGGCTGTACAACACTACCTCAAACATCAACCCCTGAGCCTGCTGCTTTCTTCTTTCTTCTTGAAATTGATGTTTACGCTGTAAACAAGTCTTGTCATCAGAAATGCTTCCCTAACACTAAACAACACAGACAACAACAATATAAAATCCTTTCCAACTTCATGCTTTGACATTCTCCATTTCTTTTCCACCACTGCAGCCAGGAGACAAACTTTTTCCCCTTGATGAGGAAGGTCAGGGCATTTCTGATGGCAGCAACTTCTTGGACACTTGGGAGGTAATTAAAGTCACTGCAAGCAAAATAGCAGTACAACCTTAAAGCCCAAACAGAGTAAAGAACATTACACTACTGTTAACATAACGACTAAGAGGGAGTAACTGAGTGAGTGACTTGCTAGTATGGATGGATTGATAAAAAGGTTGGAAAACCTGTGCAGTTTTATTAATGTATGATGTCATATCAAAGAACCAATACCTTTTTAAAGCAAACTACACTAGTAATGCCGGTGTTGCAATGTGTGGCAAGGCTATGGAGGAGCTGGTGGACGCTGGTTTGGTCAAGGCCATCGGTGTCTCCAACTTCAACAAGGATCAGATTGAAGCCATCTTTAACAAGCCAGGCCTCAAGTACAAGCCTGCCATCAACCAGGTACAAAACCACATTACCCTGACTCTGAAACAAGAAGGAAATAAAACCTATGCAAGTGAATTTTGTTTGGACCAAGATATGTAACAGTGCATTGATTAAACCGTGTTTGTGTGTGCATGTGTTCGGGTGTTGCTCCAGATTGAGTGCCACCCGTATCTCACCCAGGAGAAGCTGATCAACTACTGCCATTCTCAGGGCATCACAGTCACGGGCTACAGCCCCCTGGGCTCCCCTGACAGGCCCTGGTGAGAGACACTCTATCACACACTCTCATATCATACAGAAACATACAGTCAAAATGAGAGGCTACGTGTTTTGGGAAAATGTTGGTAGCTTCATGAATTTGGGATGTTGACTGCATCTCATTTCCAAAAGGGCCAAACCTGACGAACCTGCTCTGCTTGAGGACCCCAAGATCAAGGCCCTTGCCATTAAGTACAAGAAGACCTCAGCACAGGTAGGAAAGAAAAATGTCCAGGCATCATCCATCTAAGAACATAATAACCTCCCCTCATCTTGGAGGAATGGGGCTGTCAAGCATTTTTCTCGATGATACTTGAGTTTGAATTCAAGAGACTTCAATAAGGATGCTTTCTTTGAATAATGCTTTCTCTGAAGTCCAAGCTTATTCATGAAACCAGCATCTGCACTGTGTCTGTGAGGGCCGAGTGGATCGTGTCCCTTTTCTGTGGATTAGCAGTGCAGAAACAATTCACCAAAGGGTCAGAGTTCAGCACTTAAAATAAAATGTTTTCCCACCAGGTTCTTATCCAGTTCCATATCCAGAGGAATGTCATTGTCATTCCCAAGTCCGTAACGCCCCATCGGATCAAGGAGAATTTCCAGGTAATGCAATCTTCAGTCAGACTGTGAAAGCAGACCAATTTTGCCCAGTAATGTGGAAAAGTAATCGAGCAACAAATGAAATAGGTTTTGAAAATTGTAAAAGTCTAGTCATGTGAATACATTTCAGATCTTGGTATAGTGTATATGTGTGAGGTATTAAGAAAAGAGAAGGGTCTCTAAAGTTCAGTCAGCTGGGGATTCACTTAAACACACTTAAAGAAAAAAACAATCAATTTCAACCAAAGACTTGCATGTATTGTGTTAGAGAAATGTAAGTTTTGCACTTTCTGAGCACGTGTTTTACAATTTACAGTAAATTTTATCAGTGTCAGCAATTAAAATAGATGATTCAAAATGACTGAAGACAGCTGTCTTAGTCTCAGCTGTTCTGTCTGTCTCTCTCAGGTGTTTGACTTTGAGTTGAGTGAAGAAGACATGAAGATCATCCTGAGCTTCAACAGGAACTGGAGAGGTTGCCCCATGCGTTGGTGAGTAGACAGGAAGACGTCAGAGGGGGAATAGAGGAATACAGAGAGACATAATAGGTGGAAGCAGATCACACTGATTCCCTGTTCCATTTTGTAATTTGTGGACCAGGTTACTGGACCATGATAAGGGCTAACATTATCCTAACCTTAACTATATTCCTCTTCTGTTCACTACAGGGCCACAAAACACACAGACTTCCCACTGAATGCAGAATACTGATTTGTCAGTTTGTTGCACTGAGGATTGGAAAGTGAAGAAAACCTGGAAACCAACATTGTAACACCTTGGAGGAAAATCTTTCTTGTTCCAAAATCACTATTTTTTTAATCAAACTAGTGCCTTGATGGTTTTCATCTCACACTAATGCCTGACTAATTTCCCAATGTTGCTATTGGTTATGTTGAATACAGTTAAATGCAAAAATATTGGGACAGTTGTGTCAGTTGTTTATCCTCTGTACTAATAAAATTTGTATTTCAGATCAAACAATGACTACATGTATTTTTCTTAAACAGACATTGAACTATAGTACAACAATGCCATTCAATGAGTCAAGTCCTCCTATTTCAAGTCAGCAGAAGTATTGGGACAAATCAAATGGCCATCAGCTGTTTCAAATGTCCTTATTCATAAATGGAAAGCTGCGAGTGTCAGGGCAGTGTTTATATCCTTTGGAATTGTTTGTAGAGTCTTATAAGCTAAACGATAGAAACGTGCAGAGGAGGGCCAAATAACGCAGCAAGCCAACCAAGAGGCTATCGTGACAATGAAAGAAAATGAATACTTTCAAAAATTACTTTGAAATGTGTGTGTGTGTGTGTGTGTGTGATTAACAAGTTAAATACTGGCTAGTTAGTGAGTAAAATGTATAATCTGCAATAAACCGTAGATTGAAATGCCTTATCTTGTAGAAAATTACTGATAGGTGACATATTTCCGGCCTGGGGCGCTGGAATGTTCACGAGAGATCCCTACTCCCTACATCGGTGCTTCATGGTAAGAAAATATTTTTATTGCACATTATTACTATTAATCACAACCACCGTGATGTGTAATATATACCTACCATTTATCAAAACGAACACTTGCTGTAACCTGCTAACCAGTTGTCAGTCACTAGCTTGCTAGAGTAGGTTAACGTGAGGTCTTTATGGATTAGAAAACATGTTGGTTGATAGTAATGCGTCGTAAAAGCAGCATCAAAACATTGACCTGCTCCCCGCCATCTTGGATGTGTTCAACGATTTTAACCAGTTAAACTCGTGAACGTTTCCAAGTTGTAGTAACGAGATTAGTTTAGGTTTTGTGGCTTTTCCCACATCACCTGAACGCCGCATTTGCCCATTGACTCGTGAAAAAAATATCTGTGGTTATCATGTGTGCAATCGCACAAACTGCTGATTCATTTCTCTCTAGTCCCTCCCCTCTTTCTGGCTCCTCTGCCACTCTGGAGAAGAGGTCTACATGTGCCCTCCTCTCTGAATCCATTCGGTGCCTGATCGTACAGAAGCTACAGTATTGATTCTGCTACCTCAAGGACTGCAATAGCAGATCACCATCATGACACCCTCAATTACACTCAACACTGGAGCAAAGATGCCTATTCTGGGCCTAGGAACATGGAGGGTAAGGTTAACTGTTTTATTGTTAGCCTCCATTCATCTTCTTTCAAAGAGTCCAAAAGTGGTTCTGTTTTGTCTGTATTATCTGTATTGTCCCTGTTTGTAATGCATAACATGTCATGAAATCACTGCCATTAGGCTGAATGTATGAATTAGTTTCAGAAGTAACACATATGCTGTAACAGTGAGTCTTTTAAAGTGATTGCACAACAAATTGCTATAGAATTGAACAGAAAGTGTATTGTACATCAACCTCTGGTTGAACTTGACTAGTTTTACTTGATGCTTTTAATTTTACTCTTATTAAATATTAATACAAAGTGCACAAAGACAATAATTACTGCCACAGTTTATCGTGATCCCAGTGATTCTTCTCTGTGTAATTTCCTTGCTTTGAATCCCGTCTCTCCTCCTAGTCAGATCCAGGACTGGTCACAGAGGCTGTTAAAGCGGCTATCGCTTGCGGCTACAGGCACATTGATGGCGCCTATGTGTACCGAGAATGAAGAAGAAGTGGGGGCTGGAATTCATGCCATGTTTGACCAAGGCCTGGTGAAGAGGGAGGAACTATTCATTGTCAGTAAGGTACATAGCCAAAGTGAAAGTGGAGATTGCCATGGTTTTCACCATGGGGGAAAAGACTTACCTAACATCACATAACAAACTCAGATGCTTTGAAAGCTGAACAAATCATCAGGTGTGACATGAGAAATTCATTTTGCACCTACATTACACTAGCCCTGACATTGCACCTACAGTTAGGTTTGTTAAAATCCCTGTTTGTTCTTTGTAGTTGTGGTGCACCTTCCACCTTCGGTCTCTGGTGAGGGGAGCCTGTGAGAAGACTCTCAGTGATCTGAAACTGGACTACGTGGACCTCTACCTAGTGCACTTCCCTATGGGATTCCAGGTAGGAACTGCCCTGTATACTGGATACTGCCAGAGAAAAAATGTCTTGCCTGTGTGTTTGTAATGTTACCAAGGTCAGGGATTCTGTGCTAGGTGGACTCTTGGCCTATTCAGTCTGTCAAAATGGACCCCAGAGTATTGAGCAACGCTGACATCTTGTGGCCCTTCAGGCTAACTTGACTCAAGAGTACCAGTTTTAATACTGAACATTTTCTCTACCAAAACAATCAAGCAAATATGTTTACTCTGTAAACACATCTTGTCATCAGAAATGCTTCCCTAACACTGAACAACAGACAACAACAATATAAAATCCTATCCAACTTCATGCTTTGACATTCTCCATTTCTTTTCCACCACTGCAGCCAGGAGACAAACTTTTTCCCCTTGATGAGGAAGGTCAGGCCATTTCTGATGGCAGCAACTTCTTGGACACTTGGGAGGTAATTAAAGTCACTGCAAGCAAAATAGCAGTACAACCTTAAAGCCCAAACAGAGTAAAGAACATTACACTACTGTTAACATAACGACTAAGAGGGAGTAACTGAGTGAGTGACTTGCTAGTATGGATGGATAGATAAAAAGGTTGGAAAACCTGTGCAGTTTTATTAATGTATGATGTCATATCAAAGAACCAATACCTTTTTAAAGCAAACTACACTACTAATGCCGGTGTTGCAATGTGTGGTAAGGCTATGGAGGAGCTGGTGGACGCTGGTTTGGTCAAGGCCATCGGTGTCTCCAACTTCAACAAGGATCAGATTGAAGCCATCCTCAACAAGCCAGGCCTCAAGTACAAGCCTGCCATCAACCAGGTACAAAACCACATTACCCTGACTCTGAAACAAGAAGGAAATAAAACCTATGCAAGTTAATTTTGTTTGGACCAAGATATGTAACAATGCATTGATTAAACCCTGTGTTTGTGTGTGCATGTGTTCGGGTGTTGCTCCAGATTGAGTGCCACCCGTATTTCACCCAGGAGAAGCTGATCAACTACTGCCATTCTCAGGGCATCACAGTCACGGGCTACAGCCCCCTGGCCTCCCCTGACAGGCCCTGGTGAGAGACACTCTATCACACACTCTCATATCATACAGAGACATACAGTCAAAATGAGAGGCTACGTGTTTTGGGAAAATGTTGGTAGCTTCATGAATTTGGGATGTTGACTGCATCTCATTTCCAAAAGGGCCAAACCTGACGAACCTGCTCTGCTTGAGGACCCCAAGATCAAGGCCCTTGCCATTAAGTACAAGAAGACCTCAGCACAGGTAGGAAAGAAAAATGTCCAGGCATCATCCATCTAAGAACATAATAACCTCCCCTCATCTTGGAGGAATGGGGCTGTCAAGCATTTTTCTTGATGATACTTGAGTTTGAATTCAAGAGACTTCAATAAGGATGCTTTCTTTGAATAATGCTTTCTCTGAAGTCCAAGCTTATTCATGAAACCAGCATCTGCACTGTGTCTGTGAGGGCCGAGTGGATCGTGTCCCTTTTCTGTGGATTAGCAGTGCAGAAACAATTCACCAGAGGGTCAGAGTTCAGCACTTAAAATAAAATGTTTTCCCACCAGGTTCTTATCCGGTTCCAGATCCAGAGGAATGTCATTGTCATTCCCAAGTCCGTAACGCCCCATCGGATCAAGGAGAATTTCCAGGTAATGCAATCTTCAGTCAGACTGTGAAAGCAGACCAATTTTCTCAGTAATGTGGAAAAGTAATCGAGCAACAAATGAAATAGGTTTTGAAAATTGTAAAAGTCTAGTCATGTGAATACATTTCAGATCTTGGTATAGTGTATATGTGTGAGGTATTAAGAAAAGAGAAGGGTCTCTAAAGTTCAGTCAGCTGGGGATCACAAATTACTGAAGACGGCTTTCTTAGTCTCAGCTGTTCTGTCTGTGTCTCTCTCAGGTGCTTGACTTTGAGTTGAGTGAAGAAGACATGAAGATCATCCTGAGCTTCAACAGGAACTGGAGAGCTTTCCCCTTGGATTTGTGAGTAGACAGGAAGAGGAAGAAGCCAGAGGGGGAATAGAGGAGGAAGAGGTGGAAGCAGATCACACTGATTCCCTGTTCCATTTTGTAATTTGTGGACCAGGTTACTGGACCATGTTAAGGGCTAACATTATCCTAACCTTAACTATATTCCTCTTCTGTTCACTACAGGGCCACAAAACACAAAGACTTCCCACTGAATGCAGAATACTGATTTGTCACTTTGTTGTACTGAGGATTGGAAAGTGAAGAAAACCTCGAAACAAACATTGCAACATCTTGGAGGAAAATCTTTCTTGTTCCAAAATCATCTTATTTTTAATTTCTTTTTTATTGTTATTATTTTTTTAAATCAAACTAGTGCCTTGCTTTTCATCTCACACTAATGCCTGATTAATTTTCCAATGTTGTACATAACAGTTGTGTCAAATTGGTTGTTTTTCCTCTGTACTAAATTTGTATTTCAAATCTAACAATGACAGGTAAAATTCACAATGACTACATTTATTTCATGTATTTTTCTTAAACAGACATTGAACTATAGTACTACAATTCCATTCAATGAGTCAAGTCCCCCTATTTCAAGTCAGCATAAGACAAAGACAAATGACCATCAGCTGTTTCAAATTTCACAGGTGTACCATATTACTGTAATTATTTATAAATGGAAAGCTGAGTGTCAGGGCATGGTTTATATCCCTCCAATAAATGGACTGAGTTGTAAATGTATCTGTTAAATATTGACACATTTACAGAGGTAGATTTTATGATACCTGACAAATTTTCATTAAAGCATTATACTTCATAGGATATGGTCTGCACAGAGCAACACATCTGAGGCTGACATGTGCAGAGTTGTATGCAAGGAGATAAAACTGGTCAGGTTTTGAAAAAAAACAAACTAATGGCACATCAAGAGGTTTTTCATTAGTATTGCAAAAGTGAAATAGGTATAATCACAATATGCAAGTAGTATCAGAAATGAGGTCTAATTTGAATTCTGGCATTTGACCTTATGAAAAGTGTGTGTACTTTTAGTGATGATCATGTGACAAAGTAAACGTCACTCTGCCAATCATATAGCTTGGCTGTAACCAACTGTTGTATAACACATATACACAAGGTTAAATATCTCAGAACCGGTAAGACTACTCCGAGAACAGACTTGGAAGCTTAAAGAGGGGGGGGGGGTTCAAACCGGTATCCTACTGCATATTTTTCTCATTGAGCTACACCCAAGTGTTCATACTACTGACAGCAAAGGTCTATAAGGAGGTATGCATCATCAGTGGTGTGCACATAAAACTCAATCTATATTATAGATTTTATTATGGTTTGAGTGCCACCCATATTCATGGTTAATAATTACTAATGACGATTCCTACCAAGTGGCCTAAATTGCAGATTAGACAAATTCAGTATTTGATAGGGTAAGGGTTGTTAGTCAAGTGATTGATAATAGCCCAATAAAAGACTCAAGATGACAGGGTGCCACATCACTAAAGAAATCTGCACATGGGATGGTCTATTGTTTAATATGTTTCAAGTCCACCACTTTCATTGCTATTGACACAATGTGAAGCAGTCCTATTATCTCAACAGTAAGTTGGGTAAAACAATCATAAATTACATTATGCCGTTACAGAAAACACATTTTTGTTCATCAAATCAAAGAGTCTAATATCAAAACATTTAAATCTGATCCTGAAATTGTGATTTTTTTTTTTCAGTTTCATTTGCACATCATTAGATATTTGCTGACTCTTCTCAAAACATCATCCGTTGACAACTGCTTGGTTAGATAAGCAAAAATAGGTATAGGTAGGTATGTACTACAGGCACTCTGATCAGTGTTTTTACATACAACTCTTCGTTAGAGCAAAGAAAATATTTTTAGGCTACAAAAAAAACAACACAGCTCACACAGGAACAGAAAGCAGACATTTCACAAGATCAACACACATGATTACAGTGGACCAAACATGAATCAGAATCAATAGAGGGAAGTGCTTTGTCATCCTATCACAAGTTTGGAGCGGAAAGAGATAATAGGGCTTAGCATTTGTTTATTTTCAGTCAAATTTCTATTCACCCAAAGCAAAGATCATAAAAGAGATAACATAAGTTTTGCCTAATACGTGGAGTATTTTTAGGTGTACGAGTAGACACTTTTTGACCTAATGAAATACCATTTCAACTTTTGGTTTGGCTACAAGAATTCAAATTTCCTCTAACATGTACTACAAATACAACAAAGTACATAATTTGCTCCTTTGTCATTGCTCATTTTACTCTCAGGACTAAATGATAAATTCCCAAACTCAAAGAGCAGAATTTAATTCACACTATGAGAAAACATTTAAACAATTTGGTGTATTGAAGCAATGGCTCGATTAGGCTAAAAAATGCTGACAGACCATGACAGACTCGAGTCTCGGGGCTGAGAGAACAGGAAATGATCATGTGAGGAAACAAGGATACAAACACTCAATTGTGCTAGCGCCAAACCCAGACACAAAATTATACTGCAGTCCAATTGTTAAACATACTAGGCTCTATGTTGTATCAAATTACCGTATGCATCTCAAATTGGGTATCCTACTGTTCAAAGTAGTAACTCCGCCAAAGAAGTTAGTAGACGCTCCTCCAGAGAAAAGTAACAAGTGCAGAAATGATGCTAGGCCACAGTTCAGAATCACTTTAACTAGAATAACTGTGCAAACTAACAGACATTTCAACCACACTCCTGCACCCACTGCAATGCCATAGAAAACGTGTCTCCTAGCTCAGAATTCAGTGTTGAGAGGGTGGTCCTTGTGTGTTACGGCGCTATACAGGTGAAAAAAAAAAAAAAAAAACATTCATAAAATGTCACCAATACATATGAATCGCAATAACATTTGTAGCCTATATTACACTAGTCTGTGATTCTGCATTGATTCTATGAAGGTTAATATTTCTATCAATAATACTTAATAGTGCAGCATTTGTTTGACAAAGTTAAGTGCTAAGTGCAAAATTTAAAAAAAGGAACAGAACAAACATATCAAACAATCCGCTATAATAAAAGTCTTGTACTGCTGACTCAATTGATATCTTTTAATTAACTGATGATCTCACCATTGCATGGCACAGACCCTCCAATTCCTGTTGAACCCTCGTATGGTCTTCATTTCCTCCTCAGTCAGCTCAAAGTCAAACACCTGCAAGGATGCAAACAACAGTTACAATGCATGAACCAAAAGTGATGTGTGTAAAGAGGACCGATTTGTACTACTTGTCAAACAGCCAAGTACCTGGAAATTCTCCTGAATGCGCTGAGGTGTGACAGACTTGGGAATCGCAATCACGTTCCTCTGGATGTGGAAGCGGATCAGGACCTGACACAGGAAGGGAAGTAGGGCAACAACGTGCATGTGATCAGAGGTCATGACCCTCTGCAAAAACAGATCCTGCTCATGTTTTTACAGTAAATGACAACACTTTCCTCTCTTAACACCTTTGAGGTAGTGGCTGGTCAAACTGCTGTGTGGCTACGCAAGACGAAACTATACTTGACTGCTGAAAGGCACTCATATTTCAATCATGCCCAATCAATGGTGACCGCAAGTAACCCTAACCACCCACGAGATTCAGCCAACTACTATAGATATAAATCAGACCAGGATAATTCAAATTTTGTTTAGTTCAGTATCATTTTGGTCAAGTGAGTGAGAGTGCTGTACCTGGGCGGATGTCTTCTTGTGCTTCTCGGCAATAGCCTTAATATTGGCATCTTCCAGGAGAGAGGGGTCTTCAGGTTTAGCCCTGTAATTGAAAACACGTCATCCACTGCTGCTTATAAGACACACAGACATTGCCATATTGTACAATGTATTATAACTGCGATTGATGCTAACTGACCAGGGCCTGTCAGGGGAGCCCAGGGGGCTGTAGGCTGTCATTGCGATGCCCTGAGAGTGGCAGTAGTTGATCAGCTTCTCCTGGGTCAGATACGGGTGGCACTCCACCTAGTGGCACAAACACAGAATTCTCACTACACAGGACCTAACATCCCAATAGTGGTTTAAGAGACCATCCCTTAACTACAGGGTCACAGGTTTAAATCCCTGCATCAACAGTCATGTATCCTTTCGGTGTTCAGCCTACTCGCTCATTGTAAGTTGCTCTAGATAAGAGCGTCAGCTCAATGCCTAAAATGTAATGTTGTAACGAAGTCTGTCCATGCTATAATATGATTTTTAGCTGCGAACAGCAGCAAAGTCACTGTCAGTCAGTGGCAGCAATTTCCTCAGCATTGTATATGAAATGCTGTTGATTAAGGCTGCGGTTAAATAAGGACTACCTTTGCAAATATTTACTTAAGGGGCTAGGCTAAAGTTCAAATCCTAGAAACACGCCTAGTCCCAGGTAATTACTCATTCTTCAAACATATTTTACTTTACATGGATTTTATATAGACTAACCCTAGGCACACTGCATCCTGCGATTTCACAGAGACAAACGTCATATTTTTCCTTTGTTGAATTATCTATTAGCAATCAGCTTGCAGCAGCGTGCCAGTTTCGGTTGCAACACACCAAACCTGTACTGAAATCATTTTTCTTGACTAAATGCTGCCAACAACCAGTGACATGTTCAAGCAAGCAAGTTTTGCTCAGCTAGTATTTGGGAAAAATAAAAGTTAAATGGTTAAAGTTTTTATAACGTGTATGCATTACTTAATAACACAAATGCCTGTTGACTAAACAGAAAACTGGAAAATCATGTTTCAAAGTGTACAGCACTACAGGACATTTCAGCAATTACAAAATGACATGTCAAGCAATGACATTTCAGCAATGTCCCATAGTTTAACTGAGTTTAGCGCCTTGCTCAAGCACACGTCTGCTGCATTTACGTATTCACTTATACAATCATTTTCAATTTTCACCATCAACAATCTTCCTAACTGCTCTCAACAGCTGCCTAATATTATTATAGTGGAACAAAGATGATCTCAGTGCAAAGACATTTGAGGAATCCAGAACGGGAAGAATAAATATGAGTTTCAGAAGATTCAGTAGAAAAAAAATGTTCTATTACTCAAGTGTGGATAAAAAAAAGGCACACAAAGAGCACATCATATTCTGTAGGCACTGCACTGGGTCCCCCCCCAGAAAAAAAACTAACGAATTTCCTCACTTTTTAATACATTTGAAAGTAATGAAATAGAGAGACAGTACAGTGTTTGACATTGATTGTACCCACAGCAGTCGAGCAACGGCTTCTGCTGGGGTACGGCAACACCACTTGGACAAACCACACGCACAACTGCAGTACACCGTAATACTAGAACTGGTAGTAATAATAATGGCAATTTGTTAAGTTTAGTTATGATTCTGATTACATTTGCTAATGATTATTTTGGACGGCGGTGCGTGGTTGCCTGTTGTTACATAGCAATTTTTTTTAATTTATATTTTTTGTATCAATATATTTGGGGGAGGGGGGGGGCGCATTTTGAGCATATTTGATGTGGATATTGGATGTGTCCCCCCCCACTATATATTATAATTACGGCCCTGTTTTGCATTATTGTGAAAGATAAGTTAGCACACTTCATTCCATATTTTCAGGTTTTTTGTATTCAGTGGCAGAAGAACAAAAGTGGAGTGTCTATTGTGAGGAAAATGATGTAATAACTTAATATAGAACAGTACTGAGAGGCCATCAGCAATAATATAAGGTCACCACAGCTAATTGGTCTGCCCCTAAAGGGGAACTGCTGTGATCCATTAAGAACAAACAGGCATTTATCCGTCAGACCTGTCACCTTCAATAAAACCAGGAGAGGAGCGATAATGACATTATGGCCTCTTACCCTTTAAGAACAAGTCTGGAAATCTTGAAATGGAGGACTGTGGCTGTTTTCTTGCTGCAGAGACAGCCTCGATTTCCCCATATTGTACTTTACCAGGCTACATCTGGGAGCTACATACAGCTCCAATAACCAACAGGTGAAATTTGTTCAGCAAACATAAGCAGAATTTATTCTGGAAGGTGACATTACTTGGGTAAACAAGTCCCTTGGTGTACCTGGTTGATGGCAGGCTTGTACTTGAGGCCTGGCTTGTTGAGGATGGCTTCAATCTGATCCTTGTTGAAGTTGGAGACACCGATGGCCTTGACCAAACCAGCATCCACCAGCTCCTCCATCCCCTGGGAAAATTAACCATGAAAACCCATTTATTTACCAGACCCTTGGTTGAATTCAAGAATACGTGGGAGGTTTGTAACATTTGACAAGTACTTGAACTTATCATTGACCAAGATTTCTGTCATAAAAATAGTGAAGTATAGGTCTGTAGATGAATGGGTTGGACAGCCTGTTTCACTCACCTCCCATGTGTCCAGGAAGTCAGTATTGTCAGTGATTGATTGTCCTGTGCTGTCGCAAGGAAAGAGCTCATCGCCAGCCTGTACCACAACAGAAGGATATCAGTCGTGAAGTTTACACCAAATTACCATCACCACGCTGCCATAGAAGCTTAGGCCTAACCGAAACTGTAGACTATATACAAAAACAACATGAGCAGATAGCACATTTAAAAAGGAAATTTCACACAGATGACATAACATAAGAAAACAATGTGCCAAGAGCATATAAAAGACAAATGGTTTAAGAGAATTCAACCAGGTCAGTGGTTCTCAATCCTGGAGTACCACCGCAATAGGCCAAGGACCCAGCTGGACCAGGACCGCTGATCTTGATAATTTTGCAGACATACACACAAGACTTTTTTTTGTCCTCTGACCAGGACAGGAAGCAAGAGTGTGCTTACCTTGAAACCCATGGGCCAGTGCATAAGATAGAGGTCCAGGTAATCCAGTTTCAGGTCGCTGAGAGTTTTCTCGCAGGCTCCCCTCACCAAGGGTTTTGCGTGGAAAGTGCACCACAGCTACGGAAAGGACAGGGAAGTCATCACTCTAGCAATCAACTGCATCTGGGTGGCAGTAGCCTAAATGTTATAGTGGGCTTGTGAGCAGGAGGTTGCTGGTTTGATTCCGAAGACTGGCTGGGAAAATCTTGGTGAGTAAAGTGAATCAGTATCACAGAGCTTTTGAGCAAGGTACTTAAAGTTCTTCACCGACTTTTTGGGGAAACTGTCTCAGTCCATTTTTCTTTACCATGTTACAAGAGGAGTAACACCAAAATCATCTTGTGTCTCAGATCAGATCTCTTTGTCCTGTGCGCCTGCTAAGATAGATGCACACCGAGTGGCGGTCCTGGCTGATTTGGTAGAGTAGAGTAGAGATCACGGTTTTTATACCCTTTACTATTAAAATACACAATAAGAGAACACTGAAAAATGTTGCACACAAATTGTAAATGTCGTTTTCGGGCTGTTGTTTTTTTTTTGTACAGATATATAAACCAGGCAAAATTGCAGCCTGCTGGGTTACCATTTACATGTGTTTGCTTATGTTTAAAGCATTCGGTTGCATGTTATTTAGTTAGATGTGATTTCATTTACCTGTTGGAGCTGCTCTTTGACAGCCACACATAACTCACCTTGCTGACCATGAAAAGTTCCTCTCTCTTGACCACGCCGTCCTTGATCATGGACTGGACGCCCTCACCCACCTCTGTCTCATTCTGGTAGACGAAGGCCCCGTCTATGTGCCTGTACCCTGCAGAGATGGCCGCTTTCACCGCCTCCGTCACCTTACCAGGGGCAGACTAATAGACAGGGTGGTGGGTTAATGCAGACTTTTTTCACTTACAGTGTAACCAAAGCTAATATTGAGCGTCCACAGCATCAGATGATTTTCAGAGATTGGATCGGAAACAAAATAAAAGCAGGAAAACAAGTCATCTTTTGTTTTCAGTCTTCAAATCATAAAAAAATAAAACAAAATAATTTGGGTGATAGACATTAAACATTGCCCCTGGGCTGCTAAAATGTAGGTATTCGGGTTACATAATGACTATGAAAAAAAAGTTGAAGTTTTTTTTTTTACCAGTGAACGGGAGTGAAACTTGACTCCACTGGACCCTGTACAGCGTAAATCTTGGTGCTAGTTATGCTAAAAGACGAAATACATAACCATGCACAGTTACATATAAGATACAAGGCATTTACAACGAATTATTCTGACTGGCAATATCCAACCATGCGGCCTATCACAGACGTCAATTCATAGCTTTACTCAGCTTTCTCAAGAGATTAGTTAGCAGTTTGAAAACAAATTAACGCACCTTCCACGTCCCCAGACCCACAATAGGCATTTGTGCACCGGTGTTCAATTTCACTGATGTTGCCATTGCTCCAAAAGGACGAGTAAATTCCTCAAATGTAAGAGCCGGAGAGAGGCGGACTGGACACAACAAGGCAAACTAAACGCTCGCAGCGTCGATCGATTATTCATGCCTTCCGTTTCTGTTTCGGAGAACTCGAGCACAGTTTGGGCGAGAGCGACACACTTCTGCCACACTAGGATAGGCACTATCTCTCCTCACCACCTATTGCCACTTTGCTTCACAGACCTATTCAATTGTAATCAAATTAATCCACAGACATCTGTTTACGTAAACTCCATAGTGTATTATTAATGACGTAATTAACCAATAACCCACGGCAGGAAGTGGAGTTACTGACGCACTTTAACTGTGATATAGATTATCACGGCCTGGAGTGGATTAATATAAAACTGTTACTAGAGTATTGCCATATATTACCATAAATCAAACAATATCTTATATTTTACTTAAGAAATTACAAAAATTGCATTTTGTGACAATGTAGTCCCAAACAACGACCAAAGTTAAACTGTTGCCATTTCCGTCACACCTATATTTACAGCGGAGTAATATGGAACGTTTGCCTTGGTAAACGTCGTATACCACGGCTATCGACCAATCAGATAGCTGGATGCAACGTCCACATTTTATAAAGTGAAATGAAGGCTCAGGCATGATTGTGGATAGGCTACCCACTGAAGTCCCGGAAAAAGGACATTTAGAACCATCGCCTTGCAGAGGTTCCCATACTTTCTCATGTAAAACATCTCCAAAATAGTTCCGAATTAGACCACGGTTCCGAACCGTTGGGCTACACTTGCACTTGTAATTTCTACCATTCCCCATTTCGTAACCTTTTTGCTCCTATCATCGCACCACTAGAGGGAGCTATTACCACACTCACCAAACAGGTGAGCCTGGTCTCTTCAAACCACCCAACCCAAATCTTTACAGTCATTTTCACTCAAATGTTCCTATATTAGCTGATCAGTACTGGTGATTACAGTAATTAACATAATTATATCTAGTGATCAGTATTGTTCTGTTTACCAAATAATGTCCCCAAATAAGCCTATAATGTTGGATTTAACACTTTATTCTTATTGAAACAAGCCTGTCCTGCATGTAGCCTGTAATAACATTAAATCAGTTATAGATGATTATGTTGTCAAGAGAGACAAATCTGTGTCGGAAAGAGCAAAAGTCTACGTCTTCATGGCATTATGCAGGGTATATAACGGTGATATATTTTCACTATGATGTGCACCAATGTGAATGTGCTCACATAGACCAGCCTATTCAGAAAGCCAAACCCCAAGAGACAGCCGAGAGAGGGAAAAAACAAGGTGTCTTTTGTCAAAATCAGATAAAACCTCACAGACCTTTAACTGAGCCATTCAACATTCTGAGCGGAAGATAAGAGAGGAAAAAAAGAGATAGAAAAAAACATACAAAAGGGAAAAGTTATGGGAGCCAGCAGCCGCTGTGTACCGCACAATGGCTCCCGCGAAAGTTTGTGTCTCTTCTGATCTTCTCCCAGCTGGACGTCTGCTTTTCAGGCCCTGTCTCCTCTGATCTAACTTCAGACATCGGAGGGCCTTTTGCCAGCCTGCCAACTGTCAAAGTACCCCAGGAATCAAACACCCTTGCATACTCTGTCATGATCAAAGGCCCACAGGTAAACCAGACGAAGAGACAGCCACATACAATTGCCATCTAAAAAAGGGGGGAACGTTTTCATTTTCTACGCTCTTATTTTGTGACTGGAGGCTGACACTGGTCTGCCGAACCAAGTGCATCGATTAGAATAAAGGAAAAGAAAGCGACCGGGTATTTGAAGGTAAAACAGAGTAAAACCAAGTGCCTCTCATCGAAACTTTTGGACAAAGTGTGCGCAGTTAAGCTGTAGGTGAGCCTTCAGAGTGTGTCGCTAAAAGAATTTGAAGAGAGAGAGAGAGAAGGAGAATGTTCATAAATAACATGAATAACTGGAAAGACAGCAGTAGGATTAAATACGTATAAAGACAGACCGAATGGCAGAAGGAAGACAAATAAATAGAGCACAATGACATCCACACAGACAAGACAGACTAATAGACTAAGCCTTAATCTCACACACACACTTATGCACACACACAGACACACACACACACACACACACACACACACACACACCACACAGAGTAGCTACTCCCTCCCTTCCTCTCCTTGATGTGTGGCCATAATGAATGCTGGGTGCGGCTGGTGGTGTCCATGCTTTCGTAGGCCCTGCATCAGATCAGACACGCCACTGGGGAGACCTGACCTGTCCTGGGGAGATCAAACAACATCTTTCACCATGGCCTTTGCACCTTTTTCTCTCTTGCTTTCTCTCTCGTCTATCCGTTGGCCTTGGCTCTGCTCTCTTTTCCTCTGTTTCTGCCAGAGTGCCCAGGGTCATAATCTCCATCCATGAAGGTAATGTTGATTGTCAGCTCCTGCTGAGTTCACTCACACACACTCACATTCCACACATTCTGTCTATGGAACAATAACAAGATCAGTGAGAGAAATCCCTACGTCATGAGCAGACTTCTCAGAATCACCTTCATCTGTCAAGTACATTACAAGGATTAAATACACGGGAGTTTATTTATGTGAATTTCACTCTTGCATAAATCATGGCAAAGAATAACTCTGTCCACCTTGATTACCGTGGCAACTCAATAACACAAACTCATCTAAAAGTCTTCCATCAAGAGGTTGATGGACTTGTAACGGGAGAGACAGACAGACAAGCAGTCAAACATAAGTGATTTTTCTCTGTCACTCCAGGAATCTGATGTTAGGGCTGGCTGACCTTTCATCTCTAGCAAAGCCATTGTGTCTGGAGCTTCCTGACTTGGTTTGGCTCTGAAACACACACACACACACACACACACACACACATACATGCATGTATATGGCACACACGCACACACATGAACACAAACACATACACACACACACACACACACACATGCACACACAGCCTTGGTCTTGTCCGCAAGCAGAGGTCTCTCCTCTCTGGCCCCTATAAGACGGGGTTTGGTTTTGGGCTTGATTAACCACTTAGTTCAGTCTCTCAGACACAAGATTGCAGGGAGAAGGCAAGTAATGAAGTGCTTTTGAATTTGCATTCCTGAGAGCTTTCGCAGACGCCTTGATTTCAGTCTGGCTTTGCTGTTTGTTCTTCGTGGAGAGATGTCTGCTATTTTAGCTGTAACACCTAACAAGTGTCCATCCAACCTCCTCCATATCGCTCCCTCATCAACCTAACTGCCACGAATAAACACAATCAACACGCATCTGAAGGGGAATTTGGAGGCTTTTTCTCTCAAATCGTCCCTGATGGCTTGTTCATCATCGTCATTATGCAGATTACAGTGTGACCGGGAATGCAATATTGGAACGGAATGTCACAGTTCCATAAAGGTGACCAAAAACACTTGTGTGTTTTGTTCTCACAAGTTCGAGCAGCACTCATCAGTTATGGACAAACTGTCTGAAGAATATGGAATTAAGAGAATTCAGTCTAGACTTGAAAGTCAAGCCTCTGTGTTGAGTAATGACCTCGACAACAATATCAAAGTGTGCATGGCTTTAGGAATGGATGCACATATCAGTTGAAGTTGTCCATCATCTGGCGGTTACAAAGCAAATACCAATATAAATCATGAAATCTCCAGAAAAAACTTGACATTAAAGTCATATAGACCCCGCAGCATTTTTAAAATAGATTTTATTGGGGATCAACTGATTTCTACTCTATTTGATCCACTTACTGACATTGATGATTATGCAACGAGATGACTAGGCAGTATCTGTGATTATTTTGGTCTTAGATATAGAAGTGGTTGACATAAAAGCTTCCCTTTGCACCCTGCTCCTGGGTACTGGAAAAGAGGAAACAGAATGGTTTAAATCTGGGGCCCTTTCACTAGTCCATGCCTCTAGGACTGATTGACAGCAATAGGAGGTAGATAAAGTAAATTAGGGTTGGACTTTAAAGTAGACAAGCAGACAGATACCAAGACGACCCGCGCTCCCAAGCCTCCAAACTACAGGTAATTGATACTTTGAGTTGCCTTTCTTGTCAAAGTAAACTGCTCCAGAAAGTTTGTGTAAAGTGAAGTAAATGGTCTATTGCAGACATAATTGTATTAACCTCATAGCATCACAACTATATCTTGCAAATGTTTTCTTTATGATATTAAGGATTCTTTAACACCACTAGATGCCATTGGCTTGACAAAAGCCCATCTTTGAAAGATGTTCTGGCCGTGACTATGGTCTCTCCTGGAAAGTAGCCTGCCCATTCTAGTCTCACACCTCTCTTCTCTACAAGCCACATCCTGTTTAACAGGAAGTATATAACTTTCAGGTGGGGATATTATTGGATATAAAGAAGTCATTTCTTGTTCTTAAATAGACATATCACTTCTGCTTAGATAGATATTCCACTGAATTTAAGAATGTGCATGTTATCCCTGTAGCCAAGGACTGGCAAACCAATATTTGCAAAGATGTACATTAATCCTCTTCCAAAGGTAGAAACCAGGGAATCAAGACTCTACGTAAGGTAAAAAAAAAAAATTGTGGCCGCTTCATTGACAGTGAATGGTAGACTGAGTTAAGGGTGCATAACGTTTATTTGAGCAATGACCCCCAAAGTGCTATGTATCTGAACTGGACTAGAAAATGCACTCTTGTCCCGAGGACGTCATTCAGACTAGTGTCATGGTCATCTTTTCATCTTTAGTAGTAGTACAGTAATGTCAACATCACATATTAGGAGCCACATATTAAGGCTAACTCTTCTATCTAATTTCTGACTATTGCAGATGATATTGAATGTTTATTATTCTAAACTAATCTATCCTTGGCCACAGGCATAACATATTTGAAAGATGAAATTAAGCAATATTTCAATGATAAGGGGTGGATAGATTAATACCAGTTAGCTGATCCATAGTAACGGAGTCATGCTGCAGAGACAGCACCGGTATTGATCTGTGGTTCAATTCCTCCAGTAGACTACAGACATTTAGGACATTCATTCCCATTCCATCAAACTCCTGCTGTGCTGTAAAATATATAGGCTTATACTTAATAAATCAATGTTTTTTTTTGCCTTTGTTTCAGTGATGGCAAAAAATATATTTTATTATTTTCCAACATAACTTTTCTTTGAACTAGTTTGCTCAATTAATGCCATGTAACTTCACTGAATTCAACTTCATCAAAGGTATGTTATGTTAGAAGACAAGTAAAAAAAACAGTCAATGGATTCTGGCTGCTTTCTATACCAATAGCATTGATTTCACAAAATTTAAACTGTAATGCATTATCATGTAACATGGAGTCTCGTAGCGTCCTTGATTTCTTGGTGTCGTGTTTACATACTTACAATGGACATGTTTTTGTTCCAGCCCAAGTCAAAAACACCAGAATGACACAGCGGGAATCTTTAAAGCTCTTCTCATGGGCTACTTCCTCATTTTTAGTCACCAGATATTGTTTAGAATATATTAAGAAAAACCCTGTGAACTTCTCTAATTTTGCGTCTTGTGTTCAATGTGTGCGTGCGAAATTTGGTGGGGCGGGGGTGGGGGGAGTCTGTGTGGGCAGAAGGTGGTAGAAGTGGAAGGGTGGTAGAAAGAGGTGGCGGGGGCGGCCTCACGGGGTGTTGTGTCACGCTTGATGACTAAGTATTACTTTTATTCCCAGCATTTTGAGAAAAATGTCTGTTGAAATAATCCTAGACAGCAAAAAATGTTGGATCAGGCATTACATCTGATTTATTTTGGAATAAAAGGACTGAGGGGATTATTAAGTGTTGAAATCAATGCTTTGCATATATTTTCATCGAAGACGAGTTCAGGTTTCAAAATGTGCGCGCTATACATACATGAATTGTAGCACATGCATTGTGAGGATGAGGGGTAGGGAGGTACAGCTATGTCCCTGTAACCCACTTTCTTTGCACATAGGCAGGCAGAAGAAAGGGTTTCCAGAGATGTGTGCAGTGCATGTTTCGGTGATGGGGTGCAAATCTGGAGTGGTGTGCAGCCTTGTGGACGTGTGGTGTGTAGCATGACTTTGACATTATGCATTGTGCACAGGGCACTGCAGGAGTGTTGCAATTCGGGAGATAATTCTTGGGTCTGAGTCATGGATCATTCATGACTCATAACAGGCTTATCTGTCATATCATTCGGAAAGAGGAACGCCAGTTTTTGATGCAGACACCATCTTGGATATTTGCACGCATGCTGTATCAGAGTTTGCGGGGGCATAGGCTGCAGTTGCAATAAAGAAACATAGGTATTAACAATGGAAAGAGAGGGGCTGCAGCTGTGTCTTTGGAAGGTGTTGACTGGATACATATATTGCCATCTTGTGGCTAAAAGGGAAATGACAACTTGATCCATTAAATTGGATTTTCTTCCCCCTCTCCAGTAGCTTGGTACATACAGTGATGGTCCAAAAGTATGGGACATCATTTATCAAAAACAAACCTTAAAAAACAAAACTGATACAAATCCAATTTTTGAGATCGCTGAGAAATGCTGGTATGAAATTGAACTCTATCTGAATATCTCAATAAGGTTTTCTCAAATTGTTGTCACACCATATATTTCATTCCAATATTAACTGATACACGGTGTGAATAGTTTTGGTCATTTAACAACTAATACCAGATATTGACTAAATTATTGTAGTAATTGTTCTGTTGAAAAAAAAAATCAAAATTATTAATTTAATTATTTAAACAATATATGTAATCTTGTTCGAAAAATATAATTTCACAAAAAGTTTGTATGAGTTTGTCTAAACATTTCAAAATGATTATTATCCGTTTAATCATGTAATCAAACTGTTGTGTGACTATTCTCCAAATTGACACGGTCAAATACATTCTGGATCATTCAAGAAACAAATTACACTATTCTGGTGCGTCTCGGCTGT
The DNA here is from genome assembly GCA_034670405.1 of Hoplostethus atlanticus. Classification (NCBI taxonomy): domain Eukaryota; kingdom Metazoa; phylum Chordata; class Actinopteri; order Trachichthyiformes; family Trachichthyidae; genus Hoplostethus; species Hoplostethus atlanticus. The sequence continues at coordinate 2,143,686 of JAXDDX010000026.1, forward strand.
TGAGTGTTTTTAAACACACAGCTTAGAGAGAGAGAAACTTAGAGGGTGCTCCAGTAAAGGCAATGAATAAAATATCTGACTAAGAAAGAGAAAGTGTGTGTGAGTGTGTGTGTGTGTGTGAGAGAGACAGAGAGATGGAGATAGAGACATTCCTACAGGCTGGATATGTGAATACGTGTTGGGAAGGGGTGGGCTGGGAGGGAGAAGTGCTGTGGAAGAATGTAAACATTGTCTGCACTGAGGGACAGACTTCAAAGTGAGACTGGTGACCTCCTCTCAGCACACACCCTTGACCAATGAGTAAGGTCAGGGTTAAAGGGAGGTTCCAGCACACTCTCACACTCACACTCATGCCTGTGCTTCTTCCACATTATGGAACACACGGTTACAAGCATAAAGACCTCTGATATTACCCTTTTTTTTTTCAAAGCTCTTCTGCGGTCTGCTCTCTTATCTTCGAAAAATAGGGCAGAGCACCATAAATCTTTGTCGTGGGAGCAGTAAACAGACAGGTGAGAGTGTCATGGACTTGGGCATGGCCTATGTCTGCCGAACTATAAACGTCCATCTGATTCACAACAACTCACTAAGGGATAATAAGATCATCTTATATGAGATTAGCCGCTGTAATATCGTTATAACCAGAGGGACAAAATGGCATGGAAAGTTGAGATTTAGTTATATGGCCTCACAGATATGAAGAGACAGTTTTAGTTTTATCATCTGCCCTTTGTTGTGCTATCTGAAAAGTCTAATGCCATTATAGGTAAGAGTTTAGTTTATGTACAGAACTGTCTTATAGGGATCGCAAGCTTGAACCGAATAGGCTTAACAACATTTTGTAACAGTGACCTCGAGTTCAGCTGGTCACGCACACATGCACAAACACTTTGCGATAATCACGTCGCTGTGTGAGGGGGAGAATATTAGGAGTTAAGACCTTCTTGCTGGTGTGATCAGTGATAGAGGCTGGATCTCCTCCGAGTCTGAGCTCTTCATCATTATCTTGGCTCAGTGACTCACGTCTTGGGCACAGGGAACAAAAAAAACCTCACAGCCGCCTTGTTCCTGCCGCAGTGGGATGCCAGGAGGGACAATAAGAGAGAATTAGTGGTGAAAGAGCAAATAAATAGGTGCTTAAATACATGAAAGCCCAGCGACAAAGCCCACTGAGGATGAGGATGAGAGAGAGAGAGGGGGAGAGAGAGAGAGAGAGAGAGAGAGAGAGAGAGAGAGGCCTTGATGAAAATAAAGAGTGCAGCTCAAAGGGAGGCAGGGGTTGAGGGGATTGGAGGTGATGATGAGTGGAGAGCTGTACAGAGTAGGCCTTCTATGGGAAAGGTTTTAATGAGGCGGACAGTGGTGTGTGTGTGTGTGTGTGTGTGTGTGTGTGTTTCCTCATCTGTGACACAGACACTCAGAACATCCTCAAGAATGATACTCCAAACTTCCTGTTTTCTCATGAGTGGGTGGGTGAGGATTTGTGTATGTGGATTTGTGTGTGTGTGTGTGTGTGTGTTTCCTCATCTGTGACACAGACACTCAGAACATCCTCAAGAATGATACTCCAAACTTCCTGTTTTCTCATGAGTGGGTGGGTGAGGATTTGTGTACGTGGATTTGTGTGTGTGTGTGTGGGTGTGTCTCATAGGGGGATAGCAGTGGGTTAGTCAATGATGACAAATCAACAAGCCTGACCACAGAGACAGAAAACCAGGCCTGCAGCCTGATATTAAGGAGCATGAGCAGCGCAGCACTGCCTGTTGTCTTTGCAGCAGCAGGCCATGTTAGTTCCATTGTCTACTCACAATTGGAAAACCAAGCACTTCAAACAGGCTCATGGTGATCCACCTTTGGTATCATGAGTTCGGGACATCGCGGTTATATTGTCTACAGCGTTACATGGTCACTCAACTAGATTAGCCGAGGTGAGCTAAGGTGTAAAGCAGAATATTTGAGATTTCATGATGCATCTTTCTTTTACATCATGTGACTGCTCCAAAACTGTATACCCTGTTGGCATCTTCTGTTTCCCACGGCATGACATAATAAAGACCACATAGAGCAGCGGTGTCCAATCGCGTGCCACGGAGGGGGCGAGAGTCTGCAGGTTTTCACTCCAACCTAAGACTGCAGCAGATGATGATTTCACTGGTTAGTCCCTCCTCTCTGGTTGAAGGTGTGTAGTCTTTGGTTGGAGTGAAAACCTGCAGACTCTCTCACATGATTGGACACCACTGACACAGAGGCTACATAGAGTAATATAATGTTCAACTGGTGCCCTAACTTGCACCATTACATGTGCATTCATTTTCCATGACATATTTCTTTTCCACAAATGAAAGATGACTATAAATATATAACAATATGTCTCCAATATAGTATCTAAAAATCTTAACTCTAAGGCTTCATTATAGCTATGAGAGCATTCCCCTCTCTGTGATGCTTTATTTCCACGCTGGTGTACGCTGAGAACACGGACAAAGAAGAGTATTGGGCGACCCTGAGCCATTTGACCGAAATGCATACTGTATGGCTGAGTAATGGAGCTGCAGTAACTGGGGGCGACAAAAGCCTAGTTGAGTAGCATTCCCTTACCCACGAACACTGTTTCATATGTCACGCCAGTTAATTGTCAGTTAGAGAAGATGCCTTGCTCATGGGCTAACAGAGAAGCTCACAAACCACAGACAAAGACCCAGGCTAAAGCCCACACAAACACACCAGTTGTTCCAAATGGCCAGACTAAAACGAGCCTTCCTCTAGGAATGCAGCTAGGTGGACAAAACCCCTGTTTTCTTGCGCCCCGGTCCACGTCATCTATACATTTTGCACAGTGCCCATAGAACTGCCCAGCCAATTATGTAGCTCGGGTATTCTGCAATGTTGGGCGAGAGACGTACAGGCAATTAAACACCGTTTGCACCCTGCTCGGACAGACAGGCAGCCATAGGACTTGCCAATTACCTCCCACATGAGGAGACAAAGGGAGAGAGGGAGAGAGAGAAAGTGAAATACTCACCACACAGTCCTACCTACCTTCTCTCGCCCTTCAATTGGTTCTGCATTGGTAGTGATTGCATGTATCCTCCATTAGCGCTGGAGTGTCACTGACAGCTAATTTACTCTCCTCTCAGATATTGTAATGTAGGATTGAATTGGTATGTTTTCATTTGTCTCCCGACACAAGTACTGCTCAGCCCAGACCATTTCTATAGGCTAGACCATTTCTTGCACCCTTTTGTTGGCTGAGAAGAGAATCAATTCCAAGCATCAAGTCAAGCACGGCATGCGATAAATAAAAAAGTGCATGCAATAAAAAGTGAAACCTCTGCAAGTGGCTACATCTGTATCACCTTCATTTTTCCTTTACCTCCATTTCCCCTCATCCTCAACTTGAACCTTTGTCTGCCTTCTCCCCACATTTTCTTCATATCCTCTCTTTGCTGAGCTGGGGAAGGTCCCTTATTACTCTGCCAATGGTTCACCTGTGCACTCTCTGAGGTATTTCAGTGAAGCAGCTTTGCCACTGATGTAGATATACGCATGTACCAAGGAAACTAGCCCTAATGATGAAGCTGAATAATCTTAATGGCACAAACCACACATTATGTTTCCTACGTTCCACAAAGGAAATACTGTACTACTGATCTTCCCCAGTATGTTGCTGGTCACTTTCAGCTGAATGGGTGATACTGTTAACAAATTATATAATAAGGTGGTTGGCAGCAATGTTTTCCCAATCAAATTGACCTTGTTTATACATCAACTGATTCTGTGTGAGCCACAGAATTTGAAATGCTTTGATCAATTGCACGAGGCTTGTTGTTAGTTCAGTCACACTGATCAGTTTTGTGCATCCATTCATGCCAAGACGGAAATACCACAATTTTATAGAATTACAACAAACATCCCTGCAAATCAAATGAGGGAACATTTATTAATTCCACAAATAAACCAACAGGCTATTGTCACTAGACTGAATATAGTAGAGGGAATCCTCTTAAAGACAAAATGTGCAGAACTCCAAAATAGCCTATTGCATTATAGGCAACTGTCCTGCTTTCAAGATAGTAATTCAGAATATGGTATAGAGATATATATATAGATAGATAGATAGATAGATAGATAGATAGATAGATAGATAGATAGATACTTTATTGATCCCCGGGGGGAAATTCTGGGAAATTCATCTACAGTATAGACGGTATAGACTTCTTATAGCCTTTTTCCCCTCATGTTTCTCTCTCCCTAACAATATAATCATGTAGACAGTCAAGGATTAATAATGATTCAATAATAAAATTAAAATAATTGAATTATATGATTTACGATTTATTGATTGATTGTTATTTCCTTATTGCTTAGGCCCAGTTTCTGGATGTCAAAAATGTTCCAATCCTACTCTGGCCCACACACCCAGTGGATGATTAGTCAGAGAGATGACGAACAGGAGTGGTGGGGCTCTGGACCACACCCGCACAGCTGGCCTCAGCCCCGCTCCCCTCCGCCCAGCGACACCGCCCATCCCTACGCTGGAGCCTACAACAGAGCGCAACCCCCTGTTTGGTGCCAATCCTCAAACACATGGAAGGTAGGCAACCACTGTTACATAACGTCTGTACTAAGATATAATGGTGACACTGTCCCGGATCAGAGTTTCATTCGAATGCATGTAAACAACACCCACAACACACATTGTTATCCATTCCTAAGAACATGGAGGGGCAGTGAATCCGGGGCCTGTTGTAGGCCATATTTGTGGAATACATGTTTTGACTAGTCAGCTTTGAGAGTAATGTGTGTAATCTGAGTGACTGCCCATGCATCTGCCATTGATACTTGTTGCCACTACATGCCGTTGTTCACACGAACATCAGGAAACCACTTGAATTAACTCTGTGTGTTTCAGGGGTCATTTCTTTTGAATTCTGTCTCTGGCTATTTTTTAGCAACACTGTCCCCACAAATTAAAACCCAAACCCAAAGTGCTGCCAGATCACTGAGCCGCAACTGCGATTCGATGTGTGCATATGTATTCATGTGTGTGTGCGTTTGTTTTGATTGCACGAAGATTTCAGACCTCAGCTGGGATTCAAAAATGGGATCTATTTTCCTCTTCTGCTTTGATGCAAAAGTGAGGGTGAATTTTGCATGTTTGGGCTAACGTTGGGGCTGTTGTGAAAGGAGCCAAATCACTCCCAGATAGGCTGTAGTTGTCTCGTAGGATTAGGAAAGAATTTCTGGAAGGAAGATATGAATCAGACTTTTAGACGAGGAGGAACAGAAAACATCCCCACATTAGATGGATGACTGATACACTTCAAAGCAACGTTACACTATATTTTTCTCCTCGGCAGGAGGCCTTTCATGTGTTAAAGTTGTTTCTGGAGTGTGTATTGTGTGTGTGTGTGTGTGAATGTGTGTGGCTGTTTGTGAGTGTGTATACCTTCCCCAAGGCACAAGCTGCCCCTTTCAATACCTGAGGAGAGAGAGGTGATAGGAAGGTGCAGGTGAAGGTGTTGAGGTGAGGAGGGGGGGTGGGTTCCTCCTCCTGGTGGCTGGAGGCTCGTGAAGCAGCGGGGTGGAGGGTTGCCTCCACGATGCCTCCAGGATGCTGGTTCTGAAGTAGAGCTCAGGGAGATGCACAGCGTGAACAATATCAATTATCAAAAATAATTCTCTGTAGTAACAGAAATAGATCCTTCTGGCTGGTGAAATAGTGGTGCCCTGTTTGGTGCGATAAAAATGAAAAAACTTTCTTAAAGTTGACCATTGACAACAAACAGTGCTGGGCTGTTGTAATTGATTTGATTCACTAAGGTTGAAAATATTCAGGTAGGCATTCAGTGTCTTGCTCAAGGACACTTCAACAGGGTGGATGCTTGCTGATAGTGGAGGCACGCATTGCTGCATGTCTGGCAGACATCTCGGAGTGGATGTCGATGCACCACCTGAAGCTCAACCTGGACAAGACTGAGCTGGTGTTCCTCCCGGGGAAGGGCTGTCCGCACCGAGACCTGGCCATCACCATTGATAATGCTGTGGTGACGTCAACTCGGACTGTGAGGAATCTGGGTGTGACCCTGGACGACCGACTGTCGTTCTCGGCAAACATTGCATCAGTGACACGCTCCTGCAGATTCCTCCTCTACAACATTCGCCCCTTCCTCACTGACAAGGCAGCGCAGGTGCTCATCCAGGCTCTTGTCATCTCCCGCCTGGACTACTGCAACTCCCTCCTTGCTGGTGCCCCGGCGTCTGCCATCAGACCTCTGGAGCTTGTTCAGAAAGCTGCAGCTCGTCTGGTGTTCAACCGCCCCAAGTTCTCCCATACAACTACCCTTCTCCGTTCTCTCCACTGGCTCCCTGTAGCAGCTCATCCAGTTCAAGACCCTGGTGCTAGCCTATAGGGCAGTGAAAGGAACAGCTCCTTCTTACCTCCAGGCTATGGTCAAGCCTTACACCCCCGCCCGACCACTTCGCTCTGCTGCCTCGAGGCGACTGGTTGCCCCGTCGCTCAGAGGTCCCTGCGGCCGATCTACACGGTCACGGCTTTTCTCTGTCCTGGCCCCGCAGTGGTGGAATGAACTCCCCACTGATGTCAGGACAGCAGAGTCGCTGCCCATCTTTCACCGCAGGCTGAAAACCCACCTCTTCAGGAAACACTACCCTGACCCTTCCTCTTAGCACTTGCCTATTTGTCGTCAATTATTTGTCTGAGCTCTTGTTTATTGGCTCTTGTTTATTTGATTATCTTATTTGTCTCATTTGTTTAAGATATAGTAGGTTGCTAACTTGTTGCACTCTTACCTTAACACTAGTTATGCTCTTAGTTGCTTGTTTAGGAAGGAAATGCACTTACGATTTCTGGTGACTAGTAGTTTCTCTTGCCTACCTATGTTGAATGCACTTATTGTAAGTCGCTTTGGATAAAAGCATCTGCTAAATGACTGTAATGTAATGTAATGATACAGAGCAGGTATTCTGGTTGCAGCGCAGTCTCGTTATACCCCACCCTGCCGCACCAATTTAGAGAGGGCTAGAGATGTGACATGGTGTGGAGGACAGAACTAGGTGAGAGGAAGAAGATAGGGAAAGAGTGAAGAAAGGGGGAGGAGAAAAGGAAGACAATAATGAGAATAGGAGCGAATTGAGCTGTGAGGGAGGAGGGTGGTAAAGGAGAGGAAAATGGAAAACATATAGGAGGAAAGGGGAGATGGCAGAGGCGGAGGAGAGGGAAGGGGGAAGCATAAGGTGTGAGGGGAGAGAGGACAGGAGTGAAGAGGAGAAATGGGAGAATGTAGGGAGTGAGAAGAAGAGAGAGAGGAGTTGGGAGAGGATGTATAGTCAGGAGGATGTGAGATGGGGGAGAAAGAGGAGGGTGTCAGGGCAGAGGGGAGGCTAGCCTAGTCTCCTTCCAGGCGAGAGCATGGGAGAGCAGCAGTGATTGGTTTGGACCACCCATCTAGGTTGGCTGAGTGCCTGGGCTGGCTGGACTGCTGTTGCCCACTGGGCTGGATGCATGGATGAATGGAGGGATGGAGACAGACAGAAGGCCGGGGCAACAGTTCAGATAGATGGAACGAAGTGATGAAAACATTAAATATGTCAGTGGAAAGCTCACATGCTATCAACATCAGCTGCACACAATTAAGATTCATTACATATACAGTGCATCTTTTGAACCATGTTCAGCTGGATCCCTGTATGTGTCCGGTGCACGTCCCTGACACCAATTGACCCCCAAATGCAGGTTGGTCATAGCTGATGGCCACCTATATACTTTTAACCTTACATCAGTGGTCCATTTTAGTTTGTTTGTCATTACTATCTAATAATTAAATAAATACACACTAGTCAATCAATAATGTGGAAATAACTCTATCATCAATTTATTTATTTAGAGTTCATAGCAACTCGCTTAAGTCATTTTACTCAAGACAGTCTGTTTGAACTGTTTGCTTTCATTATTTGAACTGATACAAATAAAACATTTTAGATCTTTTCTTTTTTTTCTTCTTTTGATCTTCTATTAGCATTTTCTATTTGCAGTCCATTTCTCAGTATTACACACATCTTGGGGATTTCTGTATTACACACATACTCATATGCAGACATATTCCTAATCAGGCTTATTCATTGATTGCTGATTGCATTTCATGCATTTACTTTTTTGTGTATTTACAGTCCATAGAACTTGTGGTAGTCTTGTTCAGTCACTTCTCATTACTACACACCTATTTTTGATCTGTTTTAAATTGCAGACATATTCTTTGTCAACCTTATTGCTTAAATTTCATACATTTACCTTTTAATTTCTCATAATGATAATCATCTTTGTATTCATTCAGTGCTCATAAACACAGATACTTAGTATATCCACAAAGAATATTGAAAGAATTCAATCACCTTTTAGATGATCATGATGTGTCTCTAATAAATGTCTGACTAACTTTGAAGACTTCAAAGTTCATAGCCTCATTAGCCAATGTTGCACTACTACTTCAGAGCTACCCCTCTGAATTAGCTTGTTTTTTAACCGCTATAGGCTTACTCGTGGAACTATTAACGTTATGCTGGTAATAAATATCCATCTCCATGACAAACAACTTAGGACCAGATCCTCTCATTGTCATTGGCCAGAGAGACTGAAGGGTTAGATTGATTTGAAAGATAAAATAGTAGCTACTGTGGCTTTTCAGAATATTTTCCCGCTGCAATACCTCCAGTTTCTGACCCTTGCCTTATACTTAATTATCAGTCTGAAATTAGCTAATTAAATGAAACCTCTCTGTGTCCCCTGAGAGGCTTAACCCTATACAAACAGTCCCGTTGTTTTTCGTCTTGTCCCTATAAGTAGTTAATGTAGTTATGTAAGCTAACGAAGAACCCTTTCCTCAGGCTACGTCCACGCTAAGACGTTTCAATTTGAAAACGTGAAAGCATTTTCGCAAAAAGCTCGCCGTCCACACTAAACCACCAAAATGCATAGTTTCTTCCATTGGCATGTGCAGATCGCTCAGGCCGGCCGCTTACGCCTGGACCAAGTGACAATGAAACGACATTCAAAAAGTCATTTCAAAAGTCTTCATTATCGTCGTTCACACTACAATGCGAGGTCGCCGTTTTCAAATATATTCACTTGGGAGAGCGCTTCGGAGTGTTTTCGGCATTTTCAAATTGAAACGACCATGAGCTTTACACGATAAGCTGATAATTGAGGCAATATTATCTTACCGACCCTATTAAGATAAGGAAAGTACAGGCAGGGTTACACTAGGACACAGTGGCAAGTGAAAGAATCGCAATATTGTCCTCTTTTGGTATGTGTAAAAAAAAAAAGATATCAAGCCAGCGCGGCCTTGCATGAACTTCATTCACATTTTAGAGAAAAAGAGAGCAAGTGAGTGAGACAGAACGAGGCAGAAGCATGGAGGGAATTGCTAATGCGATTTAGACAAGGGGCACATGCTGTTGATTTGAACAAATAATGGTCTACAATAATTAGAACTAAGTTACAAACATTCACACATAGGAGCAGCCAGAGTCTTCCACTGTCTGCATTGTAATGGTTGAGAATCGCTGCAAGTTCTTAATAGGATGGGAATTAAAACTAATTTCATTGGTTGATCTTTGATTGAAGTTGTTAACTGATGAGTCTAAAACATATAAAGACATGGAAAACAGAATTCCAAAACCATACAACCTTTGTACAAACCAGATGATGGATGATGACTTTAAGTTTAATAAGTGTAAAATATGTGTGTTGCACATTTTCTTGATATTAATGAACCATGGAAATGTAGTTTTTTTGCTCTGACAACTCTACATAAGTTCGATTTAGGTTTAGTATATAACCCAACGATTAACTGGCGAGTCATTTAATTATTGCTTCCCCATTTTGTAACATGCTAGGAAGCTCCCAAGCCTTTAAATTATGGGTGCTTTTTCTATTTCTTCCTCCTTGCAGTTTCTGTCCAAGCTAGCCACCGCATAATAAAGACAGGGGATGTGTGCTGCTGAATGAGGAGCATGTGGGTAATGGTGAGGCTGCGTTGTAGGCATCCGCTGGACCAATTGTCGCAATAGGGCACTCATGTCCTGTAGGACGGCGATCTCCTGCGCCTTATCCCCCCGCGCCTCTCTCCTTATTCGCTCCTCATACTTCGCTCCTAACCGCTATAGGCTTACTCGTGGAACTATTAACTATTAACGTTATGCTGGTAATAAATATCCATCTCCATGACAAACAACTTAGGACCAGATCCTCTCATTGTCATTGGCCAGAGAGACTGAAGGGTTATATTGATTTTTATGTCAAAAAATTACGATAAACACGTTTAAAAATGTGAAAGATAAAATAGTAGCTACTGTGGCTTTTCAGAATATTTTCCCGCTGCAATACCTCCAGTTTCTGACCCTTGCCTTATACTTAATTATCAGTCTGAAATTAGCTAATTAAATGAAACCTCTGTGTCCCCTGAGAGTCTTAACCCTATACAAACAGTCCCGTTGTTTTTCGTCTTGTCCCTATAAGTAGTTAATGTAGTTATGTAAGCTAACGAAGAACCCTTTCCTCAGGCTACGTCCACGCTAAGACGTTTAAATTTGAAAACGTGAAAGCATTTTTGAGAAAGCTCGCCGTCCACACTAAACCACCAAAATGCATAGTTTCTTCCATTGGCATGCGTAGATCGCTCAGGCCGGCTGCTTACACCTGGACCAAGTGACAATGAACCGTCATCGTTTTCAAAAGTCTTCATTATCGTCGTTCACACTACAATGCGAGGTTTCAAACGTTTTCAAATATATCCACTTGGGAGAGCGCTTCGGAGTGTTTTCGCCGCTTTCAAATTGAAACGACCATGAGCTTTACATGATAAGCTGATAATTGAGGCGATATTATCTTACCGACCCTATTAAGATAAGGTAAGTACAGGCAGGGTTACACTAGGACAGAGTGGCAAGTGAAAGAATCGCAATATTGGTATGTGTAAAAAAAAAAAAATGATATCAAGCCAGCGCGGCCTTGCATGAACTTCATTCACATTTTAGAGAAAAAGAGAGCAAGTGAGCGAGACAGAAAGAGGCAGAAGCATAAGGAGGGAATTGTCAATGCGAGGGGCACATGCTGTTGATTTGAACGAATAAATGGTCTACAGTATACTCCTCCTCATACTCCGGCTGCTCCAACAACTGAAGTCGTTCTCTTTCGTTGTGCTCTGTGTCCATCTCGCGGAACAACTCCCTCATCTCAGCAGACAACTTTTCTGGTTCTTGGTTCTTCTTTGTCTTTTTCGGCGGAGAACGACACACTGAGTCTAGCAAAAGCAACAAGAACGACGTTAGTTTAATACTAGTTACACAAAGCCAGCTAGCATTGTTAGCTAGTATCCATTACTTTGGTAGCTAGTGCTCTGTATCATGCAGTAGGCTACACGAATAAACACAAGCAATAAGAGTAAAATATTATCTTGCTTGTAATTAAAACTGAATCATTCATCGTCACATCTATTTCGGGGACTGGAGTCTGCTCTTCGGGCTCGCTCTTCAGGCTCGAAGAGGTTGATGGCGTCTTGGGGCAACTCTAGGTCCATAGCGTGTCCGTGCTTGTTGAGGTGGAGGCCGTTGCCATGCTGCCAACCAAAGCCACGGTGTTCGCCGAGTGGCTCGAGCCCCATATTGCCTCGCACAAAGCAAAATACGACCAGCTTTTGCGGACGGTTCGAACGACCTGGTGGTACTGCCATTTAAGTGCTTTAAGTTTTGTGTTTTCCTGCACCTTCCCTCTGACTACACCACGGTCAGCAGTAACTAGTCCTGAACATGTCATTTGGTGGATGCCTTTATTCAAAGCTTCTCACAGTACCGTACATCTAAATGAATTAAATGTCATATCCAAATGAACATAAGTAAATCAGTGTCTGATTTATTAGATTAGATTATTAGATTATTAGATCAAGATGGCGCCGCAGATGGCTACCTCGGTGTGTTGGTGCGCATTGTTTTGCCAGCTCATGAACATCAGGGATTCAACTTCTGAGGATTTATGTCCAACTTTCCTCGCCCCAAGGTGCGCTCACCTTTGTCCAGTAAAATGCCGGAGGAGAGGGAATTGTGTCGGTGCACTCGTGCATCTTCGCTGGCACGGACTTTGAACATCGTTACCAGGAATATTCCTCTCTAACGTGTGTTCACTGTGTAACAAACTAGATGATCTTCAGCTACTGGTGGGGAAAAACAGAGACTTTTCTGCATCTTCCGTTTTGTGCTTCACGGAGACGTGGTTGTGTGGAGCAGTACCGGACTGTGCGCTGCAGCTGGCAGGATTCCAATTCTTCAGAGCGGATTGCAACACAGAACTATCAGGCAAAACGAAAGGTGGAGGTATCTGTTTTTATACTAACAGTGGCTGGTGTGATGATGTGACAGTGATTCAGCAGCACTGTTCTCCTGATCTGGAAACTTTATTCATGAACTGCAAACCTTTTTACTCCCCCCGTGGGATGTTTCAGGACTGCTACCAACAGTCTGAATGAGTTCACTGAGGCTGTGACTTCATACATCAGCTTCTGTGAGGACTGCTGTGTCCCATCACGCACCAGGGTGAGTTATAACAATGACAAACCCTGGTTCACACCTAAACTCAGACAGCTAAGGTTGGAAAAGGAGCAGGTGTTCAGGAGTGGAGACAGGGCCAAGTTTGTTGAGGCAAAGTACACATTTAGCAAAGTTGTGAGAGAGGCTAAACAACTGTGCTCTGAGAAACTCCAACAGCAGTTCTCAGCAAACGACTCGGCCTCTGTCTGGCAGGGGCCCAGGCAGATCACCAACTTCAAAGCTAAAGCCCCCCACTATAACGACTTGCGCCTAGTCTGTCAGAGGACAGACTGTTCAGGAGACAGAACCCCCGCATAGCAGCCGGGCCAAACTCTGTCTCTCCCTCCACCCTGAAGCACTGTACTGATCAGCCGGTGTTCACAGACATCTTCAACACCTCATTGGAGACATGCCACGTACCAGCCTGCTTCAAGACCTCCACCATCATCCCCGTCCCCAAAAAGCCAAAGACCACAGGACTTAATGACTACAAACCCGTCGCCCTGACCTCTGCGGTTATGAAGTCATTTGAGCGCCTTGTGCTGTCCCACCTGAAAACCATCACTGACCCACTCCTGGACCCCCTGCAGTTCGCCTACAGAGCCAACAGGTCTGTTGACGATGTAGTAAACATGGCCCTCCACTTCATCCTTCAACACCTGGCCTCCTCAGGAACCCATGCAAGGATCCTGTTTGTGGATTTTAGCTCCGTCTTCAACACTATCATCCCGGCTCTGCTGCAGGACAAGCTCTCCCAGCTGCACGTGCCTGAGTCGACCTGCAGGTGGATCACAGACTTCCTGTCTGACAGGAGGCAGCATGTGAAGCTGGGGAAACACATCTCCGACTCCCGGACCATCCGCATGGGCTCGCCTCAAGGCTGCGTTCTTTCCCCTCTACTCTTCTCCTTGTATACCAACAGCTGCACCTCCAGTCATCAGTCCGTCAAGCTCCTGGAGTTTGCGGACGACACCACCGTCATTGGGCTCATCTCTGTTGGGGATGAGTCCGCCCTACAGGTGGGAGATTGACCATCTGGTGACCTGGTGCGGTCAGAACAACTTGGAGCTCAATGCTCTAAAGACAGTGGAGATAGTGGTAGATTACAGGAACAATCCAGCCCCACCCGCCCCCATCACCCTGCTTGACTCCCCAGTCGACACTGTGGAGTCCTTCTGCTTCCTGGGTACCATCATCACCCAGGACCTCAAGTGGGAGTGGAACATCAGCTCCATCACCAAAAAAGCACAGCAGAGGATGTACTTCCTGCGGCAGCTGAGGAAGTTCAACCTGCCAAAGTCAATGATGGTTCACTTTTACACCGCCATCATTGAGTCCATCCTCACCTCCTCCATCACCATCTGGTACGCTGCTGCCACTGCCAAGTATAAGGGCAGACTGCAGCGTATCATTCGCTCTGCTGAGAAGGTGATTGCAATCTGCCATCTCTCCAGCACCTGTACGCCTCCCGGACCCTGAGACGTGCAGGTAAGATTGTAGCCGACCCCTCCCACACTGGTCATAAACTCTTTGAGTCACACCCCTCTGGCAGGAGGCTGCGGTCCATCAAGACCAAAACCTCACGCCACAAGAACAGCTTCTTTCCTTCTGCAACTGGCCTAAATCAACAAGGCCCGAGTCCACACATGGACTCCCCATGGACACTACATGTTATATTAACGTAAAGCCTCCACATCTGTCTCACTGCGTTACATTAACGCACATATTTTGGACTGTATTTTGTACATTGCACATGTTCTTTTAACCGCACATTGTGAACTTTTACACATATCCTTGTTTAATATTTCTGCACATTCTGCACAAAAATATACAGCTCTTTAATTTTCAGAACATATACAGGTATATGGCATATATTCTTTTATTTTATTGTTATTAATTTTCTTATTTCTTATATCTTTTCATATATTTAGTGTGAATTTTTCTATTTTATATTGTATTCTTGACCTTTGCTTTTTACAGTACTTTTATTCTTTTATTCTTGTTTTTTAGTCTATGTTCATTGTTATGCACCAAAACACCAAGTCAAATTCCTTGTATGCGAAAACATACTTGGCAATAAACCTGATTCTGATTCTGATTAAACCAGTCTAGGAGGACCATTCCATCCGTCTTGCAGGAGCATGATCATTTGAGACTCATTGGATAACTCAGAGAATCAAATTAAAGCAAATTAAAGCAAATTAAAGCCTCTCCTCAAGACGATCACATTCAGGCACTATTAGAACCTGCTTCTTTTTTTTTCATTATTATTACAAAACTGTTCATAGTGATGTATTAACTGAGGTCTTTCATTCTCCGAGCAATTTCCTGATATGACTATGATCTGCTGAAAAGTTGGCATACCATTTACCAAGTTTTAATATGATTAGTTAATGAAATTGATCAGTTACGGACAGATTATCCATGGAGGTCTTTCCCCTGACCCCTTTTGATCTGCAAGGGTTGTCCAAAACTCTAATAGGATTAGACAGACTGGCCCTTTAAATGCGATCTTGAGTGTCACACTCTGGATATAACTCTATCCCAACACACACACACAGGCCATCCCCACCCCGCCAGCCCCCCTGCTCACCCTTGACCTCCTCCTACACTACTTGTCTCTGGCGGCAGGGTTCAAGCCATCAGACTGTCCCGATAGTTGACACTCAGGACAAAAACATGGGCCACTTCTGGGTAAAACATATCATAATCCCTCGGGAGGGGGGCCTCGAGGCCACCAAGATAGCTATTCACAGCATCCAGAGAAATGGAGAGACCTCCAGGAAAGCATGAAGACATTGTAAGGTGCTGGTATGAAACTTGGTGTGACATCCCTGGGAAGACTGGTGATTAGTAACGAAGATGTCTGATGAAGTTCTAAGACATTTGTAAGCACTTGTGTGTGTGTGTGTGTGTGTGTGTGTGTGTGTGTGTATGTGCTCGCGTAATACCTACCTCAACATGGCATTGACTAATGAATGAGTCTGATCCTGATAATGGTAGAGGGCATAATGACATTATTGTCTCCTTGCACTCCCTGCTGCTTGGAGGTCTAAGCTGTCAAAACACAGGGGCAGCTCACAATCAGTGGAAAAGAACAGTTACAGTATATGTGCATGTGTACCTGTCATAAGTGGAGTTGTATCCTCCTCTCTTCTGCTTTGGGCTGTTATAACACTGCAACTGTGTGTGTTTTCCTTGACATAAAACCCATTAGCCCACCATCAGCCTTATCTACACTGGAAATTTGATTTTCTGATATTCACACATATCAACTGATTATGGATGGTCTGCGCTCTCTGCTTGAGAGTGGGAGGTTTTTGGAAACACACTGTTCCAAAGTCTAGATTGAAAACGATGACGTTTCACTGCTTGACTGTCACTTGATCCAGCTGTGAGCGAGCCGGCCGCTCCGAGCTGGTCTGCGCATGCCCACGGAAGGAGGTATGCTTTTTTGGTGGTGGACGTACATCAATTGGCAATTGCCACGATATTGTCTTTCAATGTTGGTGAAAAGCTTATACAATCACACTATTCCTTCATAGGAAGGGACAACTTCTGTTGTTTTAAAAAGATAAGCTTAGGTGTGAAGTGATAAGGTTTTGTATGGATCAGGTTAGATCAAGTGGTAAAGCAATCCATGCTATGGTAAAAGGCCATTGTTCTCAGTGTATTAGGAGACAATGGCTGGTAGTAATTACCTTGTCAGCATGACTTGTATCAAGCCCTCTGCTCCCCCTCTTATCCATCCCACTTTTACACCTTTCTTCCCCTCTACCTCAAATGTCTTCAGGGTAACTTTGTGTCCCCTGTTAATCTTTTAACCCCAGTCCTTTCCAAAAATCTATCTACTCTAACTTCCACAAATCTGATTTTGCTGAGTCCCTGTTGTCCCTGTTCTGGGTGTGTGTCAGTATGTGTTAATTTCTGGGGGGTCTTTTTCATTTGCTGACCTATATCTACCCACATGCCTCTCTTTCATTCCTCCTTCTGAGATGGTTGGCGATAGCGAATAATCCGTGATAGCTCAAGGTCCTCGTCCTAGCCCTTGTCCAGCGGGGTTCCCATTGTACTGCAACATCTATCCATCCATGAGTGGGCAGGTATGAGAGTAGATTCAACGCCTTGGTCAGTAGCGCACATGACTGTTGGTGGGGATCGCACCCGCAAGCTGGTTTCTGTGACCTGCCTCTCTAACCACTAGGCCACCCTGATACCGGCACTGGTGCCAGCAAGGCCCAAACCTGTGCACCTAATGCAGCCTTTCAGCCAGACATTCAACCCCGGGTATCGTCAGGGCCCTCTTAACAAGGGCCCCTGCATACTCCTTAGCCTTTATGAGATTAATGCAGTGGATGGAGCAGGTGTCTGCCAAAATTCCATTCCTATTTAAACCTCCCGGCCCATACCAGCGACCTAATCCTATTAGGCCTAATTGAGTGAAGTCGACAGTCTTTTTCAGTTAAACCAAGTTCAGGCACTAATAGGATTCAAAAGGGGGAAAAAAGGTACAATGTGTAGAATAAGCAGTTAGTTAGTGTGTGGCTGGAATAGTGGATGGTGGGCATCTGGTAGTGAGCGAGCAGGGACCAGTGGCTGTGTGTTGGGACCAGTAGAGACGTCCTGCTGGGTTTGTGTTTAAGCAAGAGGGAGGGAGGGAGAGGGCTGGAGGGCTCCCTGGAGGCTGGATAAGCTGAGAGGGGTGAACAAAAACAACATAAGTGGCATTCTGGATCCCCTAGTGTGTGTGTGTGTGTGTGTGTGTGAGGTATGTGATAAAGTGATAATAGTGTTGAAGTGGCAGATGAATAATAATGTGGTTGAAAACTGTTCATGACAGTGATGTTTACATGGCCAAAAGTCATGAGAAGTGTTTAATAGAGACCAAACAGAGATATATATTAAGTCCCATTAATTAATAATTAATTAGTAATTGAATTTCCAGGAATTTAGGAAAAGGCAAAATACATTTCCTGTGTATAAACACATCTCAATAAAACAATGTGCACTAAGCAATAGATTCACTTGGCTTTCCGTGGGCTATGAGAAAGCCCAAAACAGGTACACAGGTATACTAGCTACCTAGCTACCTAGCTACACTAGGCTACACTTGCCTCAGGCTTCCTGGTGAAAGAAAGCGACAGCATGACATGATCTACCGCGATAAGTCCTCAAGCCAAAACACAAGAGGAAATCCCAACGCTGCGACCGTAACTTAAAAAGACAAAGACAAAAGGTTTGTTACCTCATTGAATCCTTCTTGTTTTTGGCTTGTGGCTAATACGTGATCTTATCAGAGCCCTTTGTCCTTCACACACAAGTAGCATATAAAAGGGACCCCCACCCCCCCTACACTTCCCCACCTGACACTGTCCATCACAGCTGTTGCGATGCTTCGCTGTGATGTGCTGCACACACGTGAACACACCAAACATCTACAACCCCATTCCCAAGGTGGTGCCTTTCTCCGCTTTACCTGCTAAACTCTCAGTGGGTCTAGCCGGAAAATGTTCTCACAGCTGAAACCTCTCTGGACCTGGGACCACCTCCCGCATCGAACACCACAGACTATCGCTGCAATTTTCAAAGATTTCAAAGCTTTATTTGATCCTTCAAGTCAACCATGTGAACCGCCAATACATACATACATCTGTTTGTTCTCTGTCTGGATTTTCTTTACTTCACTCTGTCATCTACCATTATAAAACACATAGGCTATACGGGTCTCTGCGGCTCCTGCATTGACACCTCTGTTTGTGTGTGTGTGTATATGTGTGTTTGTCAGTGCAGAATGATAGTGGGGGGTGAGGGTGATATGGGAAGTCCCTTTTATCTACACGCCCCGCACGCACCCCCCTGAACACACACACCCCCACACAGCCACCAAATTCAGAGGGCCATTCTGCCATTCACAGTGATTAGCCAGTGGCGTCAGTGAGACAGACGTGGCCTGAGGATCTAACCTTTCAGGGCTGCTTGCTGCCAGAGGTGCTACATGGGACTCCCTTTGAAGAGAGCACATCCAAGAGGAGTGACAAAAGGCTAGCGTAGGTTTTCAATAGTCTGAGTTAGCCTTTAACATAAAAGGGCAAAAAGGTGCAGACGAACTGAAAAAATAATTGAAGTGAAAATTAGGTTTTTAATATAATTTCTAATTTCTGTCTAATTTCCAGAATCCCCCCCCCCCCGAGATCAAATCAATCAATATCTAGATAGACGTCAACCAATAAACCAGTGAAATTATCTCAGATTCTGTCACTTAAAAATAAAACTAACATTTTAAGACGCAACACTAAGTCTTGTTAAGACGTTATTGTAAGTATTTGTTTGCAGTGTTGTTGTGCTGTGCACTCTGGAAGTGGGTGATATACTTCATGAGACAATTTAATATCAACCAACAAATCTGGGACATTACTCTCTACAGCTTCAGATTTAGGGAACCATAAACTTCCCAACAGACAATAAACCTATTAGCTGCTGTCTAGTCTCCTAATCATATTTGAGAGAGGTTGCCTCCTTGGATGTCCCCTCCTCCTCCTTTTCTTCTGGGATCACTTCAAATAAAATCACAATATTCCCTTTGTTCGCTGTATTTTCATGGAATCCTCTGTAAATGTCAAAACGTTTTTCCACTACGTTTTACTACTGCTTTCTCCTGGAAAAGGGAGAAGGGGAATAATAGAAGAAAGAAAAGAGTAAAACAGGAATTCGAAGAAGAAGAAAGTCTAAATTCCGGACATCTTGTACTTGTACTTGTTACCTGTCAGGGTAACAGGTTAGAGGTATAAAATGCAGTTCCCGTTTAGTTATAAGTCACTTTAGATAGCAGCACCAGTCAAACAACAAATTATACAATTCCCCCCTTTTAATTTGGGCTAGTGACACTAATCCTTTAAGACTATCTCTGTAAATCTGCTCTCCATTCAGACAGTTCCTGCTCCTCTGGCCTATACATTTATGATTGAACGTATCCAACTATAAAGGCCCCATGCTGAACCTAACTCCCATATTAGAGAGATAAGCATCTTGCTGGGAGGAAGGGGACAGTGATGTGACTCACAGTTAATCTGCATCCTAAACCAAGTAATGCGTTTCCAATAGCCCGTTAAAACTGGCTCAGACTGTGAAAAAAGCCTGAGGCGCAAAAACGTTTGGAAAAGTGGTGGGAACTTTAGAAACAGGAATTTATACTCCATTTCAAAATGACTTGAAAGTCATTGATAAATATTATTGATGTTATTAGCTGGGTTGGACCCTTTACTTACAAAATACTTTTTTTTGAGCAATGAACAAGTAACATTTTTCAATATTTTGATGACTTAAAGAAAAGCTCCCTTATAGATAATGTACTTAAAAAGGTGTAAGAAAATAAAGAAGAAGCATTATGTTTGTATACTTGTGTTGTGAGATGTGAGATTTTCATTGAGTACTTCAATAAGTGCTACCTTTTCCTTTACTTTTTTAATATCTGAAGCTTGGAATTGGTGGTTATAGTCTTATAGATAAAAGCCTGTGAGTGTCAAGGGGCAGAACTACAGAAGCTGCCTGGGACCTCCAAAGACATCGAAGACTTTTAGCCTGAGAAGGCCTTCACTGTCCTGAGCCCACCTCAAACATCCAAGGTACTCATGGAAGGACTATGTGTGTGTGTGTGTGTGTGTCAGAGAGAGAGAGAGAGAGAGAGAGAGAGAGATTTCAGTGATAGAGAATGTGAACCATGAAGAAAGACAGAAAAGTTGGGGGGGGGGGGGGGGGGGGGGGGAGAGAGATATAGCTTAGTACAATGATAGAAAAGAGAGAGGGGAAAAAAAAAAATCAAAGAATTGGATTAATTGGCATAATTCAAGGTGGCTGGGCACAGTGAGGGGGAGTGTCAGTGTTGGGCGAATCTTTTGCCATCCTCAAAGAGAGACGGTCTGCACAATTAGCCGTGCGAACTCTGACCCCGCTCAGAATAATTAATGAATAACAGAGGGGATAAAGACAAAAGGCGCAGAGCGGTTTGGTTGAGTGGCGAGCGAGGGTAATACATCAAAGAATGCCGTTAATTGGCCCTGTGGCTTTCATTCTTTGCCCTATTTCTTTCAATTCATTGACTCAAAATAATGGGTTCAGGTTCATTATCAACAGGTCGTAAGCTCTGGGAGTGCCAAAATTCAACAGGAGAGTCAGGGTTGTGTGTGTGTGTGTGTGTGTGTGTGTGTGTGTGAGTGAGTACATACAAGCGTGTGAGTGAGTGTGTGCATGTGTGTGAGAAAATGTGTGTGTGTGTGCAGCTGCGATAGCGGCTCAGCTTTAGCCTGGCCCCCCCCAAAAGACCCTGACGACATCAACTCCACACCGGGAAAAACTAAAGAGTTGTACAGTTGCGTTGGGAAGAAAGCAACGGGCCATTTTATTAAGGACGATTTGTTTTAAGTTGCGCGAGAGCTTACAAGTACATCTTTTATTGAGTGTGTGTGTGAATTGAATGCTACTAGTATCGTCACAATGCTGGAATATAATTGGTATGGACAGGTAAGTGAAACTGACACACCTGCTGCGGGGGTTTCAATGTACCTCTCTGTTGCTGTAACCTAACAGTTCTGAGTCACTCTCGTAAAATATGGATTTACTCACGTGTTATTTATATTATATTTGAGAAAATTAAGTCACATCAGAGAAGATCGCAACAAGGATTGTAATATGATGTGCAGCGAACAATGAGGCATAATGAAACCATTTTGGATTGCATTGCAGTAGTGCATTCTAACTATATCTCCATTAGGCCAAATTACATTTTCAAATAATATGTTTGGGTCATGTGCATGTTGTGTTCTTCAGATGAACAGTGGCCTTGTTGAGCAGCTGTAGAAGGACCATGACAACTATGGCGCACGTGCAAATTAAAGAGTTACCAGATTCAAAGGCCAAACTATTCTGACTGATATTCAACCACAAAATTTCAGTTGTAATGCTGTAATGTCATGCAATAATGCAAAAATAATGCAATTACTGTACCGCGGTTACAGTCGTCAGGCCAGAAGTCTGTCTGTGTGTGTGTGGTATATTGTAATGCGAATGGATTTCATTCAAAGCAGTTCATAAGTGAAATAAAATAATAAAAAATGAAAAAGAATGGAATGAGACAAGGAACTAGCATAAATACTCCTCAGTGTAGGAGTGTATTGTTGCATGCTGACTGAGAAATACAATAATAGCAACAATACTGGGTTAAAAAAACAAGGCACCAATTTGCAGAGGGGTTGGATAGAAATATTACAGAATCAGTAAAGATTTTGATCTTAGCTTCTGAAGTGATTTCATTATAATTTCAATAGATTAACATTTGTGACATAACATTTGCCCTAATATAATGGTATATAATAGAGGAAATGATTAAATATAGTAGTGGAATGAAACAAAACTTAAATTACCTCTTACATTTATAGATAGGAAATAACAATAAAGGACCTCAAAGAAAGAAATTGTTCACTGTAAATGAAGCAGAAAGTAGAAAAGCAGAAAGTATCTCTTGATGCTATCACACATTAGCTTCTAGGTTCTCTTATTTCTAGCTTTGATAGAGTTCACACTTCCACAAATCAAAACTGAATTCTCTCACTGAGCATGTGCAACCTCTGTTTTAGGCTGGATTTTTAACATTTTTTAAATGTTTTGTTTTAATGCAACACCAGTGCCACAACTGTATTAGCAGGGCCAATCAATGCAGCTGCTATTCTAGGCCCTGAAAGAAGAGAGCGTGCGGCAATGTTTCGAGACTGCCAACGCTCCAGACACGAACACTGGCAGTCATTCACCTTGACTTCACTTCCACTGTCTGTTTAGGTCCCTCTCTCTTCGTTTATCTTTTGTTCTTTTGTTGTCTCTGGCAAAGGGCACCGTTTAGGAACAAACCCCCAGATCATGTGAAATTACTCCCACTCACGTACAGAAACACACCATGAAAGATTGAAGGGTTGAGGGTAGGGGGGTATAACTCAATTGCTGTAACTTTGTGCGCTCACGACACGTGATTTCGTCAGACAAAAACCTCACCACTTGTAACGACTACACCTGATAGCAGACAATACATCGCAGCTTTTCCACCCGTCTGTTCCTTCCGCCGGTCCTTTAATTGCCATACGAAAGGTTTCCCATACCTGGGTGAGCCATGTCAAGCAATTAATGCCCTAAAATACGCCTTTTAAGTGAGTCTTTTGGTCTCCGGGGCTCCCCGTCGTGATGAAAAGATTGGTGTCGTCTCACGTTAGCCTCGCACAGGTGCCTTCTCTGCCTGCACATCAGATCATTACCATAACCAGAGATGGAGAGAGGTGGAGGGTGAGAAAGAGAGAGAGAGAGAGAGAGAGAGAGAGAGAGATGTGAGGGAGAGAGAGATATAGGGAGAAAGGGAATGAGAGAAGAGAAAGAAGAGAGAGAGAGAAAGAGAAGGAGCAGATATTTCAGGAATGTATCATGATCATTTCCTTTGCTGGGCCTTGCTGTAAGTCGTACCTAAAACCTCGGCGTTCACTAGCCAGCGTAAAGCTAAAAAACACTAAGAGCCGTGCTAACTCTTTAAAAGACTTTTGCCAGGATCACACTTAACCCGTGATGCATTTGTGTTGCTGCAAACTGTGTGCAGAGTTCTACGCGAGGATGTTGTTGCTCAAATGTATTGGAGGAGAAACGGATCAAATGTGGCTATTGAACTTTCCGGAGAGCTAGGAAGAATCGTGATAAAACATCAGTCGTTTTAGTCTATGCCTGCATAATCAACACACGAGTAGAATAAACCCCAACGCATGCATGAACCACACTGACAACAATGGTGGAAGCACAGGAGTGTGAGGAGGGTTCAGGGGGGACTTCAGTTGGGTCAAGAAGCTTAAAAGAGACGCCCCTCCTTCCTAAGTGATTTATTTCAGGTTTCACTTCCTTTTTTTTTCTGTTCTGGTTGTATTTGATGTGCAGGCATTATTTATTTTCACTTTAGTAAACTGAAATGACATGAGGACATACACTGAATATCAGAGAAAATGAAATCACTGAAATGTATTGCATGAGATGAAAGAAAACCTTAATGGACACGAACATGTTGCATCACTATATTCATCATCTATATGTTTGTATCTGTATGTGTCATAATTCTAGATGTTAAATATATTGAAGTGAATGTGGCTGTATAACATTGTCCATCTCAGGCAGTGCAGTGAGGTAAAATCATCTCATCGCATCTTCCTTGATTTTTGGAAACTCATAACTCAAAAAAAAAAAAAAAAAGAGCTTGATAAAATGAACAAAAACGTGATGGAATACCCTTTCAAGGCATTTACACTTCATCAATATTACAGTGGACAGTGACAGGACGGTGACAAAGGCCATGAGCTAGACCTAGGCAGCTGAGCCACCAGGACACCCCGTATTTATGTGGTAGTGTGCAGTAAAAAGAGAGACTGAAAATATGGTACACAGATGGCAAAGGTCTAGAAGAACTCTGTAGGTGGAGACCTATATAGGAGCTTCCACTCTCACTATCAGATCAACAGACATGAGAAACAAATTTTATCTGATGTTACCGATTTCCTCCATGACTAGGGGGGTGGGGTAGGGTAGGGTAAAGGTCCAAAGGATCAATGGCGTAGCTGAGGATGGGACCGTATCCAACATGAAAAGAGGGTGTAATGGTCGGGTGGGGTGAGGTGAGGTTGGGGAGGGTGGACGGGGGCTTTGGTTGACAGCCATGCATGAAAGCCTAGCACACTGTCCACTTTGTACTCCAGAGGCTGTGGCCTCCTCTTCGGCAATATAAAATTCAACTCAGGCAACAGTGATTAATCAATTTATCCGTGACTGGTACTTGAGAAAGCGTTGAGAAAGGGTGGCTGAGGGGTGTAGCATTAAAACCGGCAAATAAATGTATTAAACTGTTACAGATTTCACATTTTCACATTTCATTTCACAATCGATGTGAAATGTTTAAGAATTTCTGTACTGTTACAGAAATTCTTAAACATTTCTATGCTGTGACCTGGCTGTGGTGTAGGCCTGTGCTCCCGTAACCTTCAGCTGACTCTCAGTTTCACTCTTATCCTCAGTCTTTCTCTCCAGCATCACTGGGGAAGAGGCGCACTGGCACTGCTCCCTCAGTCACGTTAGTCTTCTAGTTCAAACGGCCAGGGCACAAAGATAGCCGAGTGCAGCGAACAAACGGCCCCTTTGTCCGCAGCACAAACAGTGTATTATTAGTTCGGGTAAGGTCAAAGATGATCTAATTTTCTGTTTAGTTCTCATTAAACAGCTATTGCATTATTTAATTTCCCACAATCAAGTTAAGGGGGTGGGGAGGGGAGTGGCAGGTAGTAATCAATACATCTCCAGAGAAAGCTTTTGAACAGCAGTTTGTAAATTTAGCCCACAAATGCACTTTATGTCAGTTAGGGATATAGTATGATGTTCTTTTTGATGCCACGTTGACGTTCAAAGATCAGAGGAGTTGGATAGAAATATTACAGATTTTGATCTTCACTGTGTTCGTTAGCCAAAGACCTGCTTTTTAAAAAAAAAATTACCTGTAGCTGATCAAAGTAAAGATGATTGATAACACACAAAAGAAATGGACCGCGAGCACAGCATGGTACTATGCCACTACTTTTTCATGTGTCTGACGGCATGGCACACATACTGTAAATGTTTGAGAGGGCAGATGATACGGCGTAACGATGATGAAGTTATAGACACTGCAGTAACACTACAGTGGCTTTAGTCCAGTGCATCAACATGTTTATTGCAAAGTGCAAAGTGTACAAAAGTCTTATTGTGATGTATTATTGTGTACTTTCAATACTCATCCATTGGGCCTAAAGGTCGCCTCAGATTTGAATTAGCGAAGTGTTAGCGAAACAACTAGAAACACGCACCCACACAGTGCAGTGCTGACATTTCAGTGACCTGTATAATTTTCTCTCCTGAATGTTTAACAAAGCAGACTGGGAGTCACAACATTGGAGAGGGGTCTTCGGGCCAGGGGACGCCAGGAATCACAGGGTGTGACAGTCCACCTTGTAGCTGGGTCTGAGGTCCTCTCTTGGCCTTAGTTTGGTTTCCTCTGTCATTTGTCCCTACTCTCTTTCTCTGTCTCACTTTCTCTCGCTCTATCTGTTTCAGTCAGTAATTCAGTCAGTGCAGTTTGTAGTATTTGAACTGACACACCCACTGGAAAGCCTGAACTTGAGTTTAGAGGAGCTGGTGTTGTTGGCCAATCAGGGTCCAGTATTGTGACTGTCCTGCCTGTGAAGACTTAGGGCCCTAATTTTGTGGTGGTGCAGATCAAGCGCAGTGACCAGTGACGAAGTGGCAATTTCGTTGGCCGCAAACTGATTTTTCCCCCCCCCCCCTTGAACCCCATTTGGTAATTTCATGGCTTGCCGTGACATCGCTTACATTGAAATTGGTGGTGGAGAGGGTAGTAGGGTAGTATCAATACAAGTCCAGTGGTGCAGTGCAATTTTGGTACCCAAAATTACGCTTGCTGCTACTCAGACCACGTCTTAGCACGAGTACTATTGGTCTGTGCTACTTTCATGGCCTTAGTGGGAAAGGTGCACGGAAACATAGACCTCTTCAAAATCACATAAACCCCTTTTATGTATGTTATGTTTGCCTATTTCACTTTGATGTAAATTCTTCAATCAGAGTAAGGCAAGCCCATGTAAGCACCATACTTATTACATACTGGTTATATTGTGATTATTTTCTTAATTGAAGTAATCATAATTGCATTTTTATTAATTATTGTTGCTTTTTCAGTTAGGACAGTTAGTTATATGAACTGTCACATTGGAAGCAGTAGTTCACTCAGCTCCATGAAAGATCTTCGGGACGTTCTCTCTCCACTCTAACTGTTCCCACCAAACCTTGCTCTGTATTCTCATCCTAAAATGCCGGGTTGCCGGGGGTACATCAGCTGCATGCATCGTCTCCTTCTTTCCAACAGGTTTCCCACATTTATTGCCTGAAGCATGGCATTTTGTAATTGCCATGGAGATAGTGTGCAAACAGCATGTTGAATCATGGCTGTAATTGTTTTGATGAAAATTGAAAGTGGCAGGGCAGGAAACTTTAGAAGAAATTGAGAATTTTATTAAAAATAAATAAATTTAGATTTCCACAATTCTCTGTGGGTAATCAAAAGAAGTACTGAAGTCATATAAACGTGATTATTATGGGAAGTTGTCAGTTTATGCAATTATGTAAACAGCTTAATCCGATTATTGTCTTAGTCACAGTATTGGCAATAGTCACTTTATTGTGCACATGTAACTAACTGAATGCAATCTTTTGAATCACTTAGATAAAAGAAACTACAGGCAACCGACAAAATAATGGAATAATAGAAATGGAAATAATTTTATTGTACTTCAAATTATTGTACTTTCAAAAGATTTTAGAGTAGGTAGAAACTGATAAAAGTATCATTAAATTGTAATAAAAACCACGATTGTCCACAGCTAACTGTATGAAGCCAAGCTAACTGTAGCTAGCTAACATTAGCTAATATCAGGCAGAAGTTGTAGCTGTCTCTTTTGGTCATCACACCCTCATCTCTTTCTATTGGCAGTGCAGAGAAAATGAAGTGCCAAACAATGTTGGAATTTGGTCTATTCCCTACATGCATACTATGACTGTTATGCAGAGAGCTGTTACGTTAAAGCTGGTATGTAGGTGACTGTAGACAAGGCTCATCTATTTTAAAACATGACTAAGCTATTGTGCGGACACAAACGTACAATTAGTGAATATATTATTTATGAAATCAGAAATCATATTTTTATCATCTATTGAGTGGTACTCACTTAGTGGCCTCTAGTGGGCAAAGCCTCTAGCAACATGGATTAAATCTTACTGCTTTATAAGTCCTTCCCCTCTCTCCGGCCTGTCTTTCACCTGCCACGCCTGATTTCCACCACTGCTGCCCACAGGGAGATAGCAGGCACTTCTCTTGAGATCACCTCTGTATTTTGAAAGCCTGTCATTATTTGGCGTAACAATTTGAATTTAAAAGGAACGCAATTGAGAGAGATGATTGTGTGTATTTTGTCCTTCTTTGTCTTTAGGCCATTGCCCAGGTTCGAAAAGGCTTTAGTTTAGCGAGATGGGACTGTCTTGCAATCAATCATGTGCGGAATTTTAATAGGACCTCATAGTTATAGTTTGAGCCCACCGGGGCTTCTTTCCACTGTCTGCCAAACTGAAAGATTAAAGTTGTCTACAGTACAACTCTCTGACATCATTCAGAAAGGCAGCGCTAAGCACCGGCCTATCTTGTTCTAGCTCACTGGACAGTGAGGGTCAAGGATGAGGCACTTCTTTCAGGACCACAACCACCGCACAGCAGTTTACCCACAATCCTCTGCTCGGTATTGCTCAGCAGCTTTGTGGCTGGGTTGATTAAGGATTAGCCCTCCATTCCTTTATTTATTTTTCTGTGTCCTTTTGTTATTGTGATGTTCTATTTATTAGGTTATATAATAATGTTATTTATTATGGTATAGTATGTTGATTTTGACTTATGAGTGTACTGTGTTTTTATGTGGACCCTTCAAGCGAAGTACTATAGCTAGTGTGGTACGTCTGGAGGTGGGTACACTGCTGAAGGGTCCACCTTCCTAAACATGATATCACATAACCTCTAACATAACTACTCCAGTGCGAGCAGTGCCTTTACTTGGTGAGTCTTTCTGTTAATTGTATATCTGTCAGGAATACTGCCTCAGGAAATCATCTCAGTTGTTTCATGGTGGTGTAGTGGTGAGCATAGCTGCCTTTCAAGCAAAGACTAACAGCTTCACAGTTCATACTGACACGCATGCAGTGACAACAGGACCTCACACGCAGTTAGTTCAACGAGACACAGGAATCACTACGTATCATTCAACATACTGTAAACTGGCGATTCATCTTCTAATATTATTTTTTTATTTCTGTTTTTAGAATTGGCACATATAAATGCCGTAACCCTGGCAGGATAACCTAGATAAGCTCGTATCCCACCAGAACGCGATAGCTGTGACTTGCCGACGCTAGCCAGGGGACTGAGCCTGTGAGTTTCTGCAGTCCGCACCAGTTGGTAATATTCAGAGTACTCTGTTTCTTCATGTACACAGGCCTGTGTGTGCGTGCCTGCAGGTCTGTGTGCGTATCCGTATGATTACAGAGCCTCTACGATGTCTTAAGTGTCCCTGTGAATGGACCCCTTGTCGGAAATAATGTACTCTAATTGATTTAGGGGCGAAAATCACATTAACTAATGGCATCACCTGTACATTGACTGAGAGGATTTGCCTCTGGCCTCCCCCCCCCCCCCCCATTACAACTTATGTAATGTTTGTTTCTCTTCAGACTGAACCATGTAGATATATTGCTTCTTGGTGGTATGAAGTGATGACAGCAACCAGTGTAATCCTTATGGAGGATTTGTAAATGAAAATGAGAGATTTCAAATTAAGCTCAAGTATGTTACACTGCAAAAACGTGCATCTTAACACAAAGCATATTTATGGAACTACTGATGGAAACATTTTTAGCTTCCATCAGTAGATTTCACTTGTTTCAAATGCAAAACAACTTTTCTTTAATCAAGTGTAATTTTCTTGATGTTAGTTGAGTGGCCTTTCCTATTCTGCCTGTTTCAAGATATTGACACTTCTAGAAAACCCTTGAGAGAAGTGAAGCTGCATTAGGGAAAAAAAATAAATTATCTTTGGCGTATTTTTTCACTTGCTATCAGAATTAAGAAATACAAAAAAAGATGTTATGACTGAAGACTAAGTGACTTTTTTGCAGTGCAGTCACACAGACCGCTGCTGATTAACTCATTAAAGCTTATAAAGCTTGTGACTGATTTTCATAAAGTTGCATCTTCTCTATGGCAAAGGAAGCAACACTGAGGCAGACCAGTTTCATACATTCAATATCCCATCAAGGTAACGCGTGCACACTCACACACACACACACACACACAGACACACACACGTACACTTTCACATATAATCCAGTTAAAATGGCTGTAATATTTAATTCATATGAGAATCATTAAAAGTGCAGTGGTGCCGTGTCCATTATGCATTCCTTTTCTAGCAGGATAAAACAGCCCTCAGATGTGGGAGCAGCACTTTGAAGTGTTGTCTCAGAAGCAGGCCAACTCTTATAGGAAGTCCCTGATGTTTAAAACATACCGTGCGGTGGGACTAACAAAGGTGAGCACTCTGGGCTCGCCCCAAGATGAGCCAAAAATGGCCAGCCAGGAATTTGGGTAGATGAGGGTAGGTAACACACACACACACACACACACACCATCAAAAAAACAACAAGTAGATAAATATACAGGTGAGTACCAGTGTAGTAGTGGGTGAGCAAACACACACCACAATGTGCATGTGCCTGCAGACATACTCACATGCACACTGGCATGCACAGTCAACAGTCACGAAGAACAACTCGGTATGTGTCATTCAGACCTTCCCACTGCTCAGTAAAAGTGATTTAGTCACAGGAGCAAAAATAACACTAACCCAATCAATTGACATTATTGACTTTGTTCAGACTGTTACTCTATTTGGTAATATACAGAGCTGGCATCCTGTTTGCAGGCGTTGGGTACATAATAGTATCAAGACAGGCATTTCCCATATAATACAATCATCAACCGTGGACACTTGGGGGACAAACGTGCTACACAAACGTGTATACTGCACCACCTTATTGAGAACTGCAGTGTCACAAGTGTCTCCTTCACTTACTAGGACTCAAATTGAGTCATTGTAATCCAATTGACCTTATTTAATTCACTGTACTTCAATTTAGTTTTGATACATTTATCTAAGTGTTTCGAAAGATATACGTCCCTGAATCACTGTAAGTATTACTAATCACACTGACTTTGATGTTGATGCGGTGTATCGGCTAGATTTTTTCTTTTGAAACGATTAAAAGTAATACTAACTTTTTTTCCCCCCAGTGGACACTATCTGTTGCAAGTAAAGGGCAAAATAACAATAAGTAAAAGCAGAAACCATGCAAGCAGATCATTGGATAGTGTCAATAACAGTACCATTACCAGTAATAGTAAACATTTCTCAAGTATTTTTACTTGCTTAGCTGAGCGTGGTGGGATTTTTTTAGTTGATGACTCCACTTTCCTGCATCCAAGATGTTCTTGGCTTCAGATTTAGCTGATTGTTTTTATTATCAAAGGTTGGGACTGGGAATACAGGGATGACTTTGCAGTGACCCCCTTCCACTTTGCTGCGTCCAGGATTTCTCCCATGGACACTCTGCGAAGCTACATACTGCCCAGACAATGACTGGGACATGATATGAACCAAGTGCCGTGTGTGTGCTGTGTGCCTGCATATCTGTAAATCTGTGCATTTGAGTGTATATGCATTTGTGCATGTTTCCCTAGTTGAGCATGTGGTTGTAGTTTGCTAGTGGAGTTTAAAGGCCTTGCAAGGGAAGTGAGTGTCATCAAGATAACCTGGAGGGAATGTGCTGAGCTGGGCTGGATGTTCTGCAGGCAGGAAAGTGTGGTGATCCAGAAGCAGGAACTCACGTACTGTCAACTTACTACCCCCCCACCCCCACCCGAGCCTAACTGCCATCTGCATTTCTGCCTCTGTCAGGCCTTTCACTGACCAAAACACACACACACACACACACACTCACACACATACATACATACACACAAAAAGGAAATAGACTGTGCGGCTCCCCAATAAGCTGATGTGTCATGTCTTCCTTTCCTTTCCGACATTTCTGCAAAGCTCAGGAAGGACTCTGCAGCACCTCTCTTTTCTCTTCTCTTCTTCTTCCCCCTCTGGGTGCCGGGAAACGAGAGACAGAGCTGTAGCCGTGACAGTTCTTGTTTCTTCTGTAGAATTTGCAGCTCCTGCGGTGGGAGACGCTGCCACTCTGGGAACCATGAGTCGTTGTTGTGTGGTCAAAGTGATCACCTTGACAGAGATCCAACTTCTGCAGGTAGGGGGGAACGACTGAGCCATGGGCCAGGGAGACCAGGGCAAGATTACATATGGAAAGATGTAGCAAAATGTGTGTGTGTGTGTGTGTGTGCATTCAGTCGTGTTTGCATGCATGTGAAATTCTCTCCGCTTTATGAAAAGGCATGCCCTGTGGAATCTAGATTTTGCGAATCAGTTCGCTATCCCCCTCACATTTCACCATCTGGGGTGTGTGGTTACAGATATTTACTGGTTAGCAGGCTCAGCAAAACTGCAACAAGCATGCCTGAGAACAGCTTGTTCCACAGTCACCCCATCTCTGTAGATTCGAGATAGGAGAGAAGGGATGGAACATCGCTACTCTGCACGGTGGACAGCATTCCGTAACCGTGTCAATATGCCGGAAAATAGGATGTTTTGCAGAAATGAATCTAAAACCTGTACTTCGGTTATGCCCATAATTTGTAAAGCTTGTCAATGTCAGTGTAACCCGGTTGTTTCATAAGCGGTTGGATTTTTCTGAAGTGAAAGGAGAACTTGGGCAAGAGTGAAACTGAGTTAGGCAACAGCTTTTCATTTAGTCGAAACACCTGTGAGTTTGACTGTCACACTGCTTTTCTGTGTGCAGCAATCCACCGGGACTTGAGAAATACACCTATTACTCTGAGGTAAATCACTATCAAATACCTCTCACAACTAGAGCCGATGGAAACCCAATTTTCAGTAGAGAATTCAGTATTTTAATTATCATGTAAAATCAGTTTGAATGTTATTTTTTTTTAACTTGACATTTTTTCTTTTGCTTTATAGTCAATATATGTCTAGATGATTACATGTACACATTCTTTAAGGCTGCTGGCATAAATGGTGTGATGTGACTTAATAGGAGAGCAAGAGTGTTTGTTGCATGTGATTAATCTGCTGTGTGTGTGTGTGTGTGTGCATGTGCATGAGTGCGTGTGCACGTGTGGTTATGTGCACTTTCCGTGTGTTAATGAAATTATGTTAGTGAAAGAGGAAAAGAGGCAGAAAGTACAGCACGTGTGTTTGAGAGAGAGTGTGTGTGTGTGTGTGTGTGTGTGTGTGTGTGTGTGCTGAATCTGGATCTGTGTGACATTCCTCATTTTAGTGGTTTAAACATTTCAAATGAAGTTAGATCTCCCTAACAACAGTCAAGTCTATGTCTGTTATGTCAGAGGGATTAGAAAACAAACTGAACAACTACTCTGTGCTCTGATTCAGTCATGAGGCAACATTACTACATGGAGCAAATTATGTTCAATGTTGAAATTCATGTAACAGATATGGTATTCTGCAAGCGCAGTCATCAAAAGCTGTTATAGCTAGAAAAATCGACAAATGTTGACTGATATTATTTGCTTTGATGAAAGATTAGGAGTGGATACGTTTTGGCCTACATGCTCTACTGTAGCCGCACGAGTGGCAGACACTTCAGTACAAAGCAACTTATTGTGCAGCACTGTGCGTCAATGGAAACTGAACCTGCAACCTGTGCTCTACCAGCAAGCCGAAACACTGTCTCAATTGTTACAGCAGGTGCCTGTAGCAATATTGAGGTGTCTCAGACATCAGAATAGTCACAATAATTCAAAACTTGAGACTTGATTAGATCCGTATCTTGTTCCTGTCCAGTGTGTATGGTGTGCATTGATAAACTGCAGTGTATCCTCTTCACACACGCACAGCCCTGCCATTGTCAAGGCTGGCCTCGGTGACTGAAGCACCATTACCTCTCCAATCTAATCAGATTCCCCTAAGTGCTTAACAAGCATGTCTCCGGCATTTACAGTAGCGAGTAGAGGAGAAGTAAAACCAGGACAATCCGCTGTCACACAAAGCAGATGTGGTGTGTAGCAGTCCTGGCATCCCTTCCTCATCCTCAGAGGGAAAAAATGTTGATTGGCTAACAACTGGCATCTTGTTTGGCCTGGAGCAGCCAGATAAGAGCTCTCAGTCGCTGGTGACAAGTTGAGTATTGTGATGAGCCTGTTCTTAGCTATGTGGCTGAGTGGTGAATAAGGGCAGCTCTAGCTGACGAGAGGAATTTAATGCTGAGCTTTAGTATTAAAGTCCATGTCCAAAGTTTCCAGAGCCACTGGGGTTCAGGGCTTTCTGAGGGACTGCTGTCCTGGTCGACGCTTAACCCAGAGAAATGATGCTTTTATTACCTGACATTTTAGCTGATAAATCATTAAGGCAAGTCATAACCTTGCCCATGTCAATGACTTTGTTGTTTTCAAGTTGTGGGAAGCTGTTCTGAATGTGCTGTCATGGATTTGAGAGCACAGCGTGAACAACAGATAATGATAAAGTTTTTTTTTCATTCATTTCTCAAAATGACTTTTGACCATTGATATAGCCAGTATAGCGTTAGTGAATAATCTATCAGATCTGCAGTGACAACAGTAAAATTAGCTGCTCATGAAGGTGTCTTCCTCTTCCTATTGATTAGTTGAGATCAGTGACAGCCATGTAGCTCAGGGGTATTCCACTGAGTGATATCCTGAGTTGAAGAAGTTCAGGAAAACCTATAATGCACGGTATCTTGTACAATCAATAAAATACTCTTGAGAAGAAATTTAAAAAAAATATGTCTGTGTAAAACAGGTAAACAGAGAAGGTGACCATCGTTAGCAACTAACAAGATGAACATCATCAAACCATTGATAACAGTTAACTTTGTTTTATATTGTTATAGTGCTCTCCAAAATACTTAACATAGGACATAAAAAAAATAACGCAAGGTACAACAATGATGGCCTTTGTGAGCCCCGGACAAGTGAATTACACATTTTAGATGAGAGGTTCCCTTCTGAAAATAGCCTACAACACATAGTGATAATGAAAACAACTCTAATAGACCTAGACTAATAGACTAATAGACCTCAAAATAGCTGGGTGCAGTTGTTTGGGAAAATGATGCTACTGCATTGTCTACATTGACACCAGTCAATGAATAAGAATGGCTGGGTAAAAATGGCATTGGGAGAGTTATTTAAAACCCCCACTGGGGAACAAGGGTCAATTGTACTGCCACAACCCCTGGAGCAGGAAGCAGAGGAGTCTGGGAGTTGACCTCTGATTGGCCAGTCAGACAAAAAGGGGCGGGCCAGAAGAATTAGTGATAGACACTAAAGGCAGATATCCTGCAGTGATCAAACCATGGGTGATCTGACAGTCCACTGTTTGAAGTGATTACCACGCTACACAGCATAAAGGCTTACCCCCAGCTTTGGGCCTAATTAGTTCACTTAAGGCCCTTTATAAGACACTGGTAGGGGACTGGATGAGACAGACACTCACTACGTCGACAGGATAGCAGCAGCAGACTTGGATCCTACCTGCTGCTACGCCAAAACAAACCGACCTGAAGATTGTCCGCTTTCCTGAGAATGCCACACTTAACTGACTGTAGTTACTACATGATGCGGGACGCGACCAGAGCTTCGAATGTAAGAATATGACAGAGTTGGGATTTACTTTACTGCAAGGGTGTTGTTGAACACTGTTGTCATGTTTTCTAAAAAGTAACTTATTTGTATTTTCATCACTGGTTTGGCAAGGTTGAATGCAAGCTACTGGTATATGCACTATTGAAGATTGATACAAAAAGACAAATAACCAGATATGATGCATTTTGTTTACCAGCTTCAGTTCAGTCCTGGAAAGTACTTCATACTCAGATACTCCAAAAATGTGGTTAGAAGCAGAAGAGATACTTTAAAAGAGAAACAGAAAATGATGATACTTTGCTTGAGAAAAGGTCAAAAGTACGAGTCTTGATTCTCGTAAGGATGATGGTATCACAACAACTACGGTCAGACATGACTCACTCTAATCGTAGCGCTTACTTACTCATGCATTTTACAAAAATTCAAGGTCATTCTGTTGTGTAATGCCTGACTAACTGTCGGGAAAGTTTGACCTGCAACTATTTCTGTACATTTGAACGAGATCATCATTTCACGTAACCGCTGGTCATCTATAACTAACCAAAACACGCTCGTGTGAAAAAGTCTGCAAACTCCCACCAATCCGATTGCACAGTTTCCATCTGGTTGACGAACTCATCCGATCTGGTCGTCTGTTTCGCCGCAGGTACAGAGCCACCTAGAGAACTCCAAGTTCCACCTCCACCAGACCCAGAGTCAGCAGGTCAAGCAGTACTTGACGCTGGGCTCCAAGCTGGCCGCTTCTGCGGGGGGGCCGGGCCACGCTGTACCGCATCCCCATGCCCCGGGCCAGCCGCTGGCCGCCGTGCCGATCATGAGGAACGGGCACATGCCTTCTGTCAGCGACGGCAGCAACCCCAACAGCCCGGTCACCCTGCTCTCTCTGGCCAATCATGACAGCGAGGTGAGTCAACAGACAATGGTCTTTGGATGGGGATAGCAGGTTTGAGTTAATGGTCTGTACTTTAGGACACCGGCATAAAAAGAATGGTCCTTTGTCAGTTTATTCAATTTTTATTTGAATGAAGACTAAATGTATGAACTGAAATGGAACGGACGCCAAATGTGCTTCGTAGTAACTGGGAAAAAATTAAATTGCAACATAATTTTTGAACCACAGACTGGATTGTATACTGTAGGTCAAAAACGTTGTGGCTTTCACAACACTCCCGACACTCCTTTTCCTGTTGAGAGAAATATTCTGTTCTGTGTTCGTTATTTTTTTTATCGTGCCCTATGCGATTTTACTCACTCTTAGACCCTCTGAACATGTAGAGAGATCATGTATAAGTTGGTGTATTTACCACTGCACTCAACATGGCTGGCGCTTTGCTTGGATGGAACACACAAATATAATTCACAAGAATCAATAACGTCTAAAAATTTCTATCTGTAGTTGCTTTGACTCAGCAAAGTTGTAGAGTGTTTCAACTAATCATCTAAACAAAGTGATGCCGTTATTGATCTCCCTCTCTCTCTCTCTGATGGGCTCATCAATAACTTCAGACTCGCGGTCGGTCTCTGATGAGAGAACTCTTTCAAAGGAGGAAACCAGTTTGATAACAGGCGCTTGTTTTCCCACCAACATGGCTAACTAACTTCAGACACGGAGAACATGTCTGTTATTGGATTAGTTCCTGAGCTGTCCCTCCCCTTTGCATCGCTTGTCTTTTTTGAATGTCGGGATTAAAAAAAGACCAAACTTGAACAGCATTGGAATTCTGCTATATATCATCATCAGTCTGCCCATGAATACACTGAAATTACTGTTTTCTTTCAGTTCCCAATGGATGAAGTTATCGATGACCTAATTAGTCTTGAATCTGGTTTCAATGATGGAGGCTTGGACTGCATGGAGTCTAACATCATAATGCAAAACAACGTAAGTATGAATCATATTACCTATTGTTCCAACAGCAATGGACTAACACTGTTTCAAAAAGCTATCACGACGGAGTATCTACAGTGTGAAGGTCTTGTGTATTGATTTTTTGAAGATAGACACCTTTCTTCCTCTTCCTTATCTTGTGGACTTTATTTGCGGTTGGGGTTTTCTCAAGTTAAGTTGCACAACTAACGATTTCTCCATTTTAAAGAGGAATGGGAACTCAGGAACTCGTACGAATCTTCAGGCTTGACTAGCTTGGGAAAAGGGGACCTGTCTTTTGTGGAGGTCAGCTTAAGTCCAGAGATGAGTCAAAGTTCATTTGGCTGGGGATTCGGGCTTAGCAACATTTCTCACATTACTCAAGAAGACCAACAATGCAGATTAAGTAAAAAAAATGTCATTAAGCACAGGGTTAGATATTTAATGACAATATGACAATGGATGGCTTATGAGGTATAAGAGGTATAAGCTCAAATCTTGACCACGTTATTGGGTACATTGATGGTAA
This sequence comes from Hoplostethus atlanticus, assembly GCA_034670405.1. Taxonomy (NCBI): domain Eukaryota; kingdom Metazoa; phylum Chordata; class Actinopteri; order Trachichthyiformes; family Trachichthyidae; genus Hoplostethus; species Hoplostethus atlanticus. The sequence goes on from JAXDDX010000026.1 coordinate 2,181,159, forward strand.
CTTACTACGGTCTGTTCTTGGGAAGACAACTAACAAGACTGGGAGCTAGAGGGCCAAACTACATACTGAAAATGTTCAGGCGAGACATTCCGATAGAAAAACATGCAGAGATGGCACTAAGAACAAGCGTCCCCAGTGCGACTCGTAGCCAGGACGGAATTCTAAACCTCCCAACAAAAATCTGGGACAAGGAGTCTATTTGGCTGGAGAATATAGCCACACCTGAACCCAATACAGAGAGAGCTTGTGGGATGGGAACAGTGGGATTCCAAGTAAAGGCAGGGTCATGAAGGAATCTAGACCCGACGTAGAAAATCGTGAATCTACGCCCGCCATAAAAATCATGCATACATACACAGACACAAAGCGACACGCAGCAATATACACAAGAGATACTGTACCAGAGAAGGAAAGACAGAAAGACGCAGCAATGAAGAGGGGGGAAGTAAGAGCGGGAGGAGGAGGAGGAGGAGGAGGAGGAACTGGGGAGCCAGTCGGTTGAGAATGAGGACAGAAGCGCGACATAGGAGGGAGCGAGAGATTTCGAAGAGAGAGTTACTGAGCCATTGGATCGGGCTAATGCGTGCTCTCCCCGTGGGCTTGTTCAGAAATGATACCATGCTTAAATGGATCAATTCATCCCAATTAGTCATACAGTGCGATGCATCACGTCGTTTTGCCATGTCAACGCATCCAGGAACACAGACGGAGAGAGGGATCGAAGTGATTACAATGGGAGCAGTAGGGGGACTGTCTCAATCTTTCATTTTGATAAGCACACAGTACACACTCATCTTTCATTTTTCCCCCTCCTCCTCTTCCGTCTTGTTGAGATAATGAGAGAAAAAGCGTGCATGCAAACCATGCCGACTGCAGATATTTGAAATGTCTGCAGTTTCTCTTTTGCTTCCTCTTCTTCTCTTTCCCTCCTTCCCATCCCCATACCTTGACCTCCGTCCTTATCGGGTTTCTCCGCTCTATGAGTTAGATTTCACACCACAGGCGGTGGATGAAATTGGCTGTACACATCTAGGCCTTCACGGTGGCGTTTGTAGCGTTTTCCCAGAATTACACAAACGCGAATTAGACACACATGTGTGTCAGCACGCTACAGCTTCACATTCCACCAGTCAGTAAAAAGGCGTCTTTATCACAGAGCTGATGCATGTTTTCCCAGGGAAGATGGGTCCCGTAGGAAAACAGTTTTGCCTCTGTTCAGCCAGTTGACCCAGCTAGCCTTTTCATCTAATGGGATGCTATTTTCAACACACAGCTTGTCTCTGTGTTAGAAGCCCTTTCAAGCAGAGGGGTTCTGATAATGGTGGTATTAGTACGTCAAGGCCCTGTGCCAGGTCAAGCCAAACCCCAGAGAGGGCAGCTAGCCTGTGCCGGAGGACAGAGTGGGATGCAGTGGGGTTAGTGTATGGTGGCCCTTATCTTTTTTTTTTTTTTTTTTAAGGTTATTTCTTTTGGGCATTTTTTTTGCCTTTTATTTGATAGAAGAGAGAGACAGGAAAGATTGGGGAGAGACATGCAACAAAGGACGTTGTGGTTATATTACATTACAGTCATTTAGCAGATGCTTTTATCCAAAGTCCATTCAACGTAGGTAGGCAAGAGAACTACTAGTCACTAGAAATCGTAAGTGCATTTCCTTCCTAAACAAGCATCTAAGAGTAGAACTAGTGTTAAGGTAAAAGAGCAATAAGTTAGCTACCTACTTTTTATTTAAACAAATGAGACAAATAAGTGAGGTGGTATGCACCTTAGACCACTGAGCCACCAAGACGCCCCTTGTGGCCCTTATCTGACCAGCTGGGTTCAGTTCCTGTTGTTTCTACTGTCAGATGAGCAGAGAATCTGAATTCCATTCATCTGTCGACATGCCAGAAATTCATGAATACAGAATGGAGTTTACCCTGCCCTGGTGAGGGGGAGGCACAGGCACATCACACAGTGCTAAAAACAACAATTTGTGTTGTGGCTTTTGTTGAGGTGTGAATGGAATGTGCTTGTGAACTGCTAATGTGAAGGCTAATGAACTTCTTTCTCTCTTCTCTCTCTCTCCCTCTCTGTCCTCTCTAGGTGTCTCTCAGTAGCAGCATGCTGGACATCTATGGGGGTGAACAAGGTATGAATGCTCCTAATGGTGGAATGAGTCCCACCTCTAACCCCACAAAGCTCACTGTAAAAAGGGAATACACAGGTATGAACGCATACCATAGCACTGATCAACAAGTTATCACATGCTCACAGAGGTATACGGATTTCTGTATAACTGATGAAATCCAGTCACATAAAGTACATGTAAAAAGAAGGCATTTTTTGTATGATAACACTTCATTAATGGTAACATCCTGCCAAAGTAAGGGATTTCCCTTCCCTCTTAGACCGCTGTCCCTTGAGTATGAGTGAGTTTTGCTTTCCGATGCCAAATGAAAGTTCTGGCTGGGTGTTTTATTGTAACGCACATAGAATATACAAGTATTGGCTCAGGACAGCTACTTTTTGTCTGCATCTGTCCCTGGCTCATATCAAGTCCAATTAGGAGTGTCAGGCAATCAAACAAACGTGTAACTATACTGCAAAAGTGTCCAGTGTTTGGCTAACAGTTACCCCACTGTTGTTGCTTCTGCTCATACGCCGATTGTCATTGGTTGCGTTCACAGGCTGCAGAAACGTGTAGCCTTTGTGTCACAAAGCAAAAAAAACAAAGGGCTCTTTGAGGGCATTTCTTATTAATGTCATGCATCAAGCAAAGAAGCCTAATTGATTTAGGAAATAGAAAGAATGCCCCGAAGAACTCTTCATTCTCAACGAGAAAATAAGTAAATTGCCATCTGTTTCATTTGAGTGGGCAGCGTGGACAATGGGCTGTTAGACAGAGTTTAAAATGTCTTGATTGAATCAACAGAGACAAATTGGGAAATCACATCTCAGGTCCCCAATTATGTAATTTGGAAGAATGTGAATGCAAATATGGATGCATTGGCGTTTTTGTCCCTGCCCAGGAAAGATTAGCAAATTTGCTAAACTGTCTTAATTACAGACTAAGTAGTTTAAAAGAGGACACACAGTTTTGTTTTCACAATGAACTACAGACATGCTGGAGGGGATAAATTGTGCCATTTCAGTGTGTGTGTGTGTGTAAGGAGGTCAAGCTTGTGTCTGGGGTAGTCTAGTGCAGGGAAACTCCACACTCTGGTTGACCTCGATTTTCGACTCCCTCAAAATAACCAATTGTGCGTCTGCTGACTAGAACGTTTGTAGTGTTTTGTGTTCATTGTCCTTGCGTTTCTAAATTAGTGTGCGTAGCTAATCGATCCCGCTTTGTGATTTATTTTTTCTTGACAGAGCATGACACGAGAGTGATGGCCAAAGAAAGACAGAAGAAAGACAACCATAATTTGAGTAAGTGTCTTCCCTGCTTGCCTTTCAACTCATTCACAATTTATCATCAGATAATCCGTCCTGGCCAGTCTATAGAAGAGCCACTGACAATGCCCTGCCATCTCTCTTCTGCTTCTTCTCGTTCTGCTTGTTCAGTTGAAAGAAGGCGAAGATACAACATCAATTACAGGATCAAGGAGTTGGGGACACTCATACCAAAGTCGAATGACCCGTGAGTTGTATTTATTGTTGCTGAAACATTGCACTATTTCGCTTTATTATGGCGTCCCTATTCACCCCTGGGCCATTTCGGCCTGTCACCGAAACAACGGCAAGAACTCGTCTGGTGGGGAAGCATATTAAATTCCGGGCACAAAGACACTCTACACGTTGATCATTGAATTTAAATGAGTACTCGAGCATATTTCACTCATATTTCAAGGGTGCACTTGAACTTCCATTGTAGTCTACGCTCCGAGAGCTGTACATCCTTTTCTCGCTGGGTCCCCGGCAAGTTCAGCTCAAAGCGTGAATGATGAGGGAAAGGGTCAAATGCAAAGAGGCAGGCCACACCATTTGAATCAAAGTTTGAAGCACAATTGTCACATTGAGATGGAATGTGGACCTGAATTGAAAATCCAGCCGGCCGTCTCCCGCAATTGAACTTTGCTTCAAATTTAAATGGGAGGTTAGCGTCGTCGTCGTGCCATTAACACCGGATAAAAGAGATTATTAGCGCTGATCAGACCAACGTCTCACTACTGCGGGAAAAGGACAATTTTACTACAGCCACCTTTTCCTTTTTAAAAAAAGTAATAATATCTGTGAAAGAATGACTTGCACTTTGGCACCTTAAGTCCAATTCGCCATTTTTTTCCCCCTCGTCTTCCTACTTACCTCATTCTCCCTCACCTATTTTTACTCGAGGATTAATTTTACCGAACAAGGAGGTACGAGAATGGACTTTCCACATAGCTACTTAACTATTCTATTAAAATTCCTATTCAGTGTCGCCATGTAATGTCCGAGGATGAATAATTGCCCCGTGTAAATCACCATTTCTTATTCATATCATAAAAAGGAAGAAAAAAAACCTCTGTGTTAAAAGTTTTTTTGTCCCGTTTTTTCCCCATTTTTTTTTATTTTTGGAGAACATTCTGCCGACGTCAGGGGGTTCTGTGTAAAAGGTTATCTTGTACGTTTCTCCTTTTCTGCAGCGACATGCGCTGGAACAAAGGCACCATCCTGAAGGCCTCGGTGGAGTACATCAAGTGGCTGCAGAAGGAGCAGCAGCACGCCCGGGAGCTGGAGAGCCGTCAGAAGAAACTGGAGCAAACCAACAGGAGGCTGCTGCTGAGGATCCAGGTAACAAAACACAAAAGTCTAATTGTCTTTGGCTTATTTTGGTGATGATCAAACACATAAGTGAAACAATTAAACATGACAGAACACTGAAAGAAAATGTCTGTCCCAGTCTGAAAATCGTATTTTGCTTAACACAAGGGCAATATTCTGCCAGCAGGTTGAGATGAATCCAACTGTTTCCAACGTAGTTTCACTTGTTTTCTAGAAACAAGTATCAGTGTGTTGAAACGAAGCAGAATGAGGCAGATCACTGTACTACTATAAAAAAAATTACCCTCGATTTGCATTGGAAAGTGATATTTTTTCTCAGTTGTTTTAGGAAAAATAAGATATTAATACTCAATACTAGATCAAATGAATTGTTAAAATAGTATATCACATTTATCCATTTTTTACCAGCACCAGGGCTCCTCAGGATCCAGGTAGAAAGCACAAAAGCCTAATTGTCCTAAAAAAAATAAGATCAGCATCCGCTTAGATTGGACAATTTTAACCATAAGATGCTTTGAGAAACATGGGCACATTTACAATCAGTATTTATCTGGCCCTCTTCTTGTGCTCTATACATTCGCTTCAACGCGGCACCAGTGCTCCTCCACATCCACGTAAACTGACATCCGAATCGTCTCGTCTCCTATTGATGAAAGGAACTTACAGAGGAAAGGAATCTGGTTAGATGATGCACCCGAATAACAGAAGAGGACACACTGATATGCTTTCATCACACATGCAGGCAGCACAACATGCACACACTGATATGCTTTCATCACACATGGCAGCACAACAGGCAACCACATACACAGGCCGTGGGTCATTGGAGCCATGAGTCTGCTCCAGTGAGAGGAACTAGGACGAAAACACTGACGATATAAAGACAGATAAAAGGTCCAAACCGAATAAGTTCTGATACAATTGATAATACACTGCGTCATCAGATGTCGTGTTGTCGGGGGAGTAGTGTGTGTTTCTTCCCTCACTCCACCCTAACATCGGTATGCTGTGGTGGAGGTGGAGGAGGAGAAGTGGAAGAGGTGCAGCCCTAGTGTCTCATAACATTACACCACACCATACTGTCATGGCCAGCGTGTTTTTATCAAAGCTGAGAATTGATGTTGATATTTTAGAGATTTATCCAGGTCTTCTCCACAGCTCCTTACAATGAATCAAAATGTTTAAATGATGCGTTGACTTACCCACTGTAGTTAGAAAATCACAGAGCTACTTCCTGGTATGTGAATGTCCACAGGCTGCAGCGAGGACCCTGACCCTGGTGAACGAACGTGCACTGTATTTCCCTTATGCAGGGCTCTTACTGTACACATGTTCATGATAGATATATCGCCATGTCTAACTCATGGTCTCCTCTATCTTTTTTTCCAGGAGCTTGAGATCCAGGCACGAGCCCACGGCCTCCCCAACATGGCCACAGCCTTGGGGACAGTTGAACTGTCCTCCCACCTCCTCAAACAGCAACAACAACAACAACAACAGCAGCAGCAGCAGCAGCAGCCTCCCCAAGCCCAGCAGCCACAGCAGCCACAGCAGCCACCCGTGTACCAAGAGGACCTAAACAGCGACTACCTCCAGAGGACAGCCGCAGTAGCAGCCATGCCTTCCATCCCTGCTGCTGGCGGACCGCAGGATCACATCGGTGCCGATGGCACCACGACGTTCTCCGACCCGCTGTCCCACTTCACAGACTTCTTCAGTGCCACGCTCAAGGAGGAGCACCGGCTGGATGAGATTCTGATGGACGACCCGCTCTCGCCGTTCGGCGCCGACCCGCTCATCGCAGCTGTTTCGCCGGGAGCCGCTTCGAAGGACAGCAGCCGCAGGAGCAGCTTCAGCTCTGCTGATGATGATGACCTATGATGGGTGACCCCGATGCCAACTCACTACTGTTGTCTCATCATGATAACTCTGTTGTTACCCCCAGTGTTAAAGGGCTTACACTGAGCCGCTGAGAGAGTGATTGACGGCTCTGGGCATACGTTGATGATCCCTCCTAGGGTTGCCAGATTCTGTTTTAGTCGACCACACCTGACTGAGCCTTTGAAGTGCCAACTGTATATAAAGTATGTAGTTCTTGTTGATTAGGTGGGTGTTAGGACTTGACTGGACCAAAAGCACGCTTTCCCCTTAGCTCTTCAGGACTAGAGCTGGTGGTGGGGGTGACCGCAAACAGCCCATGGACCTCCTGCTCAAGAGCGTCACTAAGTCTCTCTCCCTCCCGGACAGAGCACAAGCGGAAACAGACTCATAAGAAAAAGGGAGACATCTAATACTTAATAAATGACAATGTCTACTGTTGTTTGGTAAACACCGTGGTAGCTGTACACTGTAACAAAAACTAAATAATCATTGAAAACCTTTTTTTCAAAAGTGAAAATACTATCGCTTTCTAAAAAGGATGTTTGAACCATTACGGTCAGGATTGTGGTTGTGTGATGTGCCTTACTCAAACTTGGTTACTCTCAATTTTGTCTTAAAAATATATGAAAACGTAACTGAAACGCCTAACATGTCCTTTGTATAGTCTCACTGTGTCTTTTAAGTGTATTTTTTAAATAAATGTATTTATATGTGTTTTAATCCATGTATTCATAAACAAGTTATATATTATTATCTAACATGTTATCTTTTTTATTCTTAGTGGGGGTGGAAGAAATATAATAAAACCCCGTTTTTTGATAAACCAGGTTTGGCTTCTTGTTGTCGTATCACTAAAGACGTCACACACACACACACACACACACACACACACACATTCAGAGCGACCCCGTAGAATGAGTCTTGTGTGAACCAAAGTGAGCTTGCTGGACTACAGCAGGGCTGAGAGTGGAAAACCAGGTCTCTCTAGCCTGAAAAAAAAGTTTCATAGCGGAAAGGTTAGGGGCTGGCTTACAGAGGGCCTGATTGGAAATGAGAGGCAGAAAGGAAAATTGGATAATAAAGACAAGTAGAGGGGGAGTAATAATTCTGATCAGCCTACTGAGAGCTGATGAGCCCTTGAGAATGTGAATAATGGGTAGAAATAAAGAGCTGCTAGCTGAGATGACAGAAAGTTTCCTTTAAGGTGAACCGGATGAAGAGATGTGTGCTTTTATAACAATATGATCACACATTCCTCTCATCAGTGACAAAAGTTAGCAGGAATACGTTTGTTGTTGTTGTTGTTGTCGTCTAAGTGATCGCATCTTTGACCTCGAAATGATCTCAAGTAAGAGTAAGATGCTGAATCTTCTGAAGAAATCCTAATCAACAGATACTTTTCTAGTGTTGAAGTCATGCATTAATAATACAACAAACAGACCCGACAGAAAAAAAAAAAACCCCACCCATGCCAATACTTCCCAATGGATATCCTACGTTGCTCATCAAAGCCTCTCTGAATTAATGTTTTACAATGTTATTAGCTTGTGTGTTTCTCTGTAATGAAATCGAAACATTCCTGCTTGCATCTCTTCTATAGCTGCAAAATAAGATTGAACCATCCAATCATTATAGAATATAGACACTCCAACTACAAAGTGGTGACTGATGTTTACGGGTAATTGGCCAAAGTAATTATGGAAGGTAAATATAGATTTTCATTATGGGAGTATCTGAGAAAGAGTCTGCATGACTGAAATACATTTTCAAAAGGCGCAATTTACATTTTGATTTTTTAATGATTTTTCTCCATAACCTTTTTTCTCTCTTGTTACTAAAACCTGGTGAAAAATACACCAATCCAAAGAGTCTAGCACCGGAATTGATGAAAGTCCAAGTCCAAGCTTCGGGGTACAATAATACCAAACCAATAGAGGATAATGTGGAGATCATTTAACTTGGTGAAAGTATTGACAGAACAGATAACTTCATTTAAAAGTCCCCCCCATACACATTCACACTCTTTGGAGGGCGACTCGAGAGACAAAGCAATCCACCCTAAAAAAAGGAACGTGAGATTAAACTTCCTAAGTAATTTATGTCTCTCCATATCAAAGACTATCACGGACAAGGTTCAAGGCCAGTTACTGCACAGGCTTCAAAAGGCAATGTGGTCGGATGAGGCAACGGTGACATCAGAACAAGGGGACTTTTATTTGGAATATCACAGTTCATCAAACCACGGGTTGGAAACCCCACAGAGCTGAAGTGAAACGTCCTCGGTGGATTGAGAAAACGGCGCGGGTATCCGGTAACGCTATAACGTTACAGACATTAAGCTAATACATTAACAACAGCACATTAATTTGAAGATGTAAAACAGATTTTGCAAAGTTTGTGTTCCTCCAAACCTCTCCGTCTCTCTCTCTCTCTCTCTCTCTGTCTCTCTCTCTCTCTCTGCCCTTTATCTAACGTCCCCTCATGGAAAAAGAGATTATGGTTGGTTCCTCTCTTGCTAGAATATCTGCCAAAAACTGTACACCTTGTAAAATAATCTTTCCATTCCTTTTGTGTTACGACTGCATGCGCAGCAAACTGGACTCCCTCAATGAATTACCTCACTCCCCTGATGAAAGGGGTGCTGTACCATATTTCGACCAGTAGGTGGCAGCAATGGGCCGTGTTCTCTAATCAACGGTTCCATGCAGTTTCTTAATAAAAAGAAACCCTGTGCAGTAGTTTAGTACAACCAGGAACAATTATGGTAGGATTATTTAATAAAGCAAATAAAGAAAAAATATTCTGCCAAACCTCCTAGATGCCATTTAGTGTATAGATTAAATAAAAATACAATGGTCGATCAACAGTGTTTTCACAGACTGTCTGGGCAGTGTGAGCTAGGGTCTATGGTACCCCTATACTTCCCAGTAGAAACTGACAAATCTAAAGAAGGCAAGTGATGTCGTGAACCTCATAGCAGAGTCGTTCTGTCACCAAAACAACGTTGTCACCCCTCCTGCCACCCACCAACATTGACACCAACACTGAGCAGGAGAAGCTGTCACCTGTGCAGATGCCACAGCTGCCAGCGTGCTACAGTGCGCTCACCTGTCGAGCCTGCCATTGGCAACTCTTAATCACCTCCCGCTGAGGTGACTCACTTTGGAGCATGGCAAACACACAAGCACACGCACACACACTCACGCATGCACACACAAACAAGCCTAATCAAATGTGCTTGCGTGCAAACACAAATGTGCACACGCAAGCACAAACACACACACACACACACACACACCACACACACACACCACACACACCTCACACACACATGTGTATCTCATTGCACCTAGTTCCCACAGCCCAATACTAGGAAGCGGAGGAAAAAAAATAACCACCTAAAAGCCCTCATCAGGATCTGGACTGTGACAAGACTTGTGCACAAATTAGGTGAAATTTGAGTGGGAATAACAATATGACAGCTGGCAGTGAGGCACCAAACATCAAGTGTCATATCTATTTCCAGCCACGACTCAGAGCTGTGTGACAAACAACACTATGCTGCTTCTCAATCAGTCAGCCCATCCTCCAGAAATGTGGCAAACTAGGCCCTGGATGGGTTTCTTCCCTTCAGGAAAAATAGAAAATGATTTAAGATTAAGGTCACGTTAAAGGTAGAATTCTAAAAGTTACCCAAGATTTGAGCACTAGAATTTAGCATTTGTAACTCAAATAACAATCAGCATTATCCCTCCAGTACGCCACGGTAATTCATCCCATAATTCTTTGAGGTATTGGCCTCCTCCGTAATGCCTCTATTAGGGACCACACCCTAACCAGTGCTCGACAAACTCCCACGTCACTAGGCTAGCAAGGCCCCGCGTGCATTAACAATGGAACACAAGAGAGATGAAAAAAAAAAATAGAACTGGCTGGGCCTTCTCGAAATGCTATAAAATTAATGCGATTTCCAGAGTTTTTATGAATCGAGCCAGATGCCAAATACATAACTTCAAACAAATTGACTTCCAATTATTGGTGCGGCGCACCACTTCCAGATGTGCAACAGATGGGGCCGGGGTGACCAAAGGTGTCTCAACCCGCACTTTGTTTTATTCTGCAGTAAAGCGGCTGTACAGTTGTATGTGTTTTAAATCACCGTGGGCCCGTGGGCTGGAGGTGAAGGGAAGGACAGGGGGGGGATAGCGGAGGAAAAAAACAAAAAAAAACGAAAGCACATCATTAGGAAAATGTAAATCCACGCAGCACAGACAGTGGAGCTCCATATGTAGCATTAATACGGCCTGGTATTATGTAAAGGCAGGAGATGCTGGGGCTGAAAAGCTGGAGCTGCATCAAGGAGGTGGGGGATTCAGAAATGTAAATGTTAATGTGATCTCTGCTGTATCTTGCAGTGCTGGGATTAAATGGTAAAAAGGAACAATTATGGGGCTCGCTTTTTTGTGCATATGTTAATAGCTTACAATATCCTCATGCATAAAGTATATTATATATGATTAAAAGATATCCACAGTATGTATTTATACATACAATATTACAATAGTCGTGTTCAATTGTTAATGAAGTCTCTCTCTGAAAACGTAATGTTGTTTGATTACTGTTGAATCTAAAAATGAGACAAAAAATGAGTCTATCATGAGTGAGGAAAGTAAAGCACACAGACTTCTACTTACTCCAGACTAAACTAATAGAATATCTAACAGTGCTACGGTGTCCTGGGAGGGTCATGGCTCTGATCCCATTATAACCAGAGACCTAGGCCCCCCCGGGGGAGCCAAAATGGCCGCGTATTTTGCCCTGAGCCCGTACAGAAACGGTCTACTGGGGCCCTATCCACTTCACTAACAGGCCCGCCTTAGCACCACAGGTCCCCTCTCTGATCCTGGGGGCCAAAGAGCTTCTCCTCGCTCCCTCCCCCGTTTCGCGGTATCTTAGGCTGTCTATTCAAATAGAGAGGAGAGCGGGGACCATTTGCTTGGCCATCGTACCTCTGTGCTCCCTTTAATTCCCTCACTCTGTCAGAGTCCTATGCTAATCCAACTAGCGACAGTCCCCCCAGGTCTCTCTCTCTCTCCACACACACACACACACACACACACACACACACTTTAACCTTGTGTAATCTGGGTGACCTTGGGCTGAATGGAATCCGTTGAAGAGAAGCCCCTGATTGATTTGTAATTCAAAAGGAGAGCGACGGCCACCGCGTCCCCACCACCCCGCCAGCAGGAAACCCCCTCTGCCACCCTTCCCAAAAAAAAAAAATCCCCACACCAGACCAGACAGGCTAAAAAAAATAAAATAAAGAAAGACGTTTAAAAATAGTTATTGAGTCTGTGGAATATGAGTATGTGTGTGTTTTGGATGTGGCCTCTCTCTTTTTTTGTCTCTGTTGGTGAGTGAGGTAGCAGGATGTGTGGTGAGGTGCAGGGACTGCTGGGTAAATGTCAGGTTTAGGGGTGGAGGGTGCAGGGTGGCAGGGAGGGGATGGGGGGGGGCGTCAAAATGATCATCATTACCAGAGTAAGATAATTGGCGCCGCATGGGCCCCAGCGATTGGGCGCTCCGATGGGCATCTCGTCTGCATTATTCATTCATCGTCTCTCCTTCTTCTCTCTCTCTCTCTTTCCTTCCCTCTCCCCTCTTACCTCTCTCCACCCAGGCCAGGCACTGGGCCTTAGGAGCCGGACTCATCTATTATAGATGGGTAATTGTTTATTAAATGCAGACCTGACCCTATTATGCCTATTACCCCTGCGCCGCACACCAGTGTGGCTGACAAGCATCTGTATTTTTCCATATTCTAGAAGATCTGACGATCCCCTGTCGTGGACGTGAGGGTGCTTGGCATGGGTAAGTGTCAGTATCAACGGCTGAGGAGAGAGAAGGCAAAAAAAAGAAAGAAAAAAAGATAGAGATAGGAAAAGAGGAAGAAGCCGAGAGGGAGGAGAGGAGAAGAGGATGATGAAAAATAAAGCCAATGCCCGTGTGGCCGCCACTGGCGGCCCTGGACAGAGAGGTATCTCACTCCTTCTCCTCCAAGGCTTGGTAGATGGAGGGAAAGACAAAGGGTGAGTTAAAGAGGCGCTTTGCCTCTCATTACACTGACTCCTAATCTACCTCTGCCCTATCCTGGGCAATCCCTGCTCCAGGCGTTTGGAGGCTAAAGCTTCCAACTAGGCAGTTTGTCCAAAGCGGATTCGTTACCTTAGATAGGACTACCAATGAGCCTGCTAAAATGTCATGTTTAAAACTCCCAGACCAGCCGGAGCCGGGCAGAACCAACACTAGAGGTCAGTATTGTAACAGAGTTAGATAGCCCCTCTCTTTCTTTCCCGTTTTTTTCTCACTACCAGACAACAGTGAGCTTAAAGCAGATGCAGACATTACAAAAGAGATAGGGGAGACTGGAAAAAATAATTCAGGTGATGGAAATGAATTGAAATGAAATGATTAAGTTCAGTTAATTACTCGGTAGCTTAGACAAATCAGCTTAACTTATATCAAAATCTTTATTTCAGGCGGGATGGCAGATGGGAAGATATTTAGCCAACATGCACTTATAACAGTGTATGTAAAGCAGGATGGGGCTAATGGATTAGATCAGATACATGTGGCACTCGGTATGGCGACACAAATGAATGTGCCATTAGCAATAATAAGGTGTTGGGGGAAACATTCAGGATCAATTCAAAGCCACAGATGGCTTGAAGGAGCAGAGGGCGACGGTGGTGACACGATTCTTTATCACAGTGTTGCATTGAAGTATTTATATCACCTCAGTATCACTATGTGAATGACAGTGCTGCTCAATACCAACTTTCTGTTGAGGAAACGAGGCTACATACATACGAGGCCTCCCCCCGTACTGTGAAAATGAGTCAAAATACTCATTGAGGGACGGAGGGAAAATATTGCCTGGGTTCGGATGTACTGCTGCGCCGCGTGTATGATGATGAGTGATCTGCGTGATGGCATGTCATCGGTTATTGGCTGGGTTGAGAGTGATTAACATGGGGTGTTAATTAGTGGGCCGTCAGGAGTGGGTGTGTGGCTAACGACACGGCTCCGAACAGCTCCCTGGCACATAAACACACAGCACCGCTCGGGCTTTCTTTTTAAAATGAAAATTAATTAGACAATTAGTGCCGAGGAAAATAGTTTAAATTATTCTTTGTGTGTTAAGTTTAATCAAAGAAAAAAAAAAAGGAGATACTGGAATAGAAATAATTTCAACAGACAGAAAGAAAATGATTGGAACATGAACAGGAATGTGATCGAAATTATAACTTTTGTTAGTATATAAAAAATGTGGTTTTAAAAAAAGAATTTGTCGTGCAATTTCAGACAGTATGTGAAATACTGCTTTTGAAGTAGCAAACCAGAACAGAATGAACAACTGTACCAGCTCAGATCAATCAAGATGAAGCTGTAGCACTGAAGTAGCAATGTAATAAGCAGAGAAATATTTTTCAGCCTCCATCAGGTTAAAAATGGGCGAGGCATATAGAAAATTGCCAGCAAAAAAAAAAATCGGAAATGTAAATGTAATTGTTTTTATTGACCAAATAAAACCAAATAAAAAAAATGAATTAGTACACAATACAAGTAATGGCTTTCATTTGAAAGGTGTGAATCAATGCAGCAATATTTTCAACTGTTTCTAACTGAAAACTGGAAAGAAATACAGAAATGGAGTCGCGTAGCGGGAATTCCAGTGGCAGTTTTCCCGTAATGCTGTTGAGTTGATTAGATGAGTGAGAGGAGAGTGACTGAGAGAGTGAGTGAGTGAGTGAGTAAGAGAGGAGGGAGAGTGAGCGAGAGTGAAAACCGCCCCTCGCTCTTTATTTATTCCGCGGGCGTCCGGCACCTCTGATGAGGCGGCCACAGACACTGTTAATGCCTCCCCCCCCGCCCACGATGAATGAGCTGCAGCAATTTCAACGGGCTTATCTGTTTGTGCTGTGTTCAGTAAATAATGCCGCGGCTGTCGCTGACCTCAAACACATCGTGGCACGTTGCTAATGCTACGTCGGGATTAGCCGTGTTGAATGAAGCCTTGTCACGGGGAAAAGGGGAGGGTGGGGGGAGAGCTGTGCCGAGCTCCAAACAGTTTACAGGACCCTCTGCCCCAAGTGGAACAAATAGAATGTAATTAAGGAGAGATGAGAGCAGTTGGAGGAGGCGGTTAGACAGGGATATACACACACACACACACACACATACACACTCTTATTCCTGCAAATGCAAATGCCTCTTTGTTAGTTGCCGCGGCTCCCTAATACCCAGAGAGAGTAAAATACCTTTTTTTTTTTTTTTTTTTCGTATTATGGAATTTGTCATGTTCAGTTGGAGCTGTCATATCTAGAACAGTGTGCGCTAATGTGTGTAATCTGCTTTGCAACACATCAATTATGATGGATATTGCTCCACCGCCATGCTTCCAGGGTTTTTTTTTTCACACAAGCCTGCAGGGGAATCAGTCTTTTCTTGTTAGGCAACCTGTTTAGTAAATAATGATCCACTTTGAGCCTGGCTGATGCCGTATAATGCGGTGTGTGTACGCTGTGTGTGTACGCTTGTGTGTGTACGAGTACAGTATGTGTATGTGTGTGTGTGTGTGTGTGGTTGTGCTTTGGTGTACAAGGATCAAGCCTACTAGATCAAAAAACACTGTACAGCGCGGGCTGGAATTCAATCACGCCGGCGCTGCGTGAAACCCACGTAGCGCGGAGAAACCTAAACCATTTCCAAAACTTCCAAATATTATCAGTGACTTGTAAAATTATTTCCAGAGCCGTCTGAACTAACAGAGAGACAGCAAGAGAAATATTTGGATCTTACACGGTGTCAAAACAAAATTGCGGGTTTTTTTTTTTTCTTCTTCCCTATCAGCTTCTACCAATCTCTCGGGTGTTTCTGGAAGGTACGCTACAGGGTGCACGTACACCACCTCCTCTCTCCCTCCTGTCACCTCCTCACCTCCGCTCTCCCTTCCAAAGAGGACTCCCCTCTATCTCTCTTTCTCTCCCTCTATCTCCCACCGTCTCTCTAACTTTTCACCCCTTTTTCTGAGCTCTCTCCTTCCTCGGGGCTGTGGGCCGATCCCTGTTTCTTCTCTTTCTCCCTGACTCTTCCTCTTATGTGTTCCCAACCCTCCCTCCCTCCACTCCCATTGTGAATTATGTTCCTCCATCTCTCTCTCTCTCTCTCTCTCTCTCTCTTTCCGATGCAGATTCAATCCAGTGGGTGCATGATAAAAGAGGGTCTCTCTCACTCTCTCAGTTACTTCTGTCGACACCCACACCTGAGGAAGGCCCGTCACCTGCCACTGCCACCAACGTGAGCTCCTTCAAAAAATAAATGCACATTAAAAACGAGGCCTGCCCTTTGCTCGGCCTTTCCCCAGTCACATTTCGTTAAAGCTCTAACCCTCTAAGATTTCCCAGCTCCGGGACCAGCCTCTCTAAACACTAGGCCACCCTGCAGGCTGGCTTCTCTCAGCTCTAATGTAGTGTTTTGCCAGAGCGCTTGGGAGGCGCTTTAGCTCCGGCCCCGTCGGGAGCTGCAGCGGATCACATGGAGATCCCTGTCAGAGTCCCCACACCCCCCCCCCCCCCGCTACACTACACTTCATTCAGTCAGTCAGTCAGTCAGTGGGCAAGGCAGGTAGACAGGCAGGGAGGGACGCCCTTCACTCTCAGACGAACACATTCTTCAGCCTCAGCACAAAATCCGGAGCTGCACTGGGACCCGCTGGCAGACATCGCTCTGTGTTTTGTGGTGTGTTTAAATGTGTGGAGGTGCGCGCGGGCGTGCATGTGTCTTATTGCCCCCCTCTGCCATTGAAAAATACTGAAAAACCACCCGAGATTCTGCTGGATTAATCTGCAATTGGGACAAACACCTCTGGATATTCTATTTACTCCATGCAAGCTACTCCCCGATGTCCTATAAAGCCCCTCGCCTCTGAACTAAGCTGGTCAGGGTTAAAGCTCCCCAGTGACAGGAGACGGAGTACCTGCCCAGAGTGTGTTTTGGTGTGTCTGCATGTCTGTGTATGTGCACACACAGTCGCCCCCCCCCACCCACTCCCACCCCTTCCAGTGTAATGGCTTTATTTATGAAGAAGCGGCAGCAGTAACAGGCCGTAGCGATAGAGGAGGACACACGGCATGCCGCGGCCTGCAGCCATGCTATCCTCATGGCTTTAAAAGATTGATGCTATTTGATGTTGCGCGCTCCGTCAGGTGAGAAGTGAGAAGCAGGTGAGGATTAGGTAAATACGACGGCCGGAGAGGTAGGGGAAGCTAGAGGGGTGATCATTAGCTCACTGTATTGGGGATTTGATTTCCACTGCAAGGAAGTCAACTATTGAGAGTTGAAGGGTTTCCAAACTATCCATTTTGGAGGGGGAAAAAATGACATGGTGTTCATTGCATCATATTGAAACAATGCAGAAGATTATATCTAAAATGATCATTTCAATTGTATTCAATAGTTTGACTGATTTGACTCATTTTCATGCTTTTGGCCATTTTGTCTGTATGTGTCTTGATCGATTTTAGTACAAATCTCTCTCTGTAACAAGGGAGACAGTGGGGAGTGTAATTGTATTGTTAGTAAAGGTTTCAGCATTGTAAATACAGTATATCAGTACAAAGGAATAACCTGTTTTTGACAATACTGTTGATTGGGAAGGAAATACTGATCAAGAAATGATGTTCTCCACAGTACAAGGTGAGAAATGAAAGATGATAAAAAAAAAAAAAGGAAGTCAGCAACATATTGAACGTTTCTAGATGCTCTCATTCATTTGTGTGAGGAGAATCACTGACTTGCTCTTCCTCGTGAATGAACCCTTTACATACCCCACCTGCACGTATTTTACACTAATACACACACACACACACACACACACAGGCGTGCCTCTCAAAACAGGAAATGAGGACATTTCCTCAGTACTCCCCGAGGTAATGGACCCGCCGGCCAATGAGAGCAGCAGATTTCCTAGAGAGGCAGAGACCTGTTGAAGCTCCTCCAGCCATCTCCACCTCATCCATATATTCTTCTGCCTGTCCTCTTCCTCTCCCACCTTTTCTCCAAACTCTCCTCCTCCTCTTCCTCTCACTGCTCCGCCACAGCAAAATAAAATTCTGTATGCATGCAGTAAATGTTTGTGTGAGCCTTATTTTTTTTTTTTTAACACAGCATCAACTTCAACACACCTGTGGAACGGGTAAGCCTCCCATTAAAATTAACATTTTACTTGCCATTAAATGAGCACACTCACCGTGTTTTTCTTTCTCGTTCTGCCATAGCTTGCAAACTGCACTTTCTGCACTCAGGGGCCATAATAGATCTCTGGGGTGCCATTCCTAAGTTATTTACCTGAGTAACTAAGGTGATTTACTATTACTTTTAAGCACAATGACACCAAATTGATGGCATCTGACTGCGGCCAACGGTGCATGACAGTTATAATAGCCATGCATTCACAGTGGGGACAGGGTTTAATGTGAACCAAATGCCTATATACAAACTCTGTTACAGAATGATATCTGCCTGAAAAGTAGATCCGCGAGGCGAGGCTGTTGTCATCGATATCACCTTGAGTGTATCGTAAAAAAAGACAGAGCAGAAAGGAGAAGGAGAGGTGAAGACGCTTTCTTTCTGCTCACGACGCTTCAAGACTAAATATAGCGTCTGGCTTTTTGAGGCCCCCCCGTTGGATCCCATTTTTCAGTCTGACCCTGTTCTGAAGACAAAGCAAGCTCTCAATGTTTCTCCTCTTGTCTCTCTTTTTTTTTTTTCTCGTCGAATATCTGACTTTGCGCTTAGATTCGCAGCTAAAACAACAGAGCGTGTGCCTTTCAGATGTGTCATCTCAGTAAACTGCTCATTTGTTAGCGGAGATGTTATACTCGCTGTCACGCCGAGGTCCCATCTTTGTTTTGCCAGGTGGGACGGGGGCCCTTCCCGGCAGCCCCCGGACTGACCGTTTTGATCCAAAGCAGCTGGTAGGGCGCGATACCCGTTTAGTCTGAGAAATCAGCTTGTGCAAACAAACACCTCGCTGCGGCTCTGCTGGCCCGGCGCAGAACCGCTGCATCTGCCAACCATTAAGACCTCGTATCGGCTCGGAGGGCCAAACCCTCCCCGTTGCAAAATAAGCCAGATCCTGTTTCCAGGCCAGCAAATAAACAACGCGGCCCTCAGGCATCATTATTCATTATTAAAGATGATATGGCGGAGGCAGGGGCAGTTTAAAAAGCACACCTGCACTTGCCCACAGATTTCCACCTTCTGAGAGAGGAGTGGGCCAGCCCTGGTCTGCATACCCCAACTCTCATGGGAGATACCAAGTGCCGGTTGCAGGTGTGGCGGTTTATGTGTACCACAACTGACAAGGGCATTAAGTGTAATGTCTTTTAGATACCGCATATGCAATTCATTCACTCTCATTCATTTAGTCATCAACGTTCTTGTCATCCAACACAAAATGCAATTCTGCAAGAAGAGCACCACCTGTGAAACTCTTAACTCAGTTCTCGTGATAAATCCCTGTCGTTTTCCTGACACGTACGAGGTACAAACATGTAGCTGATGACTGTATGTTCTCAGTCATTCCAAAGCCAAAAAACCCGTCAGGCTGATGAGAAATTGTGCTGCGTTAAGCAACTCTCGAGTGTCACAGTGATTGAAGTGAACTTGCACCAAGCGCTTCTTCTCCCGGGAGTACAAAAGTGTTCCAAAGTTAGGAAATGCTTTTGTGTTGATGGTAAAAAAAAAAAAATTTTTAAACTGTGGTTGGTTACAAGGAGTTAAAGTGTTTGAAGACACCTTAATGCACTGCCAGGACTAGAAGAAAGAGAGAAAGAGGGAATGTGAGGGCAGATTGGGAGGTGGGGGGAACGAGGGAAAAAGTGGGCAAAAGTGTAAGAAGCAGAATGTGTGTGTGTAGGTGTGTGTGTGTGTGCAAATTCTTGTGGATGTGTTTGAAAAAGGGTGAAAGGGGTTGGGTACTTCTGTCTTGTTTTAGTTGGCACACCTGCCCCGAGAAGCGGCCGCGAACAGGAAGGTCTAAAAGTTAATTACATCAGTCGTCCGAGCCAAAATAAATGTCAGCCCCTGATGGAAGCCGACAGAGACTCCAGTCGAGTTGACACTATTAGGACCTCCTCACACTCTGGTACCCCCTTTTAGCTGCTACGCCGCAACACTTCCTCTCCTTTTCCTCTCAGCAGGCACCTCACCTGTTAGGTTTCTGAGTGGCGATGACGTGTGCATCAATAAAAAAATGGATATAAATATGTGCAAAACACCTAATATCTTGTATATTGCGCACAGAATGTTTATGCTCTGTTTATTGGCCCTGCTTATGTGTGAACTGAAGTTATTTTTGAGGGCCTTTTTGAGATGGAAACTTCAGAGTGAAGCTCATTCTGGCCTCTTCTGCAGTTTGGTCTGAGTGTTGCATGCTATTTCTCTGTATCTCCACCATGCTCCTCTTCCCCTGGCTAGCTTCATTAAGCGAGGCTTGTTGCTTTGCTCCACAGCACTTTGCTCCCGGTCTTTCTTGCTCCTTAATCATTCTTAATTTCACATAGCTACCTAAGGGGCACCCCCCCTGCCGCCTGACTCCCTGCCTTCACATATCCAGCCCCTCTGGCCTTCTCTCTGCTCCATTGCCAAGCCTCAGCTCCTTACACACACACCACACACACCCCCCAAAAAGACGCCCGGTGCCAAGCCCAGCCCCTAGCACCCATCATGCCATTCGACCTCCAAGCGATGCGGACTTTCAAACGTATTATCTCCCAATACCCTGAGATCATCCCTGCATGCGTGCATTACCATAGCTTAACCCAGCACCTCTGGTCAGCCCTGGTCACTTTCCACAGAGAGAGAGAGAGAGAGAGAGAGACACTTTGACACTTTGTGTACTGTACTTTATGGCTATAACTTTGAGAAAAGTATGAAGAAAATATGAAGAAAGTATGAAAAAAATGAAGAAAAGCTTTTACTACTTTAGCACACAATACAGCCTTTTTCAAGCCTTTACAGGAAAAAAAATGTTTGTTTTATTGTTGTTATGCAGGTTCCCATTGGTGTGATAGTTCATGTTTTCCAGTTCACATTGCTCATCATCTTGATTTGTTTTATTTTTTGTTTCATCTAAAATGAGATGTCTTTATAAGCCCCGCCCCCCATTTTTTGTCTTACCTACAACACTTTTTCTTTCTTTTTGTGTTTTATCACTTCGCCTCACACCGACTTCATCGTTAGCACCACAGGAATCCAATCCTACGGCGGACCACCTTTACTCACGCTGAATGTGTTTGTGCGTGTTTGTCTCCCTGCACCTATATGTGCATAGCAGCTTATATATTAAGCGTAGTGTATCCGTGTGAACTGTGAAATTTCTCGCGGTGACACGATTTGTCCGGATGGAGCTGCAGTGTGTGTTTCTGTCGTCGTCGGGAGGTGACGGAGGGGGGGGGGGGGGAGGAGGGAGGGTGGGCAAGAGGAAGACAGCATGTCTCGCATCATCATCATCACATCATCATCATCATGTCAGTTCCAGCATCCTCTCCTTTCCTCTCTCCTCTCCTCTCCTCTCCTCTCCTCCTGTGTGGGAGTCGCTCAGGAGACATCATCATGAACCACATCAGTCGTGTCCTGCCTTCAATCAGCCCTCTCCCTCTCTAATTAATATTAATCATTTCTCCATCCCCCCCACAACAACCCCTCTCCTCCTCGCCGCTGCTGATAAATATTGATATGAAGAGGGGAAAAAAAAACACATTGAGGGTAGAAGGGGTCTATGTGTTCAATGACCACACCTCTCTCTCTCTCTCTTTCTCTTTCTGTATCTGTCTCTGTCTCTCTCTGTCTCTCCCAGGGGCTCTGCGGTTCAAACTGCCGTTCAGGACTTAATTGTCCCTAATCACTGCTGAAGGTCATTGCTACTCAGCAATACATCTCCCTTCCTCTGCCCTGCCCTACTCATCTCTCCTCTTCTCTTTTCTAGCCCCCTCCTTTTCTTTCCTCTCCTTTCTTTTGCTTTCCTTCCTCTCCTCTCCTCTCCTCTCCACTGTCACTGCCAATAGGGAATCAGCCATTGGCCGTCCGGAGAGTTGCCCCAGCAACCACCCTGCTCCCTTCACAGAACAGAGACACTGAAACCAAACTGTCCATTCGAAATCTGTTCTTCAAAAAAGAGAGAAACGAGGAAGTGAAACTGTAATTAGGACCTTCATTCCCTGAGTTGTTTTTTTTTTTTTTCCACAGGAATGTAGAAGAGAGGAAGAGTTAACAGCTCGGAAACATCTACAGCTTCACTATTACCAGCATTGCTCCCTGTAGAGAGGGGGAAAGAGACAGAAGGAGAGAGGACAAAAATATGAGCCCTTAAATCAGCCGTGATCATCCGTTGGAATGTGTGTGTGTGTGTGTGTGTGTGTGTGTGTGTGTGTGTCTGCGCAGAGTGCTGAAGATGGCTGAAGGTCAGGGAGACATTGAGGCAATCACTCTAATGAAAACAAACGAGGGATACAGTTGGAGGGGGAGAGAAAAGAGAGAGATGCAGTGAGAGAGGAAGACAGAGAAAGAGAGAGAGAGAGAGAAATGGAAATATATATAGAAATATATATATAGAGGGAGAGAGAGAGTGAGAAGGAGTTGCCTCAGAGAGTAATCAAACGCAACATAGTGCTATGAAAGGTTGGTGAAAATGTACAGATACATAACCAGGCTTTCACAGCCTGCCATGTACTGTTCTTTTATTTACATGCTCTCCTAGCCTTTGGTGAGGCTGGTGGACACACACACACACACACACACACACACACACACACACACACAAACACACAGCAGTAGCAATATGTGAAGGTTATTCCTGTAGAAAGATGACAGTGTTTATTCAGGGCTAGCAGGCAGACTCTGTGACATTCAGCCTGAAGAAAATGATTAATGCTACAATATACATAGGCACGAGGAGCGGGGAAAGAACGTGCAATGTGCCTTTACGTAGAACAGAGCCTGTTCGTAGCCACATATAGTTGTTTTGTTTTGTTGAAACCCTGTAAATTGAAGGAGGGTCCGTATTGGTCGTATTCGCCGACCTCTTGGGTCTTACGAACCCTTTTCGAAAGCCCCGGCGGATAAACTTTAAAAATACACTGTCATCCAGCTAAAACAATGCTGTGTTTCTTAGTTCCTGAAAAGTTGGCATTTTGGAGATACGTGGTTTTTACCCCGACAGCGCCAAATACAGTGTGTACAGTTGTCTTTCTTCAGTTCAATGTGGCACGAGAGAGAGAGAGAGAGAGAGAGAGGGAGGTTATCAGTAAGAGGAATGAGGAGTGAAAAAAAGTTTGATTCTGACAGAGAGAGTGAGGGAGACAGAAGAGAGGAGGGCGGGAAGGAGAGACTTACATGAGATGTAAGTGAGTAAAACATCCATTACCAGATTGAATGTAAAGGAAGTGGGTTTTTAATGAACATCACTGCTAATTAATGAGTGGTTATAGATCAAAGAGAGAGAGAGAGAGAGAGAGAGAGTCAGAAAGACATGTATCCACCCTCACAGACGCAGATACAGACACACACATGCATACACACACGCTTATACAGACTCAACACACACACACACACACATACTACACACAGGTTATAATCACACTCTCCATCTAGTCACACGCTCCCCGACCAATCAGTCAGCATGTGGACCCAGCGGCTCCCCACCAATAACACGAGGCGGAGATCATTGAGACATGAGTAGTGATCAATAAGCAGAGGGCCAACTACTGCATATAAACCTTCCCAGAGGAGAGTCACCGCCTCGGGCAGAGAGGAGAAGAGCTGTGTAGATGCCTACACTGCAAGAAGTATTGAGGCTTAAGATGTTCAAAAAATCTGCCAATGGTGTGAGATCGTTTTCACTTGTCTCCAACGCGGCAGTCTGCGCTTTTGAGATGTTTCTTGAAACTATCGTGAAACTGAAGTATACGGCTGATCACCTTCAAACAAACTGAAACTCCACTAGAAAACAAGTTCAATTATCTCATCGCGTCAGCAAATTTTTTCCCCCCTACTTGTTTAAAGGAAAATAAGATTCTCAAATTCACTGCCGGATTAAATGAGATTTTAAGGTTTAAACGGTAGATTAAATGGACTAGCTGGGATTGGATTTTTTGTAGTGTACGACGTGAAGGGAGGGCGGGAAGCGACGGGGAAGGAAGGGAGGGAAACGGGGATGAAAGGGTAAGAGAAAAATTGAGGGAGGAGAGCATGTGTGTATGAGAGAGAGAGAGAGAGAGAGAGAGAGGGAAGAGAGGAACAGGTGAGCAATGAGTTCTGACATTTACACCCACATCACTTGCTGTAATTAAGATGTTATTATGTTGTTGTATTGAGCCGTTTCTAGGGGGAATTTAAGAGCTCATCCGGCAACCGTCCAAGACATCCCAAGACATGCTTTTGTTATGGTGGATTGGCCAACCAGCCAGACAGCCAGACAGCCTAACAACCTGCCTATCAACCTGCTAGTTAGCTGCACTGCAAGAAAATGTCCATCTTAACGAGTCAGTTAGTCTCACCGTTCGGTCTTAAACTTTCTCTCAGAACAAGTGAACAAATTCTGCCAATGGGGTTGAATTCAAAGGGGTTGTTTCCTGCGCAGTTCCACTTCTTTCTAGAAACAAGTGTCAGTATCTTAAAACGAAGCCGGATGAATCAGATCACGCCGCTCGTATCAACAACCTCACTTTATTTGTTGATTTGCACTGGAAACAAGTGAAATGATCTCAACACACAGGCCAGCTTTTTTTCACTTGCTCTAAGAAAAATACGATTTTAAAACTCCATACTCAATTATTAGTAAAGACGGACATTTTTCACAGCGTCTCCAGTCAACCAAAACAAAAGAGAAAACCATCCTCCCATCCAAACAGTCAGCGAACCATTAAATCAGCCGATGAGCCAGTCACCCGACCAAGCAAACAAACTGACTCAGCATCTCTGAGACGCAGCAATCCTCGCTGAGCGCCGGGTTGCTCTGCGCCGGCCTATTCCACTTCAGAAGGAGCCTTCTAGTTTATTTTTCATCGGGAAGGGGATTTGGGCCGCTATCAAGTGGTAGCAGCCCAGTATCAAACGCGGCGTCTGGCTTGTAAACAGGCAGCTGGCAGCCCTCCAAGCCCCTGCAGCGTGCAGCGTGGCCGAGCCTGAGCCGAGTGGAGTTGTGACACTGATCCCACCCCTATCACTCCCCGACAGCCAGCGCTAATAGACCCTTCAAACACTCTCACCTCTATCTATATTTTATTTGAGGCATGCCAAGTCTGTTGTGTGTACATGTGTTTACGGAGTTTGTGTGTATCCGTTTGTGTGTGTGTGTGTGTTTTCTCCCTCCCGCGTGTCTCTCTGGATGAGGCATCTTCTTTATTGCTTGTTGTTGACATGGATCCCTTTAGCCCTTAACAGGAGTCAGCAGGAGGGCTAAGCTGCTAACCAGCCACTCCGAGGCACGCGCACACACACACACACACACACACACACACACACACACACACATAAACTGCACTGCTTCACCAGTCGAAAAGCATTATTCAGCAGGTCAACAGCAGCCCTCTCTGCTTCTAAGTGTGTGTGTATGTTTGTGTGTGTGTGTGCATGTGTGTGCCTGTGTGTGTGTGTGTGTGTGCGCGTGCGTCTGCAGTATGTGTATATGTGTGTTTGCGCTCAGCGCTTCAGGCTAAGGCACTCACAGTGAAATTATGTTCTCAGACTGGCTCCGTGTTGCCCTCTTTATCCTGACAGGCGAGGAAACAGCCACAAATAAATAAGCAGAGAGCTCTCTCCCCAGACGTGACCGCCATGGCAGACTTGACTCCAGAAGGCGGCGTGAAGAAAACAGGATTGTATTTTATTGTAAGGGTGGCGGGGGAGTGTGACTCGATAAGCATGGTGTATTTGTTGTATTTGTGCCACTTAAAGTAAAGCTGCTTCGATGGGAATAGAGCTAAAGCTAGGAGGGGGGGAGGATACACAAGGGTTGGGGCAAGTTGTCTGTGATGCCTGGCGGAGCTTTTTTTGTAAACAAAATGCAATAAAAAATACATATTAATAAAAGGATAAGACTTTTAAAAAATGTTTTTACTGATACATAGGATCTGTTGCATCTATCCCTTACAAAAAAGTCACATGTGAAACCTGCACTTTCACATGTGATTGTCCCTATTCACATGTGAAAAAAAGTTGACACGTGAAAATGAAGTCTGTGTCACAAAATCACATGTGAATTCGACATTTTCACATGTGATTGGCTTTATTCACATGTGAAAAACTAAAACACACGTGTCCAAAAACCACATGTGGGGACACTCACATGTTGTTTTCTTGTGACTTTTTTTGTAAGGGATGCCTTCTGCTATTATAGGTGAGAACAGGAAGTAGGAACCTCCAATCACGTGTTTAACCCCATACCCGCTCTGAGCACTGACAAACCCTACGCTCATCAACCCTGATTTACCCTACGATGACAGTACGATCCCACAGTATCTCACCCAATAACTTCCAACCTCACCATCATTATGGGATGGCGGTCATTTGGTTCATATCAATGAGGTCTTGTTGGAGAGATTTACTGAGCAGGATTTTGCAGCTTCATAATGAGCAGCCATTTTGTTTTTGCATCCCTAGCCAGAGGGAGTCTAATCGATTTTTTTTGTGTTGACAGCGGTTTTATTCAAATGTCCACAGCGATAGACAAAAAAAAAGGGAAAAAATGAGTGTTCAAATGGTGGCTGATGATAATGAAAAGAAAACCCCTCCCCAGCCGGCCGACAAAAAAGACTTGCAAAGAGACATCTTTGAAGGTTCTCCTTCAAAGCCCCGGCTTGCCTCCGCGGCCGCGTCGGGGGATTTCTGTTATTAATTGAAGTTAATTTTCTGGATATCAGTTTGCTGGGCACGTGGGAAAGATTGATAGCCCCCGCGCGCCTCCCCGAGTGTCGGGATGTGGAGGGGGGGTGGGGACGGGGCGAGAGGACAGAAAAATGACACTGTTCCCTCACCATCCCAGAAACCCAGCGCTCACTTTTATCATCGCCGAATCAAATTGCAAACATCGGAAGGCTAACCTTGGCCGGTATCTGGCTGGAGGAGATTTCCATAAGATTAATTAGGCTGGCTAGCCAAAGACAGGGTGGGCAGGGACAAAATAAAATAATAAAAATAGGAGAGGGGGGTGGGGTGGGGGTGCAGAGGTGTGTGTGTGTGTGTGTGTGCGTTGAATTTGTTGCACTGTGAGAATGGGCAAGTCAATTGGACAATGGGTAATTAGTGCGAGCAGCGGATTCTCAAAGGCACGGGGAGGACAGCGGCGCGGGGGCTCTCTGTCGGCCCCGTGATGTGGAGGGCCGTACGGCGGGGCCCACATTTAATTAGCGCCACTTTGATACCCACAGGAGTGCCAGGGGCCCCGGGGCAACCTAAACAGTGACTGACAACCCCGCACCTCCGGACGCTCCCTGCTCTCCAATTATAGATGCACCAAGCTGAGAGGGCCCAGTATATACCCTCAAACAGAAGCACGTGCACACTCACACACACACACACACACACACACACACACACACACATTTGCATGTGCACAAAATGCCCAAACAAGCCAGCCAACCAGGCAGCCGGCTCCAACCTCTTCCTATTTGCGTGCTCCAAATTGGCATTTGGATTAAATGGAGCTTGAGATGCCCTGAAGGCGGGAAGAGAAGACAATCTCTCACCTGGCCTGATCTGCTACCACAGCAGACGTTTAAAATGAGGATTAATTTTGGTGGGAGAGAAGTAGAAGAGGACGGAGGGATGGGGAAAAGAAGGAGAGAGAGAAAGCAGAGAAATCCTCTGCCTCTGTTTTCGGAGACAAGGCGCATTAGCAAACAGGGAGGGAAAAAACATACACAGCCACACACACACACACACACACACAAAGCCTTGGCGTGCCAATGTGCAATCTGCAATATTAATGTGTGGAAGCGAGACTGAATAAGTGATTGGAAAGCAGGAGGTTTTGCTGTGTTGCAGCAGTCTATTTTTAATGTGCAGGGATGTGCCTGACACCACAACAGTTTACGATGCTCGAGTTACGCGAGCAAACAACGTCTGGGGCCCTGAATTATGCAACCGCGGCACTTTCATCCGGCTCCAAACACATATTTAGTAAACAAACTGCTTACTCTTTAGCTAACAAGATGTTTAGTGTAAATAATAGATTTTCAAATCTGCTCTCCCGACACGCGAGAAGAAAGTTGCCGTGTAATTTGTTGTATTATTTAGCACATTTCCTTTTCTCTCTCTCTCTGACTCCCTCGTTGCCAATTTCACAGCGTTGACAAACAAACACAGCGAGTGAAAACATCAACAGCAAACACGGTTGTTGTTCTTTTTCACGACGACGCCTTGTGAAAACACGTCTTTCTTCCATAACAACCCCCCCGCTGTCATAAATGAATTACCAGACTTTGCAATATTAATCCACGTGACACACATCTCTCTCAAAGAAGAAGAGGGGGAACGTGAGAGATCTTGGCGGTGACAAGCCACCACCGGCTGCTCGGATTTTTAATCAAAAGAAATCAATAGGATAAATATTTTATTTCAAAAGACGGTAGCACTAACAACATGGCATCTAATCACAACGCCTTTGCTTGTGCTGTCAAAGATAATTCCTCTACAAGTCTCTTAGAGGGAAGCGGCGGCGTCGCGTTCAGATGCTGTTGAAATGTGGAGACTTTTCTAGAACGGATCGGTGTCGTACATGATGAGCCCATCTCGCGTTGTGTTTATCCAGGGTCTGGGAGGTGGCGTTGTTTCGTCAATACAGCTTGTTTGATCGAGGATTTGTCTTTTATTGATGGAAGGAATCAGACAAACAAGAGACCGCTAATAGCGGGATGATCGGCGACAGAGGTTTGAAATCCACTAAAGACCCAAGCGTGTGAGGTGGGGGGCGAAGAAGAAGACGTGTTGTGTTACCTCACAACTGTATTACATATTATTACACAACACACATGCACAAACAGGCAGAAGGCCCACACAGACACACACACACACCAACACAGTAGCATTTTACTCTGAAATGATGTGTTGTAGACATAATGTGAAAATGACTTTCCTCCACCAAGAGAGCATTATGTAACAATGGCACCAATTGGACATGCCGTTTTCAAGAGTTCATGAAAAGCTGAGCGGTTAAGTTTAGAGAAGTAAAACAACTTTGGTTTAGGTTCGGGTGAAGGTTAGGTTAGGCTTAGGCAACTAAAACTTCAGTGAAGGTCCGGGTATGGTTTTTGGTCATGGTTAAATAAGAAAAACCTTTCCTGAAGATGAAAACTTCACTCGTGGTGTAAAAAATGCTTCGCCTGAGTTGGTCGCCGGAGTTGAAGGCAATAAGCTCATCCACCACGCCGGCCTCCATGCCCTTACTCCATGCGCCGGCCTCCATGCGCTATTTCCAATGTCGAACTACTTCCTGTTTCTAGTCGTTTTCTCCACCACGTAATCCTTTCGTGGTGGAGGAACGCATGTCTGCTCACTTTTCATGCACGGAGAAAGTTTTTTGGCATTGTGATCCTTTCACAAAATTTCATGAGACCAGGATGCACACACGCACACACACACACACACACACACACACAAACCATCCTACAAGGTAAAAATGTCATGCCCATCCACCTCCACCGCTACCACATTATCCCCCTTTGTCACGCTCTGGACCCCCGAGTTAGTCCATAGAATCGGCCCTCTTCACCCACACTCTCACCCAACCACCTTCAGAGCCCGGGGGTGTCCCTTCTATAACCACACGACACCCCCCAACTACCCTCCAACCCTACACACAAACATCAGTACCCCACCTCCCCCCACCCATCCAGTGTCTTTGTACATGTGGAGCCCGGGGCCCCTAAAAGCAGCACCAGATGGGGCCTCTCGTTACCGCGCTGACATCAGGCAGTCATGCATTTGTTGTAAAGCAGCCACTCTCGCCCTCTCGCCCTCTCTGTCTCTCTATTCCCCTTATACATATTGATGTACAGAAACTTGGCATGATACGCAGAAGTCGACTCCGTTCGTGTAGACCCCCGACAGCTGTCAGAAATTACACCCAATCAGTTTGGCTCTGACCGGCCATTGGGCAACGGGCCCAGACTGTTGAGCATCAATGGCCTTTA
This sequence comes from Hoplostethus atlanticus, assembly GCA_034670405.1. NCBI lineage: Eukaryota > Metazoa > Chordata > Actinopteri > Trachichthyiformes > Trachichthyidae > Hoplostethus > Hoplostethus atlanticus. The sequence continues at coordinate 2,211,044 of JAXDDX010000026.1, forward strand.
TTGGAGATGACAAATTGCGCCCTCTCAAAAACCCGGCCATTTGCCCCATAATGCAATTTGTCACCGTTTCACCCACATTTTTTGGTGGTCACCGACAGTATATCACTACCTCAGAGGATAGGTTTCAGTACACCGCGCCGGAGAGCTGTCAGAATTTTCCTCCCCCTGAGCGAGGGAGATTTACTCCCCGTCTCCTTCTCCTTTCTGTTTTCAGTCTTTTGCTCTCTATCAAAGCGCCTCTCATCGCCGCTTGTGTCCCTTTCAGGAACGATTTGGCTCGGCGTGATTGACAGAGGAGTGTGTTCCCGTGTCTCCTCTTTATCCTTCCTTTCCATCCAGCCATCTCTCCTTCTTGGAGGTGACGGGAGAATAGGGGGAGCTGTCACATGATGAACATCTGTATCAATCACTTTTGATTTGTTGTTGGAAACAGGGTGTACATTCGTATAAATCAGTGATGATCAGGTTACCGGCTGTTCACTCGTCCATTAGGTGCAGGCGGTGATCTAAGAAATGCGCCAGTATTGTTTTGATTCGATTTCGTCACACACCGGTAGGTATAATCAAGGCTCAGGGTTTTTGGAAAAAATCAACAATCTATCTGTCTTTCTCTGTGCCTGGATATGCTAGATCAAATCAATTTGATGACAGGAAGAAACAGAAAAGCTAACAAGGGATTCAACGGTTCGACGTGATGTTGTGTTCACCGTTTAAGAAGAAGTGAAAGGCTCTATTTACTGCGCAGCCACATACTCGCGTAGGCAAATTGTTTGCTTCGCTTATCATCATCAATTTCCACCTGAAAACCGGCACGGTGAATTGATTGAACTAAACAGCTCCTGAAGCGTTTGAGCTTCTTTGGGCTCCTTCACACGGAGCTCTCTCAGTACTGTACATTGCAATTTTAAATCTTTCCCTGAATCTGTCAGTTCAACCCCTGGATAGAATAAACCAGTCATAAACTTCACATCAAGACAGGTATTCTTGAGAGCAAGATGTGGATTGGGTACATGAAGGCGCTTCTCATGCTGAAGCCATCAAGCCATCCTCCGACACTACACCTCATCCATCCAACAGCTGCAAGCCATTATCATTTGTTACAGATTCTGTATATCAACAAGGAAAACATTACATAAAGGGTTCCATATGGTCCAGAAACGCCATTTTTTGTGTGCTGGACCTTAAACGTTTTGGAGTAATTCAACATGATCCGTATTGGAGAAGGAATCTCGCCCCCATTCCAGCAAATTTCTTTTCCTCCCCTCGTGAAAAACAAAAGACAGAAAAACATATGGTGCGGATGCATGCAAGTGCAATAACATTTATTCTGCAAATCACAACCACATTGGGCTGTGTTGTATCAGGTAAATTGCGCCAACCATATCAATCCATACAGTAAATTCTATGTTTGTGTGTGTGTGTGTGTGAATAAAGGAATTGCTAGAAAATGATGAAATGGGTTGAATCAAATAAAACTGCACCACAAATCAACACATGAAGAACTGAACTGAACTGAACCAACACTAAACGATGTTCCAAGGATCCAAGGACATGTCAGAGGTTCAGGCTTTCCTCCTAAGGTTTAAAAAGTGCCACGTATTCACACACGTGACAGAGAACGTGCTTGTTGATTGAATGTGTGTGCATGTATGTGTTTGTTCACAGGACTGATACCTGTTGCAGGGTTGGCTGCTGGTGTTGGCTGGGGCCCAGCATCACTTATGGAGGAGAAATGGCCAACAACGCGAGCAAGCACTGGCTGCTGCATCGTCATCTGTGCCAGACAAAAACAGGGTGGTCTACTCCTCGCTCTGTGATACTGTGCTACATTAAGGCTTTAATGGCTGTCAGTTTGTCGCTAAACTGTTGTAAACACCCCGTCGGTGAACTGCGAGCAGCCCACGGCAATCTGTTGGTAAATTAATGAGGAGGGGGACACTCCCGCCCAGCGCTGGCACCCTGCCAGGCTGAGGCTGAGGGAGCAACAGGCTGGCACGGGAATATACAGGAATGGAGTGAGGGGAGGAGAAGGGAGGGGTAAGACACAAAGAGAGGTGAAGGGTGAAAACAAGAGGATTGGGGGCAAACAGAGAGAGAGAGAGGGAGAAAGCGGGAAAGAGAGGGAGAGAAACTGAGAAAGATGACTAGATTAAAAATCTCTTTCTTGCACTGTGAGAGGATCAAGATGGAGCCACGACTTCCTCTCCCTCCAACCGGCGGAAACCACTGGCGAGACTATGCTGTAGCGTAACAAACTATAATAATAACAGAAATTATTGCACAACTCTCATGACGTAAATGTCAAAATAAGAGCACAACACAAACTGCAACCTGATCCTGAAATGGGCCCAGGAGCAAACACAGGGTCCCAGAACTTAAAGTTACCCCACAAATAATCTCTTTAGAAAACACTGCTGTACTGCGTCGACTCTCGGTCTCCCAGATAGCTGAATAAGGGTGGTTCAAATTTCACATCTCACATGGAGCAGGGGTCTAGCCTTCGGCAGAGGCGCTTTGGGCTGAGCTAATTTACCAAATAGTCTGTGTGAACAACCCCTGGCCCCACTCCGCCCTTTTTCCTCACTTCAAAGTAACTTTATTAGGGGAGAGATTAGACTACACTTAACCTCTAATGATGCCATATGAGAGACCGAAGAAAGAGCTTTTTTCTGCACGACGCCGTTTTATTTGATAGTTTCAATATGAAGAAAAGGGAGGAGAGCTGGGCGGGGTGGGGGAGAGAGGAGGGGAGGGGGGGGGTCTCAAGCACAACGGCTTCGTATCTGAAAGCAACCTTCTGTCGCAGACGGCCCGCCACAACTCGTACCCCACCCTCTCTGACGATGTACAGCTGTTTCCCTCCCTCCCCTTTTCCTTCCCCTTCACCCTTTTCTTTCTCCGTAACCTCCCGCCATCCCTCTCTCTCTCTCTCTCTCTCTCTCTCTTTTAGTCTAACTGCCTCTCCCTCTGGCTTTTTTTTTTTTTTTTTTTCGCACAAAAAAATAGGCCAAGGTAACTTGCCAGCGCCTCCCTCCCTCCCCCCCCGCCCCTCTCCCCCCTCCCGGGGGGTTTGTGTGATATTTAACTACGGCTACAGTGGCATTTACTAATTTTATATGTGCAGAATTTATGTCAGATTCTTATTCAGCGAGAACAGGGGAGAGGAGCAAAGGTGGCTGGCTCCGTGTCCACTGTGTATACACTGGTATTATGTGAACTATTCACAACACGTCCGCTGACACGAGCGTCGGCTATTTTGTCTATAACTCCGCTGCTTTCCAACCCGGGGCGCCACAATTAAAGCCTAACCTTAGCATTTGGAGAGGGAGACATGAAGAGCCAATTTGTTGTCCGCGCACCTCGACTTTCGATACAGAGTGAGCCAATAAAGGTATTCTCCTTTCTCTCTCTTTTTTTTTTTCAGAGGGAGCTCACAGCCGAGGGACCACATCTTGTTGACAGGAGTGTTGGAGGTCAATCAGATACTACCAATACAGAGGCACAGGAACAGGACGTAAGGCAAAAGACATGCAGGCGCAGGCACGGGCAGGCGTGTGTGCTGTATGTCAACCTGGAAGCCTGGGAGGAAACGTCATCGTGACAGTCCCAGTTTGAACGACCTCTGCATATTTTGATTTAACCGCAACCCCCCCTCTGAAGACAGATAGCCCCGCGTAGAATAAAACCACAATGCTGAAGTCAAAGTTACAGTTTGGTACAGAGGAAAAGAGAGGGAGAGGGAGAGCAAAAGAGTTGAAGCGTGGGGAAAAACGAACGATAAAAGGAACTGCCTGAAAAGGGGGTTCAAGAGATTGACCTGTGCGGGTTTAAAATCAAATTGCAATGATATTGTATTCCCTCCCATTTCCAGTACGGCGAGTAAGCTCCTTATTGATAGACGGGGAGATGAGACCACCCATACCTGGGGCTCATCCTGCTGTCACCGCGCAGGACGGGCACCCGGGAGGAGGGAGAAATCACACATCACACGTGGGGGCCCTTTTCTATTCCGCAGCCAAAGCCAAAGCCAAAGCCAAATCCCCGGGGTGGGATCCCGCCTTCGTCCCCCAACTCAATAAAATAATTAAAATAAAGCTTTTGGTCGCCCCGGACGTTAATCAAGCCGCTCAAACATATGCAAAAGCTAAAAAAAAAGATGTATTCATTTTATTATCCGCCTTTTCACTTTGGTGAGCCGTGGCACTTTTATCTGGGAAAAGGCGCTGATGTGAGTTCTTTTTCAGATTTCTATAAAACATACGGCACGGCCAGATTGCTTTTTAATTTTATGTTTAGTCTACAGGAAGCCAGATTATTGCTCCCTGGACTGGGTGGGGGAGGGGGAGGGGCGGGTTGAGGACTAAATGCGAGAATCAGCACAAACTGTTTCGTTTCAAATAAATCTGCAAGGTGCCAGAGGGAGGGCACGTCACGTAATGATTTTGTTTAAATAAACTTGCGCTATTTCGCTCTCTCCCCGAGATTCCTCGGTGTGTAATTGTTAGTTGTAACCGTGAACATCTGTTTGGCTGCGGCGTCACCGCTCGAAGAATGCCCCGACAATTACGGGCAGCCCTCAGACAAATAAGCGACTACGAACGGGGAAAACATCGGGATGCCAGGAACAGATTTTCTAGGAACACGATTATGAAGGCCATGTGAACTAACAAACAACAAACACATCCTGTGGATCACTACATCTGGGCAATGTGTGATTCTAATTCTAGTATGCATGAATCCTGAACAGTACGAGGTTGTAAATCTGCAAAAACATCCAACCCCAAAACAAAAGCAAAAAAAAAAAAATTGTCTAAATGACTGGAAGAAACAAGAACGTGGCACCGAACACTTGCAAATGCGTTCGGAGCGATGCGGAGGTGATAGGGGGCTGTCTGACAACAAGTGAGATGCCTCTTGCCTGTGGAGGCCTTTGTGACACGCCACTGTTGGAAACGGCACTAAAATATGGAGCGCTAATTTAAAGCCCGACATGTTTCTCCCTCTCATTTTCCTCCTGCTACAAATTACAATCAGGAGGTTGCCGATATGTGTTTTATGCTCACGCCTCTGGGGGATTAATCAGTATTTTCTCACCTATCGTATATATATAGTGGGCAATTGGGCTTCGCTTTAGATAGGAAAATAAACCCCCAGCCTCTGAATGAAGGGGTTTACTCCTGAATGCTATGTGACTATATCAGAAAAAACATGAAAAACTACCTGAAATCTATCTAACCTCAATCAGTATTTCAAAAACATACACGATTCTGTCCTCAAAAACGTAATTAACTTGCAAAGGTCTTTAAGATGGCTCATAATGTTAATTGTAACCCATAGTGCGCTTTATTTTTGTAAGAAAAAGTTGTGTATTTCTCATATTGGGATTGGCATAGCACCATAAAGAAATAGATTGAAAGGGAGCGGGCCAGAGACTCTATTGAATAAAACTACCCGTCAGACTCTCAAACACCTCACACCTTCAAAACTGAGGTGATGCCAAGAATGCAGGTGATACCTTGAAAAACAATATTATATATATATACCTGCTGAGAGAAGAAAACAAGTCAATGCGCACCGGGGATCAAACCTTCATAGGTATGCACTCACTCTACCAACACGAACAGGTTTGTCTTCATCTCTTCTCAGGAAGCATGATACTGAAATGCTAAGCAATGACGCCTTCTGCACGGTCCATCACAACACAGAGAAACAAATGCCTGTTCCCCGTATTCCCCTTTTTTTTTTTTCATCCTCTTTCAGCCCCTATTCCGATGCGCACATCTCTAATACATGAACCCATCGCCAGGCATTGTGGAGGAATCCAGTATCAACCAAACAAAGTGTTCAATAAAACATGGAGGCATGGCGTTCAAAGCCATGCTAAACGCACCTGACATGGGGGAGAGAGAGAGAGCAGGACGTGCATCGTTTGTCAGATAGGGAGAGAGAGCTAGTAGCACATGAGAGGAGAGAGAGAGAGAGAGAGAGAGAGAGACTGTTGGGAGGAATATTGTAACTTTCAGATCACACAACTTCCACAGTGGACTGGTGACTTGTACAGATCTTGCCTGTGTGTATAGGCCTGTGTGTGTGTGTGTGTTGATTCTGATTCTTTAAAAAAAAGATTCACTGCATCTTTAAATTATTAAATTGCACATTTTGACTCCGGTTCATTTCAGTTTGATACGTTTCAAAAGTGTAACAGATACACCAAACTGACTTAAAGGACATATTGCATCAGCAGGGATAAACTGTATGCAATAAGATGCTCACATCAAGAAAAAAAGATTACGTTTCAAACTCCAATTTTTTTTTACACAGGTAGTATATATGAATGTGTGTGTGTGTCTGTGTGTGTGAGCGAGGGAGAGAGCAGAGGAAAATAAACGAGACCTACAGAGAGATTGAGTGAGCATAGTGGACTGTGTGGCCAATGATGTCTGCAGATCATCATGTATCATAATTACCCCACAGCAGAAATTAGGAGGAGGGATGTTGAAATTTTCATCATGTCTGTTTTCTTTGGGCCTCGCACACCTAATCACCTCCAACGGAATGCTGCTGTCAATCACCGCATGACTCCTGTCCTCAATCCATAATTCCAGACTCCCTCGGCGGTGCTGCCTGCTGGGCCTGGGGTTGCCTAGCACACACACACACACACACACACACACACATGTACATATACAGGCACATATTTATACACACACACACTTGCATGCGCACCAGCACGTGTGCACACAGACACACACACACACGTACACACCAATACACACTCAGTAAGATTAAGAAAGAGAGGCTGAAAGCGAGCGCCCAAACGAAATAAATAAAGAAATAAATAGATAAATAAATAAAACACAAGCAGGTGTTCTCATAAATTTTAGATGACAGGCTATATTGATTGGTGTGTGTTTGAAACTAAACAAGTTATATCCATGCCCCAGAGCACTGAACATGCACACTGTAATAATTATTTATGACATATTTGGAGAAGGGGGCCAGTGATGTTTCGGCATAATAAGCTGGAACTGGACTACCGACGGTAATCTACTGGGCTATCCTTCAGTACTGAAGACCAAGGCCAGACAGAACGCTCTCTTTATGAGAAATAATAACTTCAGAAATAATCAAAGTTGTTTCCCTCGCGAGTAGTGTTGGGTTCGGTTCAAAACTGATGAATTGAAAAGTGCACTTATATGCAACGGGGAATGATCTGATTTGTTGCATGGGTTACAGTAGTGACCCTGACCCTCCGCAAAGAAAAACACCAACACTAGATCAAATCTAAAACCAGATGCCGCCCCGTACCTAACCTCACTCCATTAAAGGGAAAATAATAAAGCCTCTATGTCTTTGAGACGGCTGGAAGATGAATGTCAGGCGGATGATCATCGTATTTACTCTGTGCCGCGTGTCACCCACCACGCTCGGGGTTCAACCCATAATAGCCTGATATCATAGATGGGATCTAGTTAGGACCAGCCTTGTCGGGGGGGCTACGGCGCAGACAATATCTAAATCTGATTTGCAAAATGGGCAGATCCTACTCAGTGTGTGTGTGTGTGTGTGTGTGTGTGTGTGTGCGTGTGCTGATAAGCCCTGAGGAAGATGAGACGGGGGCTGGCTGGGTGACAGGTGATGCACTTCACATTTAACAAGCTTACACTCCAGTGTGTCCGTACATACAAACAGGCCGTAAGTAGCTTAGAAATCAATGGCCTCGGAAAGGGAGTGAGCAGTGCCCCCCACCCCCACCCCCCAACCCCCGCCCCCCGCGCCGCCTCCCACCCCGCACTCCTTCATATCCTGAGGTGTCTGGCCGACGAGAGCGTAGACATCGCTAATCCATGTTTAATATCAAGGAACTGTGGCGCAAGAGGGGGGGGGGGCAAAAACGCACTGCCCTCCGGTTTCCAATTTGGGCCAAATAAAAAATTGAACAGTAACGAAACACTAATCAGGAACCGTTGTTTACATAGCCGTGATCTCTGACTCAATGTGTGATGATGTTTCCCCACGGGGCCTGTGTGTGTGTGTGTGTGTGTGTGTGTGTGTGTGTGTGTGTGTGTCTTGATTACACCGGGCAGTTGTGCTCTATTTGTTGACCAGTTTCCTGTCCTCTCCGGCCAAACACAGTCATTTCACTTTCACACTTATTAAAAAAAAACAGGGGTTCCTCTTAACTCGTCTGGCAGAGGAAAATTGTCTCAAATCCGTATTAACTGCCTGGGGAAGGCAGAAGGGAATTAACTGTTTGGGCAAGGGCTGCTTCCAAAATGTAGCCTGTTTATTTTGTAGGCAGTCATGTAATGTCCTGGGTCATTTGTAGTCCAGTTACTTTGGGATTACTCTGTCTCAAAATTCTGTCTCATATAAAACAGCCAATATAAATAGCTTTATTAGGCCACTCATCAAGTTTGTGTCCATAACCTAACAATTGAAATGGCTCCTTCACGTGTTCCCGCTTTCACATGTTTCATAATCCGGAAAGGACTGATTATTTGGTAACAGTTACAGTTACAGTCGCCATTTTTTGGTCTAAAGGTTAGCGGTATCCTGCTACAATTTGTGACTCACCAACACTGCATGCACAAAAATGCAAACACACACGCACACACACACACACACACCAATTCACAAGGGAGCTGGAGGAGGATCCTGCAGAGGTCAGTATAGTAACACCACAGATCAAAGACTTCTTTGACTTCACAAGTGCGTGTGTGTGTGTGTGTGTGTGTTTGCCTGCATGTGATCTGTGTGTGTATGTGTGTGTGTGATGGTGGACAAGACATTCTGCAATGCCCTCCACAGTAAAACCTCTCCTCTGGACAGACACGCTGTCTACAAGCATTAAATCAATTAAGGTGGAAGAGAATGCACTCTCAACTCTCCATCGCACCGCGCTTCCCAAGTTGGCACAACAAAATCTCACTTTTCACCTTTTGCACATTACAGTATTGTGTGCCGCGCGCATCCACCTCCACCTGCTATCATGGAAAGTAAAAAGCTGAAATTATCTACTTCAGCTGAAAGCCGCGGTGAGATTTCCTTTGTTAATTAATTCCATACCTGACATTCTCGTAAACTCTGGATTTCTAACACGTACCGTGTACATGTGTATCGCACGTATGAGGAAAAAAAAAGATTAAAAAAAAAAGGAACCCTGAAAGGTTGTGTTGCAGATAGGAGAGGGGGGAGGTGGAGGAGGAGGGGGGTTGAAACTATAAGAGTATCTGTGTTTTTCCTCCTCTTCTCCTCCTGGTTTTAATTGCGAGGTGCAAAAGTGAAATGGCTGTGCTCCACGATAGTGGTAGAGGAAACAGGGGTGTCAATGAGTTGAGGGAGGTGGCGGAGGGGGATGATGGGCGGATGGCGGAGGGGTAGAGCAGCGTTGGGTTGGGGGGGGGGGGGGGTTGGACTGGGGGGGGTGTGTGTGGAGGTGACAGACAGGAGAGCGGGTCCCCAAGGTGCTCTCCAAGGAGCAATAGATAAAGATTCCCCGGGGAAATTTCTCTCATTAGTCCTCAGACACAGTTCAGTAATTCAGCCGTGTCAGGTTACCGTTTGTCATGAGACAAAAAAAAAAAAGGATAAAAAAAATAATTTAAGAAAATGTCAGCCTGCATGCTTTGCGTCTGTGTTTTGGATTTCTCACCACAGATGGAAAAAAAAAAAAAACATAAGCTTTTTCTGTATTGAAACAAAAGGGGCTACCAGCGTCAACTGGGTGCATGTGTGTTCGCTGAAGGCCGTGATGAGCGATGGCAAACTCCGGGGCGATGGTTATCATCCCACTGCCCCAATAAGTCAGTCTTTAATGGTTCAATATGAGGTTTCTCTTGTGGCGAAGTCTTTTAAACCTGATGGCACCAAAGCAGGCCGCGACAGGACAAATGTGTTATCTGTCGGGGCGTCGTATTGTTTACCGCTCAGCAGAACGAGCACAGTCAAGGGGGGCTGAATTCACAGTGAGAAAATACAAAGGAAGAGCAATGATGTTGACACCAGAGATATAGCCGGAGTAAGAAAAACACCCCGGTCTAACTGGACAACATATTAATCTTGCCGCCGACGCTGCCCGCAGTTATCTCCCCGCTACAAGACCTGCTCCCGGGAACAAAAGAAGGAGCTCTTCCTCAAACGGCGGTGCAAGTTTTGGACATTTTTATTACGCTGTTAGCGGGCATCAATTTTGGTGGCGACAAAAGGAACCTCCGGTTTGCGTGTCACCTCTGAGACAAAGCCATACCAAGACAAATGAATTCCTCGGGATGTGCTTGTTTAAAATGCAGGGTGAGGGGGAGAAAGAGAGAGAGAGAGCGAGAGAGAGAGAGAGATCTATTCTTCCGCACGTCTTCTTGACACAACAGCTACAGATACAACAAATGTGCCCTTTCAGAAGACAAGAGACACCGGGAGCGAGTCTGGGAGACGCAGTTGTGACAGTCTGGCCCGGAAAATGAATGAGGAAAACTCATGTGACAATCCTCATATCTAGTTCATTATATTTTCAGCATCGTAATCAATAATCACAGACGCCTTGTCTGCCTCTTCCTCCTCCTCCTTCTCTACTTCTGCCTGGGAGATAATGAATAATAGAAATCGTGAAATTCATTTTCCAGAGTAATGTAATATATATATATATGTGTAGAAACCTGTGAGGACCATTAGTTGTGAGAGGGCTGGCTATAGTGTGACCCTGTGCTTCCTGGCTGCCGGCATGCCTGAGCGAGGACACCAGGGCCTCTTAGTTCACTTGCAGATGGATACGGAGGCTTCTGTTTCTCTGTTGCTGTAATTGTCCCTCTGTCTTTACCACTGCACACCAATGAGGAAGAGAGAGAAAGAGAGAGAGAGAGAGAGAGAGTGCACGAGAGGCCTACTTGCCCTCCGCTAGCACCATCAACCCCGCCAGTCTATTATAGCAGCATAATACTCGTCGCTCCTCATCTCACTCATTACCCTTGCGGGTCAAAGGTCGGAGCGTGCCCGTCCCGGGTGGTCATTTAACTCTCCTTAACACAACACAGAATGCAGATGACATAAAAAAGGTTACACGCCGCACAACCCGGAGAGGTCTCCAACCGCTCACATATTGCATTTAAAAAAAAAGCATTTGAATCCTGGCTCTCGCCTCAGCCTGTCGGGTATGACCGGTGGTTTGCCTCTCGCCGGCGCTCGGAGAATAACAGTCGAGCCTTGTGGCGACCTTGGATATATCCGGGGGCCAGCGCTGTTTTAATACAAGCGCGGCTCCCACTTTTACGGATGCCTTTTTATTATTAATACCGTGAGAAATGAGAGGCGAGAGGTGAGAGACTGCAGGCTGGTTTTATGGATGCTGTAGCGGTCCAACAGAGTGGGCCGGGCCATGGGAGCAGACTGAGGCTGAGCAGTGAAATCATTTCGGGAACCCACATAAACATCGACGTTATTTAATGCCGAATAACAGAAGGTCTGTTCTCCGGCCGCGAGTCAGGGCCACACACCAACAACATTTAAACTAACAAGGGTTCATTTTTAATACATTTTTATCGTACTTGTGGGATTGACACGCTGCTAATATATCACATCCTCCACTTCCAAGATCCCCGTGCCAACATCAAGAGCAGTGAAACCGGAGTTGCCTGTAAATGTAATGCCTGAGCAGGCAAAAACACTGATGTTCTTCAAGCATTGTGCCTAGCCTCTGTACTCCCCGAAAAAACACCCGAAATAGAATGAGTGCACCCCCAAGTAGCAGGGTTGGAGCCGGTCATCCGCTGCTGCTGGTCCTGCCTCTGTCTGCGATGGCACCACGGAGCAAACTGCACGTCCTCAGGCGGAGCCACGCTAGCCAAGCAGAAACAGCAAGCGCTTGAAGAACACTTTTAACCCAACTTCAGGGCAAACCCGTGCTGAGGAGAAGTGTGTTTCCAAGGAGTGTGTGTGTGTGCGTGTTTTGTTTTTTTTGTCTCCGTATGTGCGGATGTGAGATACTGTGTGTGTGTGTGTGCTCAAGCTGGGAGTGAAGCTACAGTATGTCACAACGCCTCGAGGCCCAAACCCCAGAAACGAGTGAAAAGTGCTGGAAAGTGGGACAACCGCCCCTGCCAAACGCACACTACACAACAACTTCATTTGGAGCGCCACAATGTCAGCGGAAAGTCGTCCACGTTACGAGCTCACAACAAATTAATCTCTCCATTGGCTAGTGTGCACACACCATTCATCAAAACGCACGATTATGACAAGCATAACAAACCCAAATCCATTCACGCTGCATGGCGCCACTGTGTACAGCCGGCGTCAAAAAGCTAACCTCGCTCCGTGGATACTGCGGGGGGTTCGGGAAAGCTGAGAGAGAGAGTGAGAGAGAGAGACAAAGATACAACATTGTAAGAGATTATGACTTCTCCTCTTCATTTGAATCGGTGCTGAAGTTGAATCGAGCTATTTATAGAAGTGGCTTTGGAGCCGCTCTGAGAATTATGGAAATTCAAATAACATATTCTTTGTATCAGAGCAAAAAAAATAATGAAGGCCCTATAATGTGTTCCTTGTAACAATGAACGAATTTGAGGAAATTTCCCCCAGACCCTGATCTTCCAGAACAATGCCTTGTTCATGGACAATTAAAACAAAGAGCAATGGGGTTCTGCCGGGACACGGCGATGAGCATAAATGTCCTTTATGGCGCGTGCAAATTGTCCCTTTTAACGACGGTTGAGCAGGCTCGACCTTAAGGAAGAGAAATCTTACAAACGCCTCTCTTCGTCTCCCTCGTTCTATCTCTCTTTGTCTCTCTCCATCTAGCGTCTATCTCTCTCTTGCCCTCCTTCTCTCATTCCATCTCCAGCTTTCGCTCCGGTTCCCTCCAACTCTCTCTTTGGTCACATCTTGTTTCTCTCCTTTGCCTTTCTCCAAAGTACATAGCTGTTGGAATAAAATGATATCTTGGTCTTTTTATCTTTTCGCTTGCTTCCCCATCATCCTGTACATTCCTAGCTGCCTTTTCTCCATTCATTGAGACAAAAACTGACAGACAATATTTTGATCCACCATCTTTTTCTATTAGAGTACATCTCCTCACACATTTCCAATCACAGATCCAAATAGATCGGCTCAAATGAAATGCTCAAAAACATTGAAACAAATACATCTGAAGTTAAATACAAAGTCACAGATAGAGGCTGCTCAACAACAGATACAACGAAGGAACCTGACATTACCACTGGTTGGCTGGTGTGGGCTGAGAAAGATGACTGGAGGGGCGCCAGGCCAGAGTGAACAAGTTTAACAACTAATGTCTAATGAGTTAAACAAACAGTTTTTTTCAACAGATGTTACACGGGGAACCCAAGCCAGCATCCACCACCTCCCAAACTCCCCACTTACCATCGCCTACCCCACACTTACTGATGACAATGCAGGTGATTACACCATAGCCCCTGGCCACCTGCCTGTCCGTCTCTCTCCCCTGTCTGTCCATCACTGCTTCCCAGGTGAGCGAGGGGTTTGGGGAGGCTGTGCACAGGCAAGGCAGAGGGCCCTGATGGCATCAGCCCCAGGGTGCTCGGAACATGTTCCAGCCAGATAGCGAAAATGTTGTCCGGCACCTCTGAGTCTGAAGAGGGCGCCTCCACTGCGGAAACCCTCCTGCTTTGTCCAAGTGCCCGAAATGACTACAGGGTGGCGCTGACTTAATGGAGCATCTCAGACCCCTGGGGAATGACTCTCTGGATCCTCTCAAGTTTGAGGAGAAGCTCAGAGCAATGCAGGTGGACAATGCTGTGGTTTTCAGGAACCATCTGCAGCTCAATATCACTGAGGCGAAGGGGCTGGTAGTGGATGACGGAGTAGGAAGCCACAGACACCTGTCACCATCAAGGGTGAGGAGGTGGAGATGGTGCAGTCCTACAGGTACCTGGGGGGCATATCGACAACAAAGTGGACTAGTCCGACAACACTGAGGCACTGTACAAGAGAGGGCAGGAGAGACAGCTCAGGTCTTTCGGCGAGGCGAGGATGAGAACCATCCTAGACAACATCTCTCACCGCCCCGATGGTGAGCTGATGCAGTTATGGAGCACCTTCATCCTCCATCTCATCCCCCATCGGACTGTACAACAGCCCCAGTCTCAGCCAACTGGGAGGGTGCTGAAGCAGGGTGCCTGCACTGGACATACGAACTACCCTTGACTGCTTTATTGCATGTACAGTTTCTGATCTGCACGTATATATCTGTATATTTCAGTACATTTCCTCCATATGTTTCGGCACACGTGTCTGGAGATATTTCTGTATGTGTACCACCTCACTCTATAAATATGTTCTGACAATGAAAATGATAATGAGCAGCTAGTAACACACATAATCAAAATGTGCCCATTCTGTGCATATGTTCCCTACATCAGTAAATTGAATATATCTGACAAGGTGAGTAGGGCTTTCAATGCATGTCTGCACACCTTGAGACTTTCTGTGCATATGCATGACCTTCTGCAGATCTATTAATATGAACAGAATTAACTTTTTACACGTATATATTACATATATTACATATTTTACATCTATGCCGTAAATAACATACAGTGTATTCGTTTTCTTCATATTCTCACACACTTCTGATTCGTAATATAATAACAAAACTAACATAGTTTTGTTATTTTTCCATATTGTACATATTTTTCCATTCATTTTTTCTTTCCCTAAGAACATATCGCTGTTATTTGCACTTTATTTCATACTTTCCATTCATACATTCCTAATTACCATGTTCTAGTGTTGAAATAGTTGGTTGTGTTATGTTTAAATACTCCCATTTGATACATTCTTATGTATATTCTATTTTTCTTTTATATCTATTACTATTTGCTGCTGCAACAAGACCAGTTTTCCCCCACGGGGATCATTTAAGTTTAATCTGATTCATTGTATCGTGGGCCTTCGTTGGCTCCATTTCAGTAGAAACAAAGATGAGATTTTCTTTGCTTTTAACAATATCCACATCGTTTTAATAACCACAGAAACTTCCAGACATGTCAGAACAGCTTTATGTTGCCACGTCTGGGTAAAAGATGCAAAGCAAATTGCTGAATCTAACTTGACCTCTGAGATACAACTTGAAAAAAAAACATGCAACTGCAATTTTGCCATTTTCTTTTTTCTTACTTGAGCTGAAAATTTTCATGGTCGTTTATGTGCTGAAAGAATTTCATGCCCCAATTCAAAAATACACAGGCATCCGTGAGAAAACAAACAGCATGGCAGGGCTGGGATATGGTACCTCTCAGTTGCTGTATCTATCTGCAGCCCAGCGCTGCGCTCCCAGCATGCCTCTCCTTCCTACCCCCTCCCCTCCGCGGTAAGGTAACAGAGACTTAATATAAACAATCATTACTTTCCATTATTACACACAAAACACAGATGTGTACATTTCACCAGGAACAAGACAAGTAGTCTGAAGGCAGGGCAAAACGTTTCCAGGAGGAGTGCCTATGTGTGTGTATTATGTGTCAACGATTGTGTACTGTGTGCTTTCCTGTGTGTATATGTGTTTGTGCCTCCGTGCATGTATCTGTGTGTGTGTGAAGAAAATCGGAAAAGGTTAATGCAGATGTGCGAGCAGGGATGACAGTGCTAGGCCCCGGCGAACGTCTGGGGGAAGGAGGCAGGAGAAAACGAGGGGCCCTGGGACTCTTTTTCCTCCTCTCCTCACTCCTCACGCTCTGCCTCTTTGTTCCCTCAAAAACTTCCACGTCCACTCCCCTGGCATCCAGCGGCAGCCGCGTGACCTTGGAAGGACCTCGCAGTCATCCGTCCCCCACTCAAATGCTGGTTAATTAGCAACAGTACGGTTTAGGGTTTACTAAATGGCTGGATACTGTAATCAAACTGCGGGATCTGACAGGCCCGCGATACAAGCTGCTCAAGCAAAGTGGGAAGTCACTTGCAGCCAAGGAAAAAAAATAATTATGTTCAGCCTGGCCAGCCCAGTGTGTGCACATGTAAGTGGTCTGTGTGTTTGTGTGTGTGTGTATGTGTGTGCGCGTGACTATATTTTTAAATGTACTCGCATGCTTATAATCTCTGACAAGAGCGCGTACTTGACAAAGAGAAAAGCAAGCTCCTAAAATTAGCTCTTCCCATTTCAAAGAGGGAGGCATTTACGCAGTAGAGAAACACATTAGGGTCAAATCAACCTGCTCTCTGCTCTCTCTATGGAGAGAGAGAGAGAGAGAGAGAGAGAGAGAGAGAGAGAGAGAGAGAGTCAGACTGACCAACAGTCAGCCAGATAGAAAGAGAGACAGAGAGAGAGAGAGAGAGAGAGAGAGAGAGAGAGAGAGAGAGAGACCTTTCCCTCCCATCCCTTCTGGCCTAGCAGACATCTTTCAATTGTTCCTATTGACAATCAACACCCTGACAAGGTTACGAGAGGCTTTCAAAATCACTCTTTCACATGCTTCACAACCCAACATCTACCCTTTTCTTAACCCGGCTTTTATAATATCACACACAAGAAAGAATAAAAAAAGAAAAAAAGGAGGGGCAAAAAATATATGGCAATTTAGCTAAGTAATTACAGCATTTTACTCTCACCTACCAACCACCTAGCTTGCTGCTCCACCGGCAGAGAAAGCTAATAATTCAATTTCTCGGTGACAGTAATTGTCAGCCGGTGTACCTAAAGGTCATATCAGTCACCCAGGAGAAAGGGAAAGGAGAACCCGGTGACACAATCACACAAGAGCAATTTAACATTGGAGCTAATGGGAAGAGTGGCGCTGTGATGGACAGACAGAATAGGGGAGAGGAGGTCTCATGACAGAGTCCTGATGGTTTGATGGTCACAAGATAAAATGTCCAAGTTTGACTCACTTTAAAACTTTATTTTCTCTGTTTATTTAAAGGGTTATTTTATATATTATATACTTTCTGGAAACTAAGGATGAAGTACATCATTCCTGATATTGTGCTTTACAGTTTTTTACAATCGTTTTCACACTTGTCTCAATACCATGTCCACTTCTTCAAACTCTTCACACAGTGTGCTTTTGAAACACACACCTGAGCACATCAGTTAACCTTTGGTGCAAAATGCACTTCAACCACCAAAACACTTCATATTTCACCCAAAAGTGACTCATGCTGCCGTAACTATAGCATATGCTTTCTCCCATAAGACTACTTTGTCACTCAATGTGCAATGAACTAAAATACACAAACAACTTGGAGCATTGCAAAATACATATATTATGTGTTTCCCTTTCCTCTATTTTTGCATCCACAAATATTTCAAGCCAAGCAGCTAAAGAAACTATTGATCTGTTGGTTTGCCTCTCACAATAGATGTCATGACTGAGTGTGGTAAATTTACAGTAAACTGTAAATGAATGAATGTTTTACTGTATCGGAAACCCAGAATAACAATCTTTACTGTGTAATGTAAAACAATATATGATAAAGAAACAAATTACAAAAGCAACAGTATTCTTCAGGGGGTTTACTATATTTTGCCATTTGTTCTCACAGTGCAATATACTGTAGTTCAGAAAAGAAAAATACAATAAAATCAATTACTCAAAATACATTACAATCAATAACAAAAAATACCAAATAGCAATATTTTCCCTATATACATGCACATTTCAATGCAAGTATGACCACTTTTGTATAGATGGTAACAAGGCTACAAACAAAAAAACTGAATAAACTTTCTGCTAAAATCAGAATAATCTGTCTTACGTATTTCAAGCATATAGTTTCATTTGTCTGTCAAAATGCAACATATTTCCATCCACAGTGATCAGAATTTTGTTGGGTTTTGAACTGAAAGTTAACTGTTTTGAACAGAGTATCTAAATGTCTGCAAAATCTGCTGTAGTTGTACAGAATCTTGCTGGTGGTGAACACTGACTGAGAGAGGTATTCATGAATTTTGGAAGAAGTGGTGATTGAATGGCTTTTGTATCAAAGCAATGCAAAAGTATACACAGTTTAGTTCACATAGTCTACTGATATGGTGAATGTGTTAAGTGTTTTGAAAAAGTGGAAATGGTATTGAGACAAGTGTGAAAACGATTGTAAAAAACTGTAAAATGTGTTTTCATTTTGTCAGGTGTCACTTTTTTCACTTTTTCACTTTTTTCATATGAATCAGGGGGAAGTTTTGTGATTATCATCCACACACATCAGGGTTTCCTTGGTACTCCTTATAGGAAAGAAGGTCATTCAAGACCTCGACTGACAAAATGAAAACACCTTTACAGAATAGGGGAATTGAATGATGCATGATTTTTTTTTTTTCCCCACAAAATGGATATTTGGCATGAAAACATGTTTTTTTTTATACAAAGTTTGTTTATTTGCTCTCTTGGAATGTCTTTGAAAAACACATTTGGTATTTTCTCCCCTTTCAGAGAAATAACCTGCATGAATAAAGTCAAATCAATAATAGATAGGATGAAAAATAGATGCTTCAGAAGGTATGGAGTCAGGTACTGCGGGAGAGGTAGCGAGAGGGCAGCCTAGCCTTTGAAGTAATTGACTAATACAGTAGCAGGTATTAAAGTCGTTGAGTGCCAAAAGGGAGCAGGCAGCCGCTTGACCCTGAGCCACTTTGGACTAATCTAGCATTCAATCCAGCGTGTAATGACTGCTAGAGCTGTCAATCCTCTGGGCTCTCTTTATGTCTCACACACACACACACACACACACACACAGCCACACACACACACACACACACACACGCTCAGCACATAGGCGAACATGTATAGACACGCATGAAGGCGAGCACATGAGCACACGAATGAGAACACCCACAAATGCACACGAGTGAATGTTCACGCACACGCATGTACACACACACACACACACACACACACACACGTGAATGAGCACACTCACACGCACAGATAAGCAAACATCCCTCTCTCTCTCTCTCCCTCTCTCTCTCTCTCTCTCTCTCTCTCTCTCTCTCTCTGCCTATGAACACTGTGGGCTAAGAGAGCTGACACAGGGAAGACGCTTGGTTGAAATGTCCCAGAGTTTCAGTAGATAAACCCAGGGATCATAGGCTATCCAGGCCATCGAGAGGTAGAGAGTGAGAGAGAGAGAGAGAGAGAGAGAGAGAGAGAGAGAGAGAGAGATACATAGGGTTCATACTTTTTTAGAGGGTTTTTGGGGGAGAGCAGAGGAGTATCTTTCTCCCATTCCCATGAGACATGACTTGGGTGTTGAATACAAACGAGTGTAGGAAGCATCAAGCTGAGGGGTTCAAATGAAGTTTGAGAGGAAGAGGAAGACCTTGTTGTTGAGTGAAACAGGACAAGTTATGTGCTTAACCTCTCTCTCTCGACTGGGAGATCAATAGATTTATTCCACGCTGAAATTAAATGTCCATGAGGATGAGACAATAGAGGGAGACAAAACAGAGACAGGAGAGGAGAGGAGAGGAGAGGAGAGGAGAGGAGAGGAGAGGAGAGGAGAGGTCTTTTAAGGGGAGAGCTGGGACTTTAATATTAAAGTCATCAATCATGTCTTCTTCCCAAAACCCTTTGCTCATTGCTCTGCTACACACTAGAATTACATTTCGATACCTGTTTTAAAACTAGACTTTCAAAGTTCATTATGCAATAGAGTGAAATATTTGCAGTTCAACACCAAACGCTTTTCTAAAGAGACTGTCAGACAATGCTAAGAATCGAACATTTTCAAATATGTTCGACGCCGTTTGATACCTTAACGCCAATACGGATAAAGAAAAACCAATACGGTCACAACAGGTATCCGTTTACCGCTAGTCAGCCCTGTTGGTGGAGTATTGAGTAGATTGATAATGCATTGTTAGGTGTTTGACCCTCAAATAGTCTAACAGGATGAGCTTCACACTTTGGTCTGCCTGCTTCATACACTTAATACATAAATCAGAAAAGAAATCTCATATAATTTCATTAAAAAAAAAAAAATGTTGCAAGTTATGGGTGCATCACCTCTTGGATATGAAGTGGACTGGCAACACAAACAAACGATCCAACATGTTGTCTGGAGGGTGCGCATCAGTGAAGCGGCGCGATAAGTGAATAAGAGAAATTGAACGTACATTGTTGCTACACTATGGGAAACTATAAGGAGTCTGTCATGTCAACCCCTGATACACTGCAGCGTCCTCATCCTTATCCCCACGCACACAATGACACCTGTCACACTGCCTGAGCAGCGGGGGGCTAAAAAAAGCGAGAGCGAAACAGAGGCACTTCACAACACTGTCATTGCCATTCATAATAGGCATTGGCGTATAAAGAGGGCCATTAGGGGCCCCAACCTGGGAGCCATTAAATCATTTTAAATCGTTGTAACATCCCATTAGTGTCAGTGGTGGGACCACATAATAGTCTGTATTAGAGAGATCACCGCAAGACGCTCCATTTGGACTGAGTCACACGGGTCCCATCCCCTCCTCTCCTCTGCTCTCCTGTCCCCCCTCCCTCCCCCCGTCCCGAGGATGCGAGGGGGGACACTTGTGCCTTGGAAGTGCAGGGCCAGACCTAAGGGACCTCAGTGGGGATTTCTCCCCCCTGTTAGCCGCCGCCCGCTTTAAATCACAAGGATGTGGAGGCTGCTGAATAAGGAAACACACCTATACCGCCCCGATGAATTAGGCATGATGCAGGTCCACCCCATAATAGCCCCACATTATGCTGCCTTTAGCTGTGTCAATAGGAAACAGGAGACTTTAACTTTAGCCTCGTTTTTGTCTGGGGGGGGGGGCCTAAACACATAATGAGGAAGTTTGTGTCTCTGTGGCTGCTGGGACCACAGCGCCTTACAGATGTGGTGCGATGTGGTAAATATGGATAACCGCTGTTAAATGAACTTTCCCAGACATACCGCAGGAAGGAAATGAACTATTATTTTACACAATACTAGTAGGACAATACGTGGCTAGCCTCGTAGAAAGGATACAATATCAGCTCTTCACAGAAGTAGAAGAACGTGAACATTAAAAGCTTTCTTTGTATTAAACATGAGAGAGAAATGATGACATCCATATAGTAGATCTGTCCAGAAGAAACTCACCTATCCTATACCCACACCGTTTTGAGCGCCTCTGCAGATAGCACCCCTACATTCTCATAACAGGGTATAAGCCTGCAATATGCCTCGGATGCAATCACACTTACAATGCTTATGCCTAACAATCAGCGGTAGAACAGGTAAAGTTAAAGACCGCATTGGAATTCAACGGGAATATTGATCGTATAAATCACACGAGTGACAGGGACCTCGGCAACAATACAAGCCAAACCCCGAAAATATGTCAGACCCATTGTACGGTTTAAGAAAAACTCCACGTGAAATATGCATCTCCTCACATCTCTCTCTCTATTTTTCTCCCCTGGATGATAAATAGCTCGTTCGGCAGACCCTTGGTTGTGCCCTCGGAGTTCTTAAAGGAACAAAGCCATGATGAATGGATCAATGCCAGCGGACCAGGAAAACAGCTCTTCCGGCCGATAAAAAAGATTCGCCAATGACAATTGGGGGACAGCCGTGACCCGGAGAGTGGGTCTTTGGGGTATGGCCCCCCCAGAGGGGCCCCGGTGATGGAGCTAGGATCACCATTAGGGGGAAGATTAAGTGGCCCTGGCTTCCTCTCTCACTTAATTATACATGCATGCCTCCTCTGTACGGCCCGCTGCAGCTCCTCAGAAAAAAGGCAGAGCGCTCCTTTGTCTCAGCCACTGGCCGCCGCTTTGATTGCTTATTGGCTGTCTCTCCTGACAACCACCGGGCACAGAAACAAATCCCATTGGCCGAGGTGTCAGGGAGGGATAAGAGAAGAGACAGAGAGAGAGAGAGAGAGGGAGAGAGAGACAGAGAAAAAGGAAGGGAAGACAAGCGTATTTAGTTTTCATTACACCGGGAGCTTCAAGAGGATGGAGGGGGGGGAGGAAAAAAATGTCCCTGTCAGAATGGGAGTCTCTGGAGGTGCTGGGAGGCGTGCCGGTGCCATCCGCCGACACTCAGCTGACAAATATGGAACCCCTCAAAATAGAACGGTTCATGCTCGAAAACAATGGCTTATGAATAAACAACAGGCCCCAGGAATCCTTCTCATAAACAAAGTGATACCACAAGGGGCTGGAAAGGCCGGGGGGGGGGGGGTGACAACCTGAGAATAGCCCCTGTTATATGCTAACAACATACATGACAGTCATTGCCTCAGCCCCGTTGGTCCTGCTGAGCCAGACTCAAATACAAACTGGTTATCGGTCAAATCCCTCCTTACCCCCTTCTAAAAAAAATGACCAATTGCTACAAATTGCGGCCTGATCTCTTCGCCAGACCTTCACAAGCCCTTTAAAGACGACGAGGCGAGGGTACTGCGTGGACGTTAAAGTGGAACGCGGCGATGATGACTTCCATCCATAGTTTTCTGCGGTTTCAATTCGCAATCCATACCACATGCATCCCGGGCCAAAGTGTTCCAACATGTTGACGAGAAAAAAAAAACCTCCATCGCAGAGTGAAAACAGGAACATATTTTTTATATAGGAGGGCATTAAAAAAACAGAACAGAGAACACACTTTTAAGATCGGGTTGCGCAAAGGACAGTGTCAATAATTAATCTTCCCGGCAACTCAGCTTCAGTGTACTCATCTTGTTTTATGAACACAACTGGAGATGCTGTTAATATGTAATGGGACTGCGAAGATGTTTTTTTCCCTTTCCCCCGCCCCGAGTTTTCATGGCGAAAGGGAGAAATCAACGGTTATGTCCTGAGGCAGCCTCCAAACAAACGCAGATCACCGCCGCCGTTAAATCGAACGTGGGAACATTTAAGATGGATTATTTGGTGTTAGCGGGTTAATAGCTAATCAATACACGGGCCAATGAAGTCCCAATGACTTAATCCACCTAATCCCCTACAGTGCTACACAGCCGGGGAAAGAAATAGGAATTCCAAAGGACCCGACTCCAAGGAAAAAGTGGTGAGGTGAAGAAACTGTGTATATTAGAGATTTACAGCGATTCAAGTATCTTTAGTTAAGAAACCCTGATAAGATTTAGAGATGATGAGGCTCAACAGTGCAGAAAGTAACGGCAACTTGTACTTGTTTATCACGCGAGCGTTCAAGGCTCTCCCAGCGAGTGAACATCACATCAAATGTACCTGTCACATATCACTGTGTAATCAGCTCTGACGTGGAAACGCTGCAGTTGACTTTTGCCGGGGCGAACCAAAACGAGCCTGCATTCCTTCTAGAAAATGACAAGCATCATCGGCTAGCCGGCCGGGATATCAACGCTGACATGTTATCTAAGCCAAATTAGCTAAACCACTTTTTTAGGAGAAAAATCAATAATCAAACTAACTGTTTGCTATTCTGGCAGGCGCAGTCGAGGCTGAGCGGGAATGGCGGGGGATGTTTGGTTCAGACTAAGAGGAAAGTTTGCTGAGAAAGTTATAAGCCTGCAGTTACTTATTAGGAGTTTTCTCTCTTTTTTTTTCTTTTTTTGGCGAGTGGAGTAGCTCTCTAAATATTGAGAGGTTAACTACGGGATGTCATTTTCAGAACATAAAATTCTATGCAATTCTGCATTAACATTTATGCCCAAAAGCTATCTATTATTAAATATAATTTGAGAGTGATGAGCTGAAAGTGACATTAATGGCGGTAACGAGATTGATATACTTGGACTCAAAGTTAGATACTCGCGGGCAGGCGCACGTATGCTGCACCCCGTGCACATGCACAGGCACGCGTGCATGCCTAAACACACACACACACACACACACACACACACACACACACACTAATATTAGGGGGTGCTCTCCACCTGTGTGTATTTGAAAACCAAACGCAAATTTAAAGGGAGTGACAAAGAATGATGACAATCAAATTACTACTATTAAAGAGTGATTTTGGAAATGTGATTTATGAGCATAATTGTTCACATAATTCATAAGCTGATTATCACATTGCAGTACTTTTTTAATAAAATCCAGAACACAAACGTCTGCAGTTTATTCAATATGTATTATAACCATTAATCAAAATAAGAAATACCAATATTTGACACACGGTGAGACTAATCACCGTCTGAATCCTATCATGGAACACACAGACACAGTTCCCCTCTTAACCAGAGCCCAGTATGGCAACGAGGCACGTGTCAAATCAATAGGAGAAAATCAATTAGAATGTGTTTGCATGTATGGATCGACACCTTGAATCATCAGCGCTATCGATCCCCTCCGCCGTGATCTTCATAAAACCCATTTGTTCTATCTAAAGTTTGCTCATCCAGCCAATACGTTGTTCTTTCTCCCTCCCCCCTGGTTTGCATAAAGAATGGTAAGTACAGGAAGGGTCACGAGGACTACAAGTTATTAGACTATAAAGAATGGAAAAAAAACGATGCTTACTCTTACAAAATGAGTGATAGCACACAATTAAAAGAAAATGAGTAGGTAGGTAAGTCATTGATGGACAAGATGATAACATTCTACAAACTGAACCCTCTATATTTGAGAGATAGTGAATTACTCGGGTACACTTCATATATATCAGCCTGTTTTAATCAAGTGTTTGCTGCGATAAATGACGGGTGGTTATTGAAGCGGCTAGCTAGTCCTCTAAACCTTTAACCACCCCACCCTAAAAACAAAAAGAGCCCTGATGAACATCCGTGTGACTGAACTGATTGCAGTCAATTATAAATTATGCAGTCATTGTGGGCCCACAAAAGAAGACGTCCCCACTCTGCAGTCAGATGTAATTACCAAAGTCAGGCGCACTCCACTGTGTGTGATCCCTCCCTGACAGCCGACGCTGACTGATGACCTTCCCCAGCAAGACTCCCTCGGATGGGTCGCTGAGCACGCGAGACAGACCCCCCCCCCCCACCTCCAACTGCTTCCCTAACATCTCAATACCTCCTCCAACATCCCGGCAACAACCCGGCGCTCAGATACAAAGCTATTGACAAATCAGATCGTCAACGCCGCCACGCCCCGGTCTCGCCTATCGTTCACAATCAAGGGTCTTATCACTCTGCGTTGCTGTGTAGGGCAAAGAAAAAAATAAAAAATAAATGACTCCTCGTCAGCGGGTGGTGGGAGGGAGTGGGGGGGTCCGGGGTGAGGAGGGAGGGGAGGGGAGGGCTAATTTGACACAGCCCGCTTGGCTTGCCATAATTGCTCCGTCACTGTCAGTCCTTGGGAGGCCTCCTCGCCGTACAATTTGGACACAATTACCGGCCGTTTACCGGTGGCCGTTATGCCCCCACGTCCCCCATCCCCCTCCCCCCGCAACCCCCCGCCTCCTCTCCCGTTTGGCCGGTGGCTGGGATGTGCCATGCCTCATCAAACGCGGATGCGGCCCATTAATGAACACTGTTAGCATTTCTCTTAAACTTCTCCTGCCTCTAATAAACATGCAGTGTTCCATGAAGGAGCATTGCCATCCTCGTGACATGATATTTATTGTCTGCCAGTCGGCGGGAGGGAGGGGAGGGAGAGGAGGGCGGTGTTAAAGAAGTGAAGGGAGATATATCAGCGATGGGTAGGGGACGGAGGAACAGAGTGAGAGAAACCAAGACGGATGAAGAGGCGAAGAGACGCAGGATGGAGACCGGCATCTCTTTCTGCCGCCACGCCGTTAGGAGGCGACCGAGATGTGAATACACACATGCACCCAAACACACACACACACACACACACACACACCCAACACACACACACGCTCAAGAGGAAAGTGAGATCATTCCTCTGCTCCTTGACACCTGTTCTGTCGCCGCTGTCCGGAGGAGAGAGAGAGAGAGAGAGAGTCAGAGGAAGAACAAGAGAGTGAGAGAATGAGAGATAAACAGCGGGCGGACACCCGTGGTGACCTAATGGCGTCTGTGTCCTCTAAAGAGCCTCTCATTTCCTCCTCTGGCCCCGGGGTGGCCCTGTGTGTCACGGTGGGGGCCATCGTTACTGAAGGGAAAGGGGGGAGGGGTGGGGGGGGAGGGCATCATCCATCACTGTGCCCTTACCTCTCTTCCCTATTCCAAGGTAATTACACACCCATCAGACGGGGAGGGGGTGGTCACTGCAGGCCATATACACATAGATGCACACAGACATGAGTTCACGTGCACACACACGTGCACACACACGTGCACACAATCATTCACACGTGCAACATGTTTTTATACTGCACTAATGTAGACACAACCTACGTTGAGGCAGACGAGAGAGAGATAAACAAGCGTGCAGACAGGCACTTTGCGTCTCCTGGGACTACGGGCCTCCACCATCACAGACTCTCCGTCTCCCCTCACCTCTCAGACCTGCAGAAATTAATGAAGCCCAGTGAAACCGTAGTCAAAGGCACAAAATGGCCGCTCATTAATAGCCTGCTGTCACAGGGGCTGTCATGACACAGCTAGACATTAGAACAGGTTCAAATCAGGGAAGCATTCATCTAGGAGCAACTGATGGGGGACAATAGAAATGAGAATACGCTGTAGATGGTCAAGGGCATACAAACACGACTGTTGAGCTACTGTAGTTTCTAGTTCTATTCTATTCTATTTCTAGATCAAAATGTTTATTGTCTTTCCACTGTGTTTCTGATTTTAACCAATGCTGCTCTGCTGCCTAATGCAGTAATAGCTTATTTAAGTTGAGAAAACAAAGGGATACAAAAACATAAAGACACACACCTTAACGTACACATGCACACACACACACACACACACACGGCACAAATAACCCTGGCAACGACGTAAGGCTTTCCTCCGTAGAGACAGGCGCCGGCGTCGTGCTAAGTGTTTGGTTGCTCACAGAATAAACTCATTAATTTGCTTAATTGTGAAACTCCCTATCAAGTCTTTGTGGTAAATGTTCAGTGAAGCTGGGCAACAACACAACATTTAGAGAACATGTTCTCACTATCACATAATAAACAAACAGAAAATACACCAGGGTCTGATTAAAGGCCTTCACTACTACAGAGAGAGAGAGAGAGAGAGAGAGAGAGAGAGAGAGGGAGGAGGTAGTGTTTGTTTCTCTACCCACAGATGAAATTGTTTCAGCTTGTTTTTGACAGCTACAGCTACAGACGTGCTGCGTATTATTGAGGGGGAGACAGAGGCTGGTTGTAATAATTAAAGCCCACCGCTAACCTGAATAAATTAATGCTTGCTCTGTGTGTGTGTGTGTGTGTGTGCGTGTGAGCAGTAATGTGCAACTGCACATTCAGACAGGCTTTGTTCGTTCTGATTAATTTTTGTTTCTTGTACTATTTGTATGTGTGTGTGTGTGTGTGTGTGTGTGTGTGTGTGTGTGTGTGTGTGTGTGTGTGTACGTATGCATGCATGTGTGATAAAACGATGCCTATGTGACGGGGAGGCTGTTTGCCTCTCTCTCTCTCTCAACGCTCACAATTCTTATCTCATGAATACAAATTAAAAGTTTTCAAGCCTTTTACTTTCTTTTTTATTTTCCTTTCTAATTACTGAGAAATACGGGTGAAGAGGAAGAGGGCGGAGCTTCTTCTTCTTCTTACAAGACATTATATTGCAGGTAGCCTCATTTCACACATTGCACTTACTGTACACGTCCATACAAATACAACGCAGACACTCAAATGAAGAGTTTCATTCCGCCAATTGAAAAATGTGATGCATGCATGAGACTAAAACTCATTATTGGATATTAATAAAGTTATTTGTTATGTGAAGCCCTTTAACTTACAAAACAGTAACTCTATTCATCTGGGTTTTAAAATACTAAGCAATTTTTTTTTCTAAACTGGATATATGAGAGAGAGAGCTCTCAAATATCCCGTCATCCAACTCTTTCACCCTATCAAGCCATCTACTCTGTAGTCCATTTAGAATAGGCTCACACCCTTAACCCACAGTGGTGGAGTATCAGTGCATTTAGCCCTGATGTGTCAGTGATACTAGAACTGGCAGTGGGAGTGATAATGGGGGAGGATGGTGACACACACAGTCACACATTTGCATGCCTCTATGCACATGCACAGGTATGCACGCACATACAAATATACCATTAAATACACGTGTAATGGACACAAGCATGCAAACACACACAGATACGCACACTCACCCACACCCACACCCACACACACACACAGGGAGAGGAGGGAGGCTCTAGTCAGACAGGGTAAATCCCATTATTTGGCCCTCATCCCAGAGAGTGAATTGAGAGTCAAGTAGGATGCATGTGGTAACCACAATGAAATTACAGCTGCTGTGAGGCCGAGCTCTGGTAATGCACCACCATTGTGTCCTCGAGTGCATCTAAATAAGCAGGGGAAATGGCAGCCTGCGCTAGGGGTGCTAGGGTTACAGCTGGTGGTTAGCGTGCGTGTGTGTGTGTGTGTGTGTGTGTCTCTAAAGGTAAATGGAGGCCTGCTTATATTAGAGGGCTGTATTTAGGCTTGATGATAGCTTACCTGTGGGGACCACCTGATGCAGCATTGTTGTATATATATATATGTGTGTGTGTGTGTGTGTGTGAAAAAGAGAGAGAGAGAGACTGAGTGCATGTATTCATGTGTGTGAGAGTCTGTACTATTTTCCCTGCCCCACTTAAAAGGCAATGATTCACTGTCTCTGACTACCTACAACACAGAGCTTGCAAATATTATGGCATGAGAGTGATATGGAAGAAGACAAAGACAAATAGAGCAAAAGCCCCTCCTGATATTTCTATCCGTAATAAATTTGTCCTCCTATGGTTTCCAATGTCCCACACCGGTACAGAACTAGGACTAGACCATAGATCACAGGCCTTTGCTCCATAGCAGATGGGAATTTCTCTGGCTTAGAAACAGCCATACTCTGCCACAGCACAGTAACCAGGACATTAGCTAAAGGGGGGGGGTGAAAAAAAGTGAAGGGAAAGAGGGAAGAAAAAAAAAAGAAAACGCTAAAACTGTCACACGAAGATGCAAAACAGAGATCCGGATCTATCCATTATGAATGAAATATATTTGAAAAGTGGAGGCGGAATAAGAGCGCAGAAAAGGAGGAGGAGGAGGACACACACTCCCCCCCCATAGCCGGCAACGCTTAACCCCCTCGCAACCCCGACTCCCCCCACCTCCCCTTCCCCTCCGCGCAAGCTCCGGTTCATCAACAAAAGCCTTTGTACAGTCAACAGTGCTGTTTTTATTCATGTAACATTTATCCTCAGAGCTGTCCGTCAGGCGCGGCGGGGACGGCTGATCTAAAACAGAGCCTCGCGCTCATGACAGGAGGACAGAGCCGTAACTCTGGAATGCTAACCTCCACTGTTATTGGGCCCACAGAGAGAGCGAGGGAAAGGGAGATGGAGGGAGGGAGAGAGAGAGAGAGAGAGAGAGAAGAGATACACAGCCTAATGACAACTACAAACAGAGATACACCTTTGTTCCAGTTCTATAAACCAGCAGCGCCTTCGGTGGGATTGCTTTAGCTACCGTGGGCCCAATCAAACTTGTGTTATTTAGACTTCAAACATGGCCTCCGAAGAGAGACGAGGAGCGGGCTAGGTGTGTGTCTCTTGCTAATAGCTGCTAGCATGATTCGGTTAAGCTGCTTATTTCCGACATAAATAATGCATCCAGGCAGATGCGCTTGACTTTAGTTGAATAAGAATCGCTGGCGTGATTGACACCGGGGTTTGTTGAGCGCCGAGTTGATTCTACAGTCTCACCTTTTGAGATAGGCCTGTCTCGTTTAATATCCCCTATGTTAACATAATTATGACAACCAGCCCTGCTTCGCGCACGTGTCTGTGTAACATCCGTGACAAAATTAGGCTACTATTTTTTTTTTGGGGGGGGGGGGATGGGGGAGTACGAGGATAGATTTTAGCATAGTATCAAAGGCAACTGCCTGCCTGTTTAACTGCTAAGCCAAATCAAATCAGAAATAAGAGGACTATCTTCAGGGTAATTCTGGGTACTTTCACAAGAAAACACAGCCTAGTTGCCCACCTACCAACCCTGCCCCCTTCCTAGCCCTTTTTTTTTTTTACACTCATTGATTCCAATCAATCAACGCTAATTAAGCAGGCACCTATACACATATATGTCATACGCTAATAAGGTAATGATATGGGCATTTAGCTGCTGCTTTAATCCTATGCTACTTGCAGCTAACGCAGAACGACACTCTCTACCCTGCCATGGGAATATGAGTAAGAGAGCGCTGAGAGCATGGACACACACACACACACACACACACACACAGAGCGGTACTTCACATACACTGCCTCGCTGTATTAAACCTTATTTACAAGATAACACCCATAACCATCACTGATATGGTGGCAGGGAAACCCCATTAGGGTTCAATGGGCCGACGGCGTGTAATCCAAAACAATAAAATGTAAATTTGAGTAAATCTCAGTAAAAAAAAAAAAGCCCACACGGCTCATCTGCAAAACAGATGAACATCTTCCGCCGTACAAGACATTTTTGCCCACATCCCCCGTCTCCTTTAACACCGCGGCACATCGAGGGAGTAATGTTTCTCATTTCATATTTAATCCCCCCCTCAGTGTTAAGGTGCTGGGGAGAAGCCTCACATATTGCAACCCTCCCCACCACCACCACCACCAACACTACCCATCCTAGCAGAAATTAGCACAGTGAAATAGCACAGAGGTGGGTACTTGTAGTGGGAGAGGCCATGTATAAATAAATATCCAGTCTGTCAGAGGTATTTTACACTCATTGATTCCAATCAATCAATGCTAATTTTGCAGCCTCCTTAAATGTATTTTATATGCTAAATAAAGTAAATGATATGGGCATTTATTAACTGCTGTTTTTATCCGATGCGACTTACATGCGACACACAATGACACTCTGCAGTCTCTTACTCAACGCCTGACATTCAGCTGCACAAGTCAACTCCTACTGTTTTGCGGAGGTGCAGTGCAGTAAAGAGGCACACAGGTCTGCTGGGAGTTCTGGTCTAAATGAGCTGAGTTACCTGAGGCTGCTGGAGATGCGTTTTTATTTTTCTACTATTGCCTTTAGTGCATTTCTGCTTTATTAGACAGCATGCAATGGAGAAAGACAGGAAAGATAGAAGAGACAGAGGACACAAAACCAAAGTCATAAGTTGGATTCAAACCCATGACGTCATAAGTACATGGTATGCTCCTTCACCTGCTGAGCCAGCAGGATGCCTCAGGCCGGAGTACTTTTCTCAGGAAAATAATGGTGGAAAGGTTCATGAGAGAGAGGGATTTGAATCTATTCTAGCAGGAAGCACTATGCTGACTATGGGCAGAAGGCCCAGATGTGGTAGACAATTTCACATTCAAGAGATCTGATGCTACGGCCTCTCATGTTACATTAATTAAGATGAACAGCTTGAATCAAATATTTACAATAAACAAAAAAGGCACTAAGTGGATTCCTCAGGTCCTAGTCATAAAGATCAGGACATCATCAGCATAAAGAGTAATCTTATGTTGTTTGTCTGTTATGGTTGTTGAAATTAAACAAAAAAGATGCCAAAACAAGTTTGTCTGTCTATTGGCTTATGAAAGTTAACATCACACAAGTGTTGCTGTCCCACTGGTGCCATCAGGAGAGGGAACCTAAAGACCCATTTCATCCCATGAGAGCTCAAAACCAGTTTTTAACATTAGACAAATAGCATCGCCACATCCAATCAGCATCCTTTGTGTATTTGGGTGACTGTTCTGAAACATCGTCAAGGTTAAGGAAGAGCAAATGTAACAATCATTGGACAAGTTGTGTCCTAATTAAAGCAGACATGCAGGAAAGTTTTCTGACTTTACAAAAACTACGACAATCGCAAACTCTGTCCTTGCAAGCCCTCGCTCGGTCTTTGTTGCTGATAACAACCTGCCTCTCTGCAGCTCGTCTCTTCCGTTGCTCTGTTGTGTGATATGCAGAAAGAACCCAAGGTAAACTCAGTGGTGTTTGTAAGGGAGCTAGCTCTCCTACTCCCAAGTGATAATTATTTGATCTTGTTTAGTTCATTATTCATCTTGAGGGAGCCGGTTGTGACTTGTGGATAAATGCCATATGAAAGGCATTGTGCGCCGAGGATGCATCCTCACTTTTATCCTGGCTCCCAAAACAGATCAATTAGTAAAACTAAACAGTAAATTATTAATCACATTGCTTTGTGTCCCCGTTCCATCACTAGAAGAAAACAGTTCATTAGAGAGAGAGAGGAGCGCGGGGGGAAACGGCGGGCGTGATTGAGAGGGGCTTTAAACCGAGCTGATGCCGAGTGAACATTTGAAGAGAAAAGAGAAGAGAATTATCAAGCATGTCCATCATTCCAGGTAACTTCCAACACCACCCCCCCCCCCCCACCCAGTCCCTCCGAAAAAAATGACGTGCACTCATAAAATGGGGTCAAGCAGTGGAGGAGTTCAATGTCACAGCCATCATATACATCGCCCGTCGGGGTGCCTGTGATTAAAATAACACTCGGGGATGTTTCATGTCACGGCGAGCAATCAGACCGTATTTGCAAAAATATTCAGATCAGATGAATTGTAACGAGGCGTAGACTCGAGGGGGATAGTGGCGCCGCGGCGCTGGGGATGGAGGACGGAAGCAGGAGCAGGCCCCGTCCCCCTATTTGCCAGGAGACAGCAAGGTACATAAACTTTTTCCCCCCCTCGCTCTCTTCCCTCAGATGAAAAAAAAAAAAAGAGAGACAGATCCAAATTCAGGCGTCCACTCGGTCTGCAGATTGCTCCGCTGTTCTGAGTTGGGCAATTTGAATAAATTATTCCAGATAAAAAATTTTTAAAAAAAATCGCTCAGTGGGGTTCATTTTATGAGAAATTATATTTTCGCAGGAAAGGTTAATTTTGAAGGGAGCTTGAATGACTAGGAACTGGGGAGGGCGAGAGAGAGAGAGAGAGAGGGAGGGAGAGAGAGTAAAAGAAGAGAGAAACAAGAGGCAGAAAGAGAAATTGGGGGGGGTAGGTAGGCAGGAACACTGTGCTGCACAAGGAGCATTGGGCGTCAAGGAGGAGAAGGAGCGAGAGAGAGAGAGAGAGGGAGGGAGGGATGGAGCGAGGGAGGGAGGGAGGGAGGCAGTTATTAAAAGCGATTGCATTGCCTCCTGGATGTCTCAGGAGAGCAGAATCAGTGGAGATGTTAAACCTTGCTTGACACCCCAGTTGGATAATTGTGGGTGTGGGAGCTAATCAGCGGAAGATGTCTCCTCAATTTAAATCTTGTCAGTTAGTGAAGATTAGGCCCTCCTGTCCCGGCCACCATTAGCTTTGTTGCATGTCAATGCGCCGGTGAGGGCGTCCGCCTGGTCCAGCTGCAAGGGTAAAAAGGGGAGCGCGATGGAAAACCAGCAGATTTATTCCAGCTAAAACCAGTATGGCATTTTCAAGAAAAACCCATACGAGGGGGGGGGGAAAAAAGGGAATTTATGCAGCCTTTTTGAAAACGCATTTGTTACCACTGACCTAACCGGGGGGCCCAGCGGAATAAGAAATGTAGTGCGGGGATGTGCTCCAGATTTTTCAGCAAAGAAAAAAACATTTGCGCGGTAGTTATGGATGATGTTGTACACAAACCAGAGGCCAGGCACGCAAATTAGAGTACAGTCATTAAAACACATTACAATTTCAGTAAAGCACAGACCAACCTAAGTCATTAAACGTATAGCTGTCTGTACATATGCTGCATGCTCTGTTCAAATATTAAGTTATGGGATAAACCCGGACTGAAGGAAATCACTGGATCCTGCCGTTAAGGCGGTTAAATTACTAATAATCTGTGACAGCGTGATCTCATTAATAAAAATATGGGGGTATAATTTTTAACCCTGGCTAAAAGGACTGGGGGTGGAGGTGGCTAATTCAAAAATGCACTGTAGTGAATTTTACAGCTTGAGTCTGGCTGGCTGCGGGCCATGGCTTTTGCATTCCCCCCATGGTAAATATTTGTAACAGATTTTTGCTGCAGGACAATGGCTCCTTTCACCGAGCGGGTCCCGTAACCTCGGAGCGAACGCGGGGTCAGGCCAAATAAACAAGGCGGCCGTGCCAAGCTGAGCGGCTCCAGTGATTCCTGGGCCGGGCCCTGCTGCATACCAGGCCCTCTCCTCTCGCTCCTCCTCGCCACACCAGAGCCTGAGTGCTGACAGATGTTTCAGACCCGGCTAAATGGAGAGGAGAGAGAGAGAGAGGGAGGGAGAGAGAGAGAGAGAGAGAGACCCCCCTCCTGCCAACCCTCCCTCTTTTCTCTCTCTCTCTGTCTTGCTTTCTTTCCCCCCCCTTCTTCTCCTCTTGTCATTTTTTTTTTGCCGTGCTTCTCATACTGTGTATATTTCTCTCTCACCTCAATCCATCTCTCCTCCTCTCCAAAACAAAGTGTAGTCTAGCGTAGGCGCCGACACCTTCCGGCACCTACAATCCAAATAATAACAAATCATTGTCAACTGATCCGAAACAATCACGATCAAAATAATCAAAAGCACATGGATTTCAATATCCCTTTGTGATGATGTGAATGACACCGCCGAAAACACCGCTCGCCTTGCCCTTGCTTCTGTATAGCACCAGGGTGATGCATTGTGGGGGATGCATGTAACCCGCGAACCAGGTTGTAATTAACAGCTCTGACGGAGCTGCCTGGACCTGCAGGTTGAGGTTGAGAACCGCTGTGAACAGTGTGTGTGAACGAATATGTGTGTTAATATGTGTGAGCGAGAGAGAGAGAGAGAAAGGAAGAGTTTGTAGTGTGTGTAGTGTGTGTGTGTGTGTCCATACATGCATGCGTATTTGTGAATATGAGTACATGCATACACACACTGGGGCATTCCCATACATGTCAAAAATGTTTCAAAAGCACCGACCCCCCCAGACCACTTTCGTTTTTTGGCCAAGCGGTTCATATTAGCAGCATCAAAGAGCGAGGAGCCGTCTGCTGCAAGGTGTAACGAGTTCAAGGCCTCGCTCAGGCCCGAGGCAGCAGACAGTAAACAGTTGTTGCCGGCTGTTTTTTGCCGGAGCCCAGACAAAGCCTCTCTGTGTGAAAAACAACAGCTACAGCTGGGCTGAGCAGAGTAAGACATCGATCCATAAGCTCGTTGCTTTACACCCCTCCGAGTGCTCGGCTGGCAGTCAGCAGGAGCAGCAGCGCATGGCAGAGATGGGCACTGCACAAAATATCCCTCTTACTCAGTCATTTCACCTAGTAATGAGTCTTAAACCCTTTTATTGCTTAAAAGAAGTGGAAAAAAATCGTCTAAGGGCGGGTAAAAATTGACTTCTTTCAAGAAATATTTTCTTTCTTATTAATATCATTTTCTTGATACTAGTTGAGTGATCTGCCCTATTCTGCCTTGTTTCAAGATATTGGGACTCATTTTTTTTTCTGCGGCAAGTGAAACTGCATTGCAAACAAGTGGAGTTATCCATTTATTGGCAGAAATATTTTCTAAATAAGATTTCAAGATTAAATATGAGTTTTATTTCCTGATTGGTATTTATGTGAATGATCTGTGATTTTTTTTTGTAAAACAAATTAAAATTGTATTGGTCAACAGTATTAGTGGAATATACAGCTATATGTATATATATATATAGAGAGAGAGAGAGATTTTTACTTTTTCAAAAAGTCCATTTGTACATAACATATACTTCTGAAACCACGTCACCATGAAGTGCCCAGTTAAAAAAGTATCAAAGAGGGGAGACAAGAGACTGGCGTTTAATCTAATCTAAGTTCTAATAGTTGGGGAGACATTAATTATTGATAAGGCCAGCAATTGATTGGTTAATAAGATAATGTAATTGAAAAATGAAAATCATCAGAGTTGAGAGTGTGTGTGTGTGTGTGTGTCGGCTCCACTCTGAGCCACATGGGGGAGAGAGGGGGGTGCGGTGTTCTTAGGGGATTGCCCCTACATAGGCTTCCATCATTACTGCCACACTATAAAAGCAGAGTGGTGATTAAAAGGACTTGATTGATTTGACTCTCATTGGGATAAGCTGTCCTCGTTCCGTCACTGGGCTCCGTCTGCAAAAAAAAAAGTGTGTGTTTGAATGTATTTCTACATTGTAAATGTGTGTTCAGGTGCATCAAAATTAAATGAAGTAAATAAGTAAATGTGTATAAATATTTGAATTTATTAGGATATTGTAAATGTGTGCTTGTGTGTTCAGGAATTTAAGAAGAGAGCAAATAAATGTGTGTGTTGATGTATTGTAAATGTGTGTATACGTGTGTATACAATGCAAACTGAGAATATGTGTGTTTGTGTGTTCATATAAATAAATGTAAGTGTGTGTGTGTGTGTGCGGGTGTGTCTGTGTGTGTGACCAACAGCGTGCCTTAGCAGAGGAGGCAGAGAGAGTGTGTGTGCGTACGTGTGTGTGTGAGAGAGACTGTGTATCCATGTCGTCAAGAGGTGGCCCCACTCCCCCAGTTTTCACTCGCCTTCTGTATGCACTCTGTACTGTACTGCGCTGCTCTCTCTCTCTCTCTCTCTCTCTCTCTCTCTCTCTCACACACGTGAACACGCATGCACACACATACGTGTACACACACACGCGCACACATACAATCTCAGCTCCAACCCACCCTGAAAGACGGAGACAGACCCTGCCGTCTGACACAAAAGCTATTGATTTTGCCATCCACCGCAATGAATGATCGTCCTTAGCCAATTTCTGAATTTAGAAATGAGTTCAATACTAATAATGATAGTGGAAGGATTCTTTAAACCATTAGAGTTGAGAGGGGGAAATTGAGAGGAGAAAGAGAGGGAGAGAAGAAGAGGGAGGAAGTGAAGATTTGTGCGTGTTTGGCTTTGGAAAAAAGAGAGGATATGATTTCTCGCCACGGGTGAAATTAAATAAAGATGACACCAATGGTTTTAACAGTCTAAATTACTACAGTCTACCCTCAAATACAATTATTCTTATTTGGCTTTCCTCAATGGGCTGAGAATAATAAGTCAGTGGTGGGATTCTTCTTTTTTTTATATTTTTAACAACTCACAACTTTTATATGAACGGTTTTCATCCACCTATTTTCATGCATCGCTCTTCTGCTTTTTATGATGCAATTTTCAATATACAGCATTTCTTACTAGCTCGCTCCCTAATTCATTCATATATTTCATGCGCCATAAAGATACAACTAGTTCACATTCTAGTTTGCATCACACGAATCTTCCATAAAAGAAAAAACAGGCACATAAATATTTAACATTGCCTCTGTTTAGATGGGGAAAACTATTTATGTCAAATTAAACAACAGATATGCCGACCTGCTAAACAGGAGGAACTCGGCAGACTGGAACCTTTCTTCCAATATTTTATTTCTCGGCGCACATTATTTTCATGGTTGTTCAGAAAACTGCCATAAAACATCTGGAACAGCCATGTTAAACCTTGCATGCGGCACTCATGCTGTGACGTGTGCGTTACAGAGAATGTGTGTACTGGACAAATTGTGTGTGTGTGTGTGTGTGTGTCGTCTGCTTTCAGGTGCCTCTACATGTCACACTGTGGGCATACGTGGAGCGTTAGGGTCTCTCCTCTCTCCTCTCCCCTGGTCTTTCACTCGGGCAGGCAGGCAGGCGGCGGCGCAGTGGGGTGATGTGTGTTAATCAGAAGCCCCGTGCCCCGTCGAGGTGTTAATTCAGCCCCCCCTGTTAAAGAGAGGTGTAGATTAATAGATAAGGGAGGTCTGAGGGAGGGTCAGCGCGATACGGCCCCGGCTGTGTTCGCCCGCTTGTCAGACACCTGTCTGGATTAAGCCGCTGGCTTCTCTCTCCATTGTGCGCAGGTGAGAGGTCAACCATTTACCCAGTTCATTGGACCCTCAATCAGGTTTCAAGGTGGGATGGATCTGCATAAAGGCTCCGACATCTGTATGCTCCGCGGGGTACGTCTACACCGGGGGCCCTGCACCGGGAGGTAGGGAGGCGGACAGGCAATGCGGGATCTGCCGGAGAGGATTACAGTAAATATACTATGAGACTCTGAGGGCGATGCAGTGTGGTTACCGTACTGAAAATGCAGTGGGTTTGTTAATTATTTTTTTTTTTTTTTTTTTACGATGCAATATTTTTGAGGATGTGCCTAATCTTCCGATTTGAGCTGCACAGTGGCATAAATCTTTATGGAAAGCGTTTTTTGTTTTTTTTTCCTTTTCAGGAATTTTCTTGGAGTGAGGATGAAAAGGACGAAGAAGATCCTCGGCAAAAATAAAAAAATAAAAAAGGAAAAAAAAAAAAAGGGGAAAGAAAGGGTTGGGGGGGAGAAGAGAAAAACGCATGAAACATGAAACTCTGCAAATTTGACTTATAACAAGCAAAATTACACCCTGCTGTCATTTAAATTATGGCTGCCCTCTATAAAGGTGTCTTTTAGGTGCATTAATTGAATTCGGCACTATTTCCCAATAATAATCTGTAAAGTTCAGCCGTCCATCCTTCATGGGATCCCTGCCGCGTACCAGAGGAGGACGTATCTATTTCAGTGGCTTAATTTATTTTCATGATTCGCCGATAATGACGGCCATGCAGGCTGTACATCAGAATTAACCTTCATTTCACTGAGGTATATTACGATGACAGTCCCCGACACATTTCACCTACACAAAGGGCATTCTCTCCCTCTCTCTCTCTCTCTCCCCCACCACCTCCCCCCTCTCTGTCGCTGCCCCTGCTGTATAATCATCCTCGGCAGACCAAGATTGTTTGATAGCCGATTAATTTTCATAGGAAATCAAGTGGCCAGCTCTTTCTCTCTATCGCCCTTTCTTTATTTCTCCCTCTTTCAACCCCCCAAACACACACACACACACACACAGACACACACTTCAACAATGACATGCAGTGCTTGTGCATGGTGACTTTTTCTGTCAATTAGGTGTTTTATTTAATCTCATCTCGCTTTCTTTTCCCCCCTAATAAATTGCATTTCCTTCCCCCCGTTTCTGATATCTCCTGCATGGTTAATTTATTTTGGCCGATGCCGTCGTAACAAAAGTGCTGTAAATTAATCAGGGAGCATCAAGCAAACGGGGGCCCTTCTCTCTCTCTCTCTCTCTCTCTCTCTCTCTTCTAATTTCTATGCAAACCATTAAGTGTCAGATATAGATTCCACCATTTGCTATGGTCTCAGTCAAAAGATTTCATTAGGGACCTGACGTCACATTTTTGAAGGCAGCCCCGGATCATTTCTGTCCTATTTTCTCCCTCATGAGCTCTTTGTTCTTCTTCCCCTTTTGTCGGAGCCCGCCACTAAAAAAAAAAAAGGCCCCTATGCAAATGACAATAATAGATTTCGCTAAGCACCGCCGCGGCGCCGTGATAGCCTATTTAGAGAGAAACCAAAGCAACATTCAATTTATAGCATTAACCGGGGCACATGCAAAGGTTGCCAAAAAAAGTGATTAAGAAATTACGGAATTGGTCCTCATTGCTTGAAGTTCTCTCTCTCTTTTTTTTTTCCTCCCTCTCTCTCTCTCTCGTTGACATGGCATCTGTAATGAGGAGGGCTGGTAATTACAATATTGTGGAGAGCAGAGCAGAGGAGAGGAGAGAGGAGAGCCCTGCTGGAGCTGGCAGCTAGAGGACTGATCTCTCTCTCTCTCTCCCTCTATCTCTCTCTCTCTCTCTCTCTCTCTATCTCCTCTGTGTTATTTCTCCCCTCAGTCATAAGGCCCGGACACAGAGCAGGCAGATAGACAGCTGTCTGATGACCAGACCCTCTATGGACAGGGGGATGCATCTCTCACTATTCTGTGTGTGTGTGTGTGTGTGTGTGTCAGAGACGAGCCGTCTTGAGCCCCTCTGCCAGCAAATAAATATAATCAATCTCCCATTTACATACAAATGGGCTTCTCCCCTTCATCCTAATAATCTGCCCAGCATCCTCAGAGAGGGAAAATAATATTCACTCCACATGGCAATTTCGTATTTATCATCAGATGGCTTTATTGATTGTTTTTTTTTTTTTTTTCCTTCTCGGGTAAAAAAAAAAATGTTCCACTTCATTTTATTAGAGGATATTGAAGGCATGTAGGGCTGACAAGGCACATACGCTTCATTATTTCCCGCCCAGGGACGATTACGGCTATTGACACTGTCACGTCTTCCCCCTCGTCATCAGTTATCGCTGCTTACCGCGCTGAGATCTGGGAAACAGCAATGGAGGGAGGGGGGGTGTGTGTGTGGGGGGCCACAGGCGTCAGAACGTTATCATGGGCGTGTAATGGGTGTAAACTACGAAGCGCTGCGCGTGCGGCTGCGTGTCGCTAATGTGGCTCATTCCACTTTGTGTCATGTCGATGATGGGGGGTGACCGGCGCTGCCCTGACTGAGTGTCAATCCCACTTTGGACAAACAACCCTTCTGTCACTGTGATCGCGAGCACCAGGGGCCTCCAACACATCCATCATACATACAGAGAGAGGCAGGGAAAGAGAGAGGCAGAGAGAGGGAGATACAGGGACAGAGATAGAGAGATAGAGAGAAAGTCCTATTAATTACTAATTACTTATTGCTATCTAATTGAAACTTGTCTAAAGTGGATATCTAGAAACTGAGAATGCTGACAGGATCGTGATCTTATCCATCCGAGTCTCACTTTGACATTATGGTCTTTCATTTCTTTTCATCTTTGCGGGACATCTTTCACACCGTGGGGGGAAAATGTCTCCACGTTTGTCCTTCAGAGACGCTTATGAGCGTTTCTCATTTTAACCAACACGTGGCTTATTTGTCAAGGAAAACTTTAAAGTGACTCAAACAGACACGCAGAGGTCAAATTTAACACTATATATTGTTGAGCGTGACACACTGACTGGATATTCACCTTTAAAACAACTGCTGTAAATGTGTTTGCCGCCGTGGCTACTCTCAGGCACAACATCATCAACAACAACACCTGCTGCGAGTCGATCCAAACACGCGACTTGCCACGTAATTAACTTGTCACTTGTTAGCGTGATTACGTTTCACAAACAAGCCTCCTGCATCGCGCAATCTCTTGTTTTTTTCCCGAGCGCTGGAAGGTATCGCTCGTTTTTCCAGTTTTCCCCCGATCCCCCACTCTGCCCCGTTAATTAGGCCTTAATGATCATTATTGACTCATTAATGGATGTTTGGGGAACGTTTGGAGCCGCGCCGACCTCAAACAAAGTCGACACTCGAGACGCCGCTCCATCCGCGATGCTTAATCATTTGATTGTAACCTACTCAAATTAGCTGCTCCTTGGTCAAAAAGCCTCTTGTAGTAATTAACCGGCGTGGCTTCAGGTTGAAACCACTCATGGCAAAGCAGTGCATCAACCCAAATCCTTCCTCCTAATGTTATTAGGTTGAGGTAGAGTTGTTTAGAATGAGCTCAGAGGCCTCGGCTGAACGAAGATCCTGTGTTTTGGGTCTGAGGGCTCGTGGAAGGATGTTTGGTTGGAGAATAAGAGAACATTAGAATCATAATTTGGGATACACCAATTGTCTAATTGAGCCTCCTTGGAGATGAGAAGCGGTTTGATCAGCATCTAAGTCATCCCATCACTTCAATGCAATCTAAAACAAAGCGATAGTGGTGAACAAATGACTGACAGTACGCAAAAAAAGATTGTCAGCAGGCGCTGACAAAGTGGTGCAATTAACATGAATCGGGATCTGACAAATGTTTGTCTGAGGTGTAAACACATGAGTCAACAGCAGCTGAACATGTAGAACGGCGATGGCAGAAATAGATCACAGCGTTTAACAGCTTGTCGTAATCACACAACATCAAACGAGACCATTAAAAATGGAGAATTTCCAATGGGAGATTCGTCTCCTGTTTGTGTTGTTTGTGTTGATGTTGAATTTCAACAGGTGATGATACTTCTACACCAGGGGCCAATATTCCTAGGTTATTAAATACTAAATATGACTTAAAGCCTGGTACTCTCTACTACTGAGAAATGTTGTTTGTGTACCTGGAGCCCTACGCCACGGTGGGTTGTGACGAGAGCGGCATCGCTGCGCTCAAACGTCTCTGTGTGTGTGTGTGTGATCCGCCTCGGAGGGCTCGACGGAGAGAGGAGCCTCTCCCTGTACCGGCTCACCACCAGGCAACGCCCGCCTCTAGCAATACCCCGCCTAATAAATAAATAAATAAATAAATAAATAAATAAATAAACACCCTGCAAATTAAACAAAACTGTCACTCAGGAATTACGACGGGACACAGCACACTGCAAAATATGTTCTTTGAAGTCCTCATTTCAGCATAAAATTATTATATATATATATTAAAAAAAACTTTATATCTAATTAAAATGATAACTGCATTCTCATTTTTCAAACTCTCATATCCTGAGGGCCAATTGGGATGAGTGGGTTTTTTTTTCCTCCCCACGCAGCTGCAGCCTCTCTCTCTCTCTCTCTCTACACCACTCTCTCTCTATCTATCGTTCTGTCTCACTCTCCCTCTCTCCCCCCCCTCTCTCCACTGTGGCTCAGTGAACTGCTCCTACAGCAATATCCCATCATTACCATCTCCCCAGCTGAGCTTCAGCCAGCCATTATCATGCGGCATTATTAATCTTCTTGTCTTATCAACTTGCAAATCACAAACCATTGAGCCTTATGGCGCGGTTTGGGGTGCGCCGTTATTCATTTTGTAGGTCTACCTAGCCTCCGAGTCTTTCTAATCACCTGACGATTGTCACTCTCTTACTGTTGCCCTGCCCTCCCTCTGGCCCCGGTGCTCCCAAGCACTGGAAAGGACCCAAGTGTTTCTCTCTTTCTTTTTTCTTTCTCACTCTCTCTCTCACACGCTCCCTCTCTTTCCGTTCTCTCTCTCCCACACACACACCTGTCCTGTTTCCATCTCTCTGTTTCTATATATCGTCCCATTCTTTCTCATTCTTTGTCTTTCTTCTCACCTCACCTCTCTCTCTTCTCTTGTTCTCAGATTTTTCTTTTTTTTTTTTTAAAAGGAGGAGGCCCACACGCCTGAAAGGAGCCGACAGCGAGGAGGATAAATTTCATTAATGGGGGAGAATTAACATGCCTCTGCCCAGAGCTGACCCCTTTTCCTGACACATACGTCCACGACGTTCCTGTCATCTCTCCCTCCCTCTCCCCCGCCCCGGCCCGGCATTAGTATTCCGGGAAGGACGAGCGGTTTGAGCGTCAGAGGCGAACAGAGAGGGAAAGTTTCTTTAAAGAGACACCATTGACCCCTGATTCTTGCTCTTACTTGAGTTAGCTTTTCTTCGCGGGGGCTAAAATATTCAGCCCGGTGGAAAATGCGGTGCGGC
The DNA here is from genome assembly GCA_034670405.1 of Hoplostethus atlanticus. Classification (NCBI taxonomy): domain Eukaryota; kingdom Metazoa; phylum Chordata; class Actinopteri; order Trachichthyiformes; family Trachichthyidae; genus Hoplostethus; species Hoplostethus atlanticus. The sequence continues at coordinate 2,254,346 of JAXDDX010000026.1, forward strand.
ACGGGCTACGCTACTTGAGGAAAAATATTTTTTTTAAAACTGTGTGTTGGAATTTGCATTTCCTTTGAAAACTTTGCATGATAAATCACCTTCCCCCCCCCCCCCCCCATAGCTCATTAGGCGGCGTACAACAGGTAGCGGGCATCAAATATTTAGCAGAAGACAAACTGTTTCATGTGCTCCTATGGACCCAGCTATTACCCGGGCCTTTCACTTAACATCCGCCGGAAAAACAGCCCAACCCTTTGATCTTCATTAATATCGTTTGGTTAAATATTTCAAATACGCTTTTCCGTATGTTTGATTAACATCATTCGGAATTATTCAGAATAAAATAGACGCTAGATTTGTTCGGGGATGTCGAAACTGCTAATGACGAAATTGCGATTATCCATCCATCTATCCGTCAATATGAATCCGGTGACATCGGGGGGTAATCTTTCATTCGATCAATATTATATGGGCGGTGCATGCTGGACACATTTTTTTTAAAACTTCGTGTATCAACTTCCTCCACGCATTGGATCAGAAATGGTTTTCAAATATGCACTCATGAAGCCCTGGGTATTAATATTCGCATTGGGTGTATTTTAGAGCACATTTCAGAGCGCTGCGTGCTCGACATTGTAATTTCCAAGCTTATCTAATCAATTCTGCAAGCTCCATCGGCCTCATATCAGGCCTCGTGAAAGAAATCAGCTCAGTAGCACCTTCAGAACACTTATAAATAATGAAAAACAGCTTTTAAAAAGAGAAGAGTGCTTAAGGAAAAAAAAATGTTGATTAGAAAAGTGCCTTTTATCCGTGTGCCTTCAAATCTTTCACATTCCCGAAGATGCGGAGGACTCCGGGCTAGCCGCGCCGAATAAAGTACCCATATCTGACCAGAAAAAAAAAAAGAAGTAGTATTAATTTTTGAGATAAAAAGTGCTGACAGCGCAAGAATGAGCCAGGTGGTATTTGGATACGAGCGGCGAAGATGAGATGAGAGCCCGGGAAAGATCACTTTCATCTTGTGTATGGAGTCGTCCTTGAAAAACTTCTCTGAACTCTGCGCCGTCTGCCGAGCGCTCATGCCGCTCATCTCCGCATCTCGGTCATTTATCTTTCTGTGCATGCTGAGTTTGTCTCCGAAAAACTTTGGGGGCATCTCAAAACCAGAGGTTGACCCAGGTGGTACGGGTCAGTCGATTCTCCAGATGAGCACTTAGTCATCGTTTACAAGCGGAGGGGATGTATGTGTAGCGCTATTGTGTGAGGAGAGAGGGAAGCTGAAACCTAGAGGGCGGCAAGGCAGCCTGAAAAAAAAAAAAAAGACCTTTACATGCTTAACAGCATGTGTCCTATTTTGTCATGCTGGTGCTATGCAGGGGAAGGCGGAAGGTGGGCAGGGTGAGTGGAAATACAGACTTTTTATGCCCGTCTATAAATTAGGACTGGTGGGTTGATGAGCAGTGAAGGAGAATCGTGTCTTAGCTCAGAGAGCGAGCGAGCGAGCGAGCGAGCGAGAGAGAGAGAGAGAGAGAGAGAGAGAGAGAGATGTGTCCAAGAAAGTATAAACTATAGAGGCCAGAGGATGCATTAAATACATAAAGAAACACACACACACACACTCTGATACACTGAGGTCTTGATGACAGTTATCCTGTTAGACTGTTGGGCAACACACACACACACACACACACACACACACACACACACACACACACACACACACACACACACACAGCTGGCAGGCTTTGGGGCCCTTGCGCGTCTCCTCCGGTGAGGATTTGCATTCTGCTCCTGGCAGGTCGACCGACAAATTGCCCAGGCAGCCGCGGGAGACGGAGGCTCTGGCTGAGGGGGGAGACGCCGCGCAGAAAAACGCCTCCTCTGTCTGCGATTCTCTGCGGGAACCGCTCCTGCATCCGCACCTCGTTTCCAGGGGTAAGGCCGAGAGGGGCGGACAAGCAAAGGACTGTCTTTCTCGTGGGGGTCCGGAGGGCCTGGAGGCCAGGGCTGGACCTTGCCTCCCTGGGGCCAGGAGGGGCTTGGAGGCCAGTGTCCCTCCCTCCCCCCCCCGAGCTAGCCCTAGGCCAGCAGCCCTGGGGCTATCGCTCACAAATCAGCCCCCGTTTTCCCAATCAAAGACACCGACTGGGGGGAAACCGGCCCAAAGTGCTGCTTAGCGCCCTGAATAATTCACCAGCCGAAAGGTCGTCGTGCAAACGGACCGACGCTCTACTGAAAAGAGAGAAAAAATACCAGGAGACCACCACAACCCACCCGCCCACACACCGTTTCAAGCGCACTTCTTTAAGAGCACATCTCAATCTTTAATCGACTGATGAAGAGAATGAGAAAGAAACAGAGGAGGAGAGGAAACGGGAGCGAGGAGAGATGAGCGAGGACGGAATTGCGAGCCCGTCGCTACACATCGGGATCAAAGTGATTTTTTTAATTCGTACATTTTTTACGTATGAGTTGATTAATGATTGAGGGCAGCGCCTCGGCCCTATTAGCAGGCTCTCGCTAACTACGGCTGATGTAAAAAGACTAATGTTGAAACCGTCAGTAATAGAACTCACTAATAAGATTAGAAGATTCTACAAATGCTGTATTTGGTGGACACGTCCCATCAAAGGGCGAACGTGAGAATAAGCAAGATATGCTTGACCCGCTAACTCGGAAAGAAATTTGAAACTACTTTGAACTCGACAGTCAGCGTTTAAGACCGACTTGCTGCGGCTCACGTTGCACACGGACATATGGGTGCATGCGCACACAGGTGTGAGTGAATGCTTTTGAACACACACACGCACACACACACACGTGCACACGCAGGGTCCCAGGCGCTTTGGCTAATTAGAGGGGTGTAATCGTTGCCCATTCAACCTGGTCAGAGAGCTGTGCTGCGCTCTCGGTGTTGTGGGCCAAATGGCCATTTGATGACTTCTCCTGTGAGCCCAGTGTCAACAATTATCATGCCCAGTTGCCCGTGCGCCTGCATGGTGTAGACCTGCCATCCTGCCAGACCTAGCCAGGGGCCCATTGAGGCGGAGGAAGGGGAGGTGGGGCCTAGGGGGGTTTGGTGGTACTGAGGGTGGTACTCTGCAAGGGACAAGAGAGAAAGTAGGACAGGTTGAATCGGGAGAGGAAAGGCAGAAGGGGACAAGAGGCAGAGAGGAGGAAAAATGAGGGGGACAGTACAAAGACAAAAAAGAGGACAGGGACCCTCCAGTGTGTCAATGTGTAGGTGCCAGTCTCTGAGACAGTGTCGTGGTTTAATAGGTGTGTGTGTTTGTGTACAGTACGTACAGTGTGTGTGTGTGTGTGTGTGTACGTTCCTTATTTCCCCCTTGTGTTTGTCGCCACGCTGCCCTCTCTCCCCTCCCTTAATGAGGCTGGACGCGTGGCTGCCTCAGCACCTGCCGTGGGTGGCCATAGGGTTAATCCCGCCTGGCTTCCTCTCTCACTTCGTCTTCTCTCTCTCCCTCTGCTACTACGCCTCTGGGCTGCTGACGGCAGCAGGCGCTGTACGGGAGGGCGAGGAGGGAGGGAGGGGAGGTGACAGGAGGCACAGATACCCCGGGGTTCCCCCCTCCAGCACAGCAGAATGAGTTGTACCAGACGCCACTGGATACCTGACAAGCGGACGCCTTCATAAATTACCAAATGAAGATTGATCGTCCGCACCCCTCACCTCTTTTTGTGTCACCGTACACACACACACACACACACGTGCATGCATATCCAGGCAGACACGCATGCATGTCCACGCGAGCGCCCACACACACACACACAGACAGCGACGTGTACAGAGATGCTCAGACAAACAGCAGATATAGAGGCACACACACACACACACACACACACGCAGTCGTTTGCAGCCGGCCTTGTTTGTTGTCAGGCTCCAGGTAAGCGTCGTCCCCGCTTCATGCTCTCGTCTCGTTGGGTCGGTCAGCCAGTCAGTCGGACTAGTGAAGCAGTCTCCATTACAGGTCCTGTCAGCAAAGGCCGGCAAAGCCCATACATGTTTTATTTATGGCGGGGCCAAACAACTCCTGAGACTGAGACGTGTGTTGTGATGTGTTTTTTTCCTAATCATAGATATAGACTATAACTGTGCTGCATGTATCCACAACACTTCCACCCTTCCACTCTTCCCACGCCATTGGAAAAAAAGGTTTGGGAAGGATAGAGGGAATAAAGGGGATATTTGAGCCCTGCCTTCTCCCTGCTTGCCTCTGGCCGTGTTGAGTGACCAGGGCCATTCACCTGAGATTGATGCCTCCACATATGATGCGTAAAGATCATCTACAGGAACCTGCACCGCCGCCACCGTCCCGTACGCTCTTAAAACCATCCACATCAGCAGAACCACAACGCACACACACACACACACACACATTTATCGACTTGTGAAATCGCAATCCGAACATCCTCTCTCTCTCTCTCTCTCTCTCTCTCTCTCCCTCTTATACATTTTTCCAGGGACAATAACCTTGCCTTGTAAGTTGCTTACTCAACAGACCTTGTTACGGTGCGGGCGCTTTACCACTGCTTCCTCCCCGCCGAAAGGTCAGCTCTGTCGCAGGCGCTCTCATTTCGACGGGGGCCTGCTCCATTATAATCGGGCCATTATCATAAGCTGATTCACAAATGGGCGCAGTAAGGAATGATGGGAGTGTAGGGGTGAAGGCGCTGGGTCGGTGCATGCGAGATAGAGGGTAGTGAGGGGAAAAGGGAGGGAATGTGCAAATGTGTTCAGAGCACATATAGACAACAAACTAGCCTTGGTCAGAGTGCTGAGCGCCTGCCGCCTCTGACACCGCCTGTCTCCCGTCTCCTATCTGCAATCTTCGTCATGGCCTGCACCGGTAAATTGGCAGTGCTCCAATGAGAGAGAGAGAGAGAGAGAGAGAGAGAGAGAGAGACAGAAGGAGAGAGAGATGGGATGGAAAAGAGGGCGAAAAAAGAGAGACGGGTAACCTCCTAACACCCTCCTTAAAGGAACCTTTTACATGTGTAGACACACTAGAATGACTTGAGGGCCTGTCAGCGAGCGGAGGAGAGGAGGAAGAGAGGAAAAGGAAAAGTCAAATAAAGCTGACTGATACTCTCCTCTGTCGGTCGGCCAAAATGCCAGACGCGATGTAAATCACGCCGCCGCTGACTGTCCGTCCCGGGGCCCCGAGCTGACATTACCCCCACCGGCTGTCTTCCGCTTTCTCCGATTTGGCCAATCATCTCATCTGGGAGGCACGGGGCGGTAGAGATTGATGTTTACTCAAAACCGAGCGGATAGCCGGACGACATATTTCAGTTACACACCCAGAAAAAAAGAGACACTCTTACATTAGTCAAGCCCCCCCTGTAGCCGAACGCAGAATAAATGAACGTGCTATATAGCGGAGACCCGCAAGGTTTCCCATCTAAAACACTGGCCGCTAAAGTTTAGAGAGGGTCAGGCTCATGGTAGCTAATGGTTCGACGTGCCGTAATGTTCCTCTTAAATATTAATACCATGCACGTTTGATTTCCACACAGTTGCTCTAATGTGCCATAAAGGCTGCCCATTCAGACCTCGCAGGGTGCATGTGTGGGGCCGATCTCCGACACAGTGACGACAGTTGTGACGGATGTGGCCGGTTGCGCTTTCTGGTGCGAAAAATCAATACGTCTCGAGCCGCTGTCCAGGTGCGACGCCGTACTTTTTCCAGAGCTCGCAAACCTTCGGAAAATAACAGCCGCTCTGAGAGCAACGGAGGCAAATGATGGGATGTATAATGCCATGGATATAATGATCACTATTATTACAACTATTAATCTTATGTCATTAGTCAAGTTCAGATGAGCAAAGAAAAGGTTGTGGCTAGCCAAACAGAGAAGTGGCAGAAAAGAGAAACAAATTCCTTTGGCTTTCTTCCCGAGCGGCGTTAATCAGCAACAGTGCGAGTACTATACTGTGCCCCGGCTTTGACCCTGGGGAGTGAATTGACTTCACCCAGCCGTCAAGACTACGCAGCCTCATGTATATTTCCACAGGTGAGCAGTTAAAAAATGTTCCTAAAGCTAGGGCCTAGTCTGTGATGAATTACTGGCTCCTGTCATTTCCCCAAAACATCCTCCGCCTCAACATAATAAAGCCTCTATGAGCAAAGAGACGAAAAGACAAAATAACAAAAAAAAAAACACAAAGCCAGAATGTCTCCCCCTGCTCAACTCGGAAATAACGGCCAAGTTTAAATAATTCTGGAGAGCGGCTGGCCAATAAATTTCCGAGCAGGGGTTAATTTAGTGAGGGGGAAACCTCGTTGCAATTACCTTGTCCGATGCCTCCCCTCCGAATGCCCTCAGGGCCCCGTCTGAAATGTCACCCAGGAGGAGGGATGGAGGGGTTGGAGGTTTGGCGGGGATGGAGACCCACCTCAGGATGCAGCCATGAAAAACAGGGTAATCTGGACAGGCTAAATGCTAATAACAATGGCGTCCTATTAGTGTCTGTCACCGGAATGGGCTAAATTACTCTCCTCCAATAATCACCTTCTTCCTTATAATTTTCTTCAGATTTTCTATATAAATTAAGTTTCGGGGGGCAGAGGGGCAGGGGGTGAGGAGGGGAAAGGAACAGACAGAGAGACACAGACAAAGGCATGGAGCTGATACCATGTGCTATTAGTGAAAATGGATTAGCAAATATAATAATAATGATAATACAGTAAAAAAAAAACAATACTGAAATAATATTCACTATAATACAGCTTACAGTGCCACCACTTCATCCCTGGCTTCCAAATAGCACATATTCCTTTTGGGTACCATGACAGGAGAAGTCACAGGACAGGCACCCAGTTTGTGACGAGCTTATCCCTGGGTCCTATTTCGTGTGATTTTTGTGGATCAGTGACAGAATGACTCCCCGCCGCGTCATCATCATCCTCTATACGCTCGCCTGCCAATACACAGGACTGCTTCTTTATCAAACTCCCATAAGCTCTGGGGCCCGGGCTGCTCTATCTACCTCGGAGATCTGGGATGCCTGTAATTACCGCGCGATCTTCATCTAGTCAAATCAGCCTGATCCAAATCTTTATTTCCCCCGAGGCCTCAGCCAGGCTCCTAGCTAGCTAGCCGCTTCCCTCCCAGGAAGACGCAGCCGATGGTCTGTGGGAAAGACGATCGAGCTTGCGCCAGTGGCTTTTAGGGGGTGAAAGTGCCCAACAAAGTCTTGCCCACATATAAACACTGACAATTCAAACGTGGCACAGTGTGTCAGTCAGCAGTCAGAGGTCGTTTTGTTGTTTTTTCCAACTCTTTAGTGAATTGCAGTGCATTGTGATAGTACACGATATCCAGAGCACAAGAAGAGAAATATAATTTAATAAAGCATCTCCTCTTGAAGTCTTTTCATTGGCCACAGCTCAGACAGGCACGCTAATATTAGCCGAAATAAACATGTTTCCCATCCGGACGCTCTCATGGACTTAGCTCAATGTCAGTGTGTTATAAAAAAACATAATCTGAAGCCGAGAGAAGCCGGAAGAAGCTCATTTACACTTCAGAGCTCTGATTTAGCAATCTCTGCAGGCCTTTGCTTATTTGCCCGTCACTTCCCCGCCCTTCTGCGTTTAAATGCTTACAAACCGAAACTGCAGGAGTCCAAAGGCTCCGCATTAGAATTTATAAACAGTTTAAAAGAGAGATAAGCAAAGGCATTTACACAAACACCATCAATATTGCAACATTCATAACACTTCCCCCTCTGATGTGCCGTTAAAGCCTCGTCTGGAAATAAACGCCGCTTTAGGACGATCCTGTTAGCTAATTGATTGCGACTGTTTGTAATATTTTCACTGGTGGGATGTGATGCTGGGATTTTTCCCCCCCCTTTTAAAAGAGAAAAAAACATCTCCACTGGGGCTTTTCATGGTCTATGTACAAATAAAATCAGCCTATTTGATCAGTCTTCAGAGCTCTGGGGGGACGTTCAATGAATGTGTCAGTCTCAAGTCTTTTCAACGTCAAAGAAATGACTCGGAAACTTGGAAAAAAGATGTGATGCATTGCAGAAAGTCTGTTTTCTTTGGTGCTACAGGAGAGAACTTGTTTTCATTTGGCGCTTAGCGAGAGTTAAAACATACATTTTCAAAAGGACGTTCAGGCTGATTTCATCTACAGGTACAGGTAGAGTCTTTATTTCTCATCTCATGGAAATAAACTCTTGGAAAAAAAAAAATCATAAAACTCACCCACGTCTTAAAAGTAACAGCCTGGCCTTGATTTGACACAAAGAGGGGCCAAAAAAAAAATGCACCATGTACCAATGTGTGCCAAATAAATTAGCCGAGCAGCTTGAGCAAACCCAAAGGTCTAATTAGGTACACAAATTCAAAGGACATAATGTATGAGGAGGATGAGGGGAAACGGTGGGTTAACGCCGCACAAAGCAGGAACTCACCCGCTGATTTAGGCCCAGAGTGCGGCAGAGAGAGAGAGAGAGAGAGAGAGAGAGTGCAGCATCCTGAAGGAGCTTTTGAAGTGAGCATTGTAGTAGAGGCCCCTGCTACAAATCACCTCCTTAGTGCTCAAACAGAACACACACACACACACACATACCCATACACGCGATACAAGCCCATGTACATACACACACACAGACACACACTTGTACATGTGCACTCACATGTGCATACGTAGATGCAAGCCGACACACACACACACACACACACACTCTCAGAGCCATGTTAAGGAGTGGGAAGTGAAAATAACGAGGGTAGAGCAGGGGAGATGAGAGAGAATAATGGAAGGAGTGGGTGCGGGCACTCTCTCCTAGGTAGCATGCTATGGAGGACACCAATTTGTTTTTTGAAACTGGGTATGGGAAAATGGTAAATAGGTTACTTGCGCATGCTGTAAGGAGAGTGTGCACGTGTGTGTTTGTATCCGTGCGCGCTCTTGCTAATGCATCTGTTTGTGTGTCTGCGGTGTGTGTGAGCGCGATGCTTATCAAAGCCAAATGCGAGACTCCGCAGAGGGATAACACTTAACACGGCACAGGTGGCGCCGCTAAAGCAAAAAAAAAAAAAAGGACCCATGAAATCCTTTTCCTCCTCCCGCTCCTCGTCCCTCCTCTCTCAGGTGGATCGCTCATTAAAAGATTGCTGTACAGCAGGTGTTCGGTCACAGAGCGTTGAAGGAGAGGGTGCTTGAAGTGGCAGAAACCACAAAGTGGATCGGAACGCCGTCGCACATATAGCCGCAACGACGGCCAAACACACACACACACACACACATCAATATGCACACGTGCATGCAACTGCATTGGCGTGAATACACATGTGCGTGCATACACAAAAACACACTGAGTGCACACACACTTACACACACTTACACACACACACTCAGGGGGGTAGCGAACATCTGCTTGGAGCAGGTCCCTGTAGATCTGACTAACTGAGACTGGGTCCCTCTCTGGTCCAGCTTGGCCTCCTTAGGTGGGCCTGCCACACACAGGGAGAGAGGAGAGAGAGAGAGAGAGAGGAGAGAGAGAGAGAGAGAGAGAGAGAGAGAGAGAGAGAGAGAGAAAGAGAGAGAGCGCACAAGGTTTGGACATGGAATTGAGAAAGAAAGAAAGAAAGAAAGAAAGAAAGAAAGAAGGAAAGAAAGAAAGTTGCGGGTCCATGCAGAGACAACACTTGCCTTCACACTAGATGTCGGGTGACGCCGCCGCCGCCGCGCTCTCTCACCACATTATGATAATGCAATAAACGCAGTAGAAAGGCAAATCACAATAGTTGTAATTTCCCCTCCCGCTCAGCCTTCATGTAAATGCTGCCGTCTGGCGCCATAGGGGGGCCGGAGTGCCGCCTGCACCCCCTGCACGCTGCGCCAAAGAGATAATAGCAAACGTGTTTGCAGGGGATGCTATTTTTACGATGGGATGCCAGATCCCATTCCTTCAGCACATTTTTCCTGGTAGACTTCGATGATTTTTCTCACCTGCCCTCCCCCCCCCATCCGATTCCTGCCCGCCTGATTCAATTAATATTCAGCGGAGAGTAAGTATGAAAGTACGGAAATCAATTTATCATGCTTCGGAATCAAGTCACCGCTGTTCTTTTGTGACGGGGTACCGGTGGTTTACATTACGCCGGGTGGATCGTTGTGATCCCGTCTTGAATTATCGGCCCGCTTTTGTCTTCCTTCAGTCCCAGGGAGGATGCTGTCTTGTCTCTTGCTATGTCAGGTCTCTGACACCACCGTGTGTTTGTGTTTGTGTGTTCGTATGGGCATGTGTGTGTGTGTGTGTGTGTGTGTGTGTAGACCACTCGTTATTCCCAGGGCTAGGGCTCACCGAGGCCTGTGTCTCTGTGTGTTTACAGCTCCGGGGGCGTGTTGCCTCCTCACTACACCCAAGACTGATGAATAAATAACATCCAACTCTCTCTTACTCTCTCTGAGGCGTTGGAGTGTGTGTGTGTGTTTGTGTGCGTACATGTCTTCCAGCGTGTGACCGTATGTGCACGTATAGGCGTGTGTGCGTATGTGCATGTGTACAAGCATTTCTGTGTGTGTGCATCCCTATGTTTGTGTGTGTGTGTGTGTGTGTGTGTGTGTGTGTGTGTCTTCAGCATCTCTCGGTGGACCAGGCTTGCCTTCATCTGGCTGATTCCTGGCCCCTCCTGGCAGGAAGCCGTCAGAGAAGGGAATGCTCTCCGAGGGGGCCAGGGACAAACACACGGATGGAGGGGAAAAACATCCTCTTTATCCTTAGACATCAGTGGGAATATGTAGGGGGCTATGTGTGTGTGTGTTTGCGTGAGTGTGTGTGGGGAAGTGAAACACTCCAGGAGAGTGAGAGAGAGAGAGAGAGAGAGAGAGACATCTAGAGAAAAAGGGGAATGCATTAAACAGTGTGTCTATTCTCGTGAGCCACACTACCACCAGGCTCCAACCTCTTTCCCCAGAGAGGCCTTGATTAACCCTTAGCCTGCTAATTAAACAGCCCCAGCGCCGCCGTACACCAACTAAATGCCATTTATTTACCCTGACTGGACAAATATATATACACAGACTGTATGTTATGGGCTTGGCGAAAGGAAATCACATTAAACCACCGAGGGTTAATGCCCCAACCAACAAATAAAGCCCTATTACCGAGGCTTTTTTTTATTTCATCATAAGTGGTTTCTGCAAAGGCTGTAAAAGAGTCTCTTGTTAGTACCGTGGCGGCTAGAAGATATTCATTTGTCTCTTGCGGCTGGCGAGGAAATGTGAGCGGGGGGGGGGGAGCGGTTTTATTTACACGGCATTATGTTACATCAAGTGGTTGTGCTCAATTAGGGAAGCCATCACAATGGCTTTAAGTCACTAATACAGTCTGCTGAAAGGGACCATGACTTGCTAATAGGGTGTAATGCCTTTTGTCTCTGTACCCACGTGCGGCGGTAGGGAGGGAAAGGCGGAGTGGCGGGGGGGGCGGGTGGGGGGGGGCAAATCCGTATCATCAGTAAAAACAATGCATCAATTAAGCAATTAGCAAGGAACAAACTGGGCAGCTTTCCAAACCCTCCCAATAAGGCACTGTGCCAAGGGGGCTTGTAATGTTCATTATACCCACATCACAGAGACACACACAGAGAGAGAGAGAGAGAGAGAGAGAGAGAGAGAGAGAGAGAGAGAGAGAAAGAGGCAGATAGAAAAGAAAGAGAGAGAGAGAGAGAAAGAAAAAGAGACCAGCTTGCCTTTCATTTGTAAAGTGGAGGCATTTGTCTGCCAGCATGGACGCGTTTTGTTCCACCAGATGTGCTTTTTAGCGAGGCCACATGGTCGGTCAAGGCTGGGGAGAAGGTGTGTGTGTGTGTGTGTGTGTTGGTGTGTGTGTGCATGGAAGGGGGGGGGGGACACCAAACGGCCTCTTCGCTGCCATCTGATTAATTAAGACTTGAAAGGGTCCCAGTGACAGCGGGGTTTTAATTGTGGTAATTGGGGTTAATAAGGTGCCATTACATGCGCTGATCACGAGTATTGTTTCATCCAGACAGGCAAATTGAGCGGGGTTAAACACTGATGGTAGAGGGGATGGAAGAAGAGGGGGGAGAGAGGAGGAGGAGGAGGGGAGACTTGGCAGTCATACATGCCACTTGTTTCTGCGTGTTAACACCATGTTGCCCCTGTCGGGAGCCGAGAGGCTAATACAGCGGAAACTACCGACGAGGGTTTTGGCTAATCAGCAAACCAACCAATCATTGCATCAAAAATTTTGACGTGATGATTTTTAAATACGTAGATGAATGACGAATGATGCAATTCTGGATTATCAAACTAAAACAAGACCATCAAATCACCACCCACCATCATCATCCTCTTCATCATCATCATCATCATCATCAGCAGCAGAAACACACTCATCAGCTCTGAGTGTTGTTTCTGTTCTGATTGGCCATGATAAATAAACAACAATTATGAACCGCTGCATGTAAAATTCTGCTTTTTTCTGTTTTTAAAGGTTTTAAAGGTTTTAATCCAGGTCAACCAGCATCAAATACATAAACCTCATACAGTGTTTACATGAGGAAATACCACAATGATATGATACTGAATCGGTCCCCATAGAGAAATCATCTTTTTGTCTGCCCACCTCCAGGAAGGTCCGACTGCAGGGTCTCTACAGAACAGCTGGAGCTGGTAGGGATTCAGTGTCGTGCTCAAGGACACTTTGGCAGGACAGATGCTTGAACCTCGGCCTAGAAATGGATTATGGGGTTTACACGGCCCTTCGAAACTGGAATACTGTGAAAATTGTGGGAATATTACTGTGCACGTCAATCTGAAAAGACAAAGACTAGGGCCTAAGGTCCTTTCAGGGTAACCTATTAACATTGACGCACTGCTCCGTGGCTCTGTTTCCATTTGAAGACGTCAGTCCTTCAAAGAGTTTAGATGTATTCTCCACTTCTGTGACACTATCTTTAAACAGGAGGTCATGATTCATGAATAGACGACACGTCTGGCTAGCTTCATGTGTATCCTCATCCTCGTCATTTATGTGTCGAGTGAGTTCGACGACCCCGACGGCCATTTTTAACACCTGTTAAAAAATAGAGAGAGAGAAAACTAGCATTCATTTCTCCATTCCTGACTAAATCTACTTTTTCCAGAAATGTACGACAGCGTTACAGCGTTCTTTCCCACTTCATTTTCTGAGCTGACCCCCTGCTATTCCCAGACCTGTACAATGGCAACATCGACTGTTTGATGTCAGTGAAAGCAGTTCAAACCCATTTACAAATATTACATTAATAGATGGAAATGAAAGCACCGCATGGCAAACGTGAAATGGTTCCTTGGCAATTTTTCTCCTTTCTTTCTTCCATTCTGTGGCAATTGCAACCCTGCTAGGCTCTCCAATTAGCCTGACTGTAGTCTACACACTCCCACATGGAAACCGCAGAAAGCAGGCCTGAACTTAATGAGTGGAAATTATTTGTACTGGATAGAAATGATGCAGTTTGTACTCTCTCCCCCTTTTGTCTCCCCCTTTCAGACCGTCTTGAGGGCACCATGTACAGTGCATCAATTAAGTGGTCTAAGGATGATAAATGCATACAATGAAAACACTTAAAGGATGTGGAGTAATCCCGTGCTATTCTTCTCTCGACAGGTGTGTACTTTGTCCTCTGATTTAAAGTGTTAAACTGTTACAGGGTTCTTTATGAGTGAGATCTTGTGAGACAGGAAAGCCAAAGCGTTTTTTTTTGTTTTTTTCCTCCAGTGACCATCCATCTAGACTTCTTCCTGTATGGATAGCCACTTAAAAACTAGCACTTCAGGGCTAACGGAATCGACGTCTGCTAATCATCTGAAACACATGGGTAAAAAAGGACAAAGTTCAAACATCACAGATGACAAAGTGCAAAGAGAGCAAGCCAATCCTGCAATATTTCACATATTGTGTGCAGAAACTGTGTCAGATATTTTCTAATTTCTTCTAGAACACAACATCTTCGGGGACCTGTCGAGATCCCACCTTGATAACTAATTAATTTCAGTATTTTTTTGTGTTGGAAAGTTGCACACACCCCGACTCTTTCAGAAAACAACATGAACAACAGTCTACGCCCCTCCCACCCCGGCAAATCATTTCGAGTGTGCCTGAGTGATTTGAGCTAACTTGGCAAAGCTCTGTGGAGTGTGTCTTCTTTACCTGCTGACAGCTAGCAGAGGGAGGGGGAGAGAAAGAGAGATAGGGACCGAGATAGAGCAAGAGACAGTGACAGACAGACAGAAAAAGAGAGAGAAAAGAGAGACAGATCATCCCTGGTGGTGTTGTGCTGTGCTGTCCTGTGGTCTACCTTTCTGTCAGGTTGCCCAGCGGAGAGACGGAGGAACGCCAGGCCAATTAATCAAAGTCAGATGTGGCTGGATGCCTGGAGTCACTCATGATCCCTGTTCTGTCCCCCCCCTTCAATAACTCCCTCTCTTCTCTCTCGCTCTCTCACACACACAGCCCACACACACACACACACATTCCTATAGAGTGCACAAACACTTGTATATACACGCACGTCTCTCCACACCCCCTCTTCCCACACACACTCACACACACACACGTTTGTATTAGTATACTTGTGAAGACCGTCATTGACTACATTCATTCCCTAACTCATAAGACTCTCTAACTTTAACCCTCACCTAATCCTTAATCTAACCTAAACCTAATCCTAATTCTTACTGTAACCCGTAAACCCGACCCCTAATCCCCAAATAGCCCGTTAAAGAATTTTTCAACAGGATGTATAAAATGGTGAGCGTCTCCTTCCCCCATGCCCTCGAAAACTCACAGATCATCTCCCCTGGTTCTCCTTAAATTTGTCAAAGTGGCACTTTTGCTTAAAAGGGAGTTTAAGAAACAGCAGATTTCGAAGCACCTCGTTGTCTCTTGATGTCTTGTCAGACACAACGCTCACCTCCACACTTTTTCCCTTTGACTCTCATTTACACTACTGCTGCTGTGTCTTCACACTGTGCTCACTGTCTGTCAACACACACACACACACACGCACACACACACACATACGCCTACATAGACAGAGCCAGGAAGACCTACAGACGGACATAAACAAACACACACACACACACATACACTTGCTCACACACACATTAATCTGTCTGGATGTCTGCTGGTCTGCCTGTTGAACAGTAAAACTCAACACGATTCTTTTACGCTGTGGGTGTTTATGTGTTTTTGGTTTGTTTGCTTTACAGTCGTTTGACAGGTTTACTGTCTGAATCTGAAAGAAGTTTTAAAATAAAATAATTTAAAAAAATCATATTATCATGAATATCCTGCATATAAGCTCAGTGGTTGTTTCTAAAAAATCTATAAAATGATTATTTTTATAAGATCATTCACACTTTGTTCAAAATCTGAACTGAAATCTGTGTATTTTGCAGTTACTCAACGATTAACGATCCTTTTGATTTACTGTACAATATTTCTAGTGGCATAGAACAAGCAAATTACACAGCACAGACTTTATGCTGCCATACTGTGAACAGCTGTAAGCAGCCACTACTCTCATCCACAACTTATACTGTACATCAAAGTGCCACATCATATCCTCCCTCCCTGGCTCGCTATGTGGGTGATCGCACTTGTAACCATCTCAGCCAATAACCTGATGACATGTTGCTCTGATAGAGGGTTTGGATAAGCTGTTTACCTGGTGGAAGTAGAGGTGAGTTTGTGATTAAGGACAAAAAGGAAAAAGGGATTACAGCGGACGGAAATTTGCAATTCAGAGGAAAGGAAGCTACCGAGAAAGAGGGAGAGAGGGAGGGAGGATGTGTGTTCGTATGCATGGTGACATAGTGTGCAATTACATAGAGGCACAGAGGGTTAAAAGTGAAGTGAGTACATGTGGCCCAAACCAGGACCCTCCCGCACCTCCTACTGTGTTTCCCTATGTTTCCTCCCCACTTTGCCTCCCCTCTCTTCTCTCCTTCCTCCCTCTATCTCCCCTTTCAGTTCTCTCCCTCTTCTCTTCCTAATTCCTGCCCCTCCTCTGGCTCTCTCTCCTCTCCTATCCTCTCGCCCCCATCCCTCCCCCCCCCCCCCTCCTCGACATGGGAGCCAGATGAAGCTCTAATGGAGTCTACAGGGAGCCAGCATTTACCACATCTGAAGCGAACAGGCAGGTCCCTTCTGCTTTCTGTCCCACCGAGGGCCTCTCTCTCTCTCTCTCTCTCTATGCTTCTCTCTATTACCGCCATCTCCAACAGCTTCATCCGCAGAAAGCCTTCAACGGCTCCGGCGTCTGCCCCGGTGAGCCACGCTAGCTAGCTTGAGTTGCTTCTGCCGCTCTTTGATGTGTGCCGATGTTCGACAAGCTCCCTTCCTTTTGTCGAGGCGCTTCCGAGACAACCGATTTAGACAGAGATAACAGCTCACGCCAGGCTACTGGGGGCTACATTCCTATGTGGTTGCGGGGTGGGGGTGGGGGGGGGAAGGGAAAAGAAAGGGGAGAGGAAAAACCCCATCGGCTGTGACGGTATCCCACGATTCTTCACAATGGAGCCATCGGCGTGTATATGGCGCTTTATCCACACACCTCTATATCAATACAGCCGACTCCTGTGACAGTCTGCGGGGGTGAAAAAGCACACAACTTTTCTGCATCCCTCCTCTTTTTTTTTTTTTTTTTCCTCACCCCTCTCGCTCAACCGGCAAGTGGTGCAAGAACAATAGCGAGTGAATCTGACGGCGACCTACTCTAGATAGAGTGGGGCCGCGCAAAACAGACAATGACCTTTAAAAGACAATATGCTAATAAATAGCCGTGGCGAGGGCCTCGGCACTCCACACAAAGGGACCTTGGGAAACCGGCAGAGTTTTAATCAGGTGCGGGCTCTTTTTAAAAGAGCCCGTGGCCACATAATTGATCCCAAAAGGTAGGTCCCCACGCAGAACCTTGGGACGCCGATCCGTTACTATAAAGAACGAACGGCGCTCTTTGTTTTTGCTCTCCGGGAGGATGGGGGAGATTTAAATCTACTGTATATTCTTACGCTACAAAGGCCACAAATGGTAAGCATTTTAATGATGAAAATGTTTTGATGTCTTACACCTGCTGAATATGGAAGAAGGACGGGTGTGTGTGTGTGTTTTGCCCCCCTCCGGTGACGATGCATAGGCAAACAGCCTGGCCGAGATAAAAAGGCAAAAGCGATGAAAAAAAAAAAAGTCACTGAATCAGTGTTATTACCGATTCGGCTGGGAAAGGAATGTGCACGTGTGTGTGTGTGTGTGTGTGTGTGTGTAAGAGGGTAGTTAACTTTCACACCAAAAGTGCCCTCCTCGGCTAAATCTGCTGCTATTGCTGCTGCAGCCATTTTGCCTGAAGTCGTGAGTGTGCGCCTCTGTATTAGAATCACATCAGCATTTCTGTCACTTCCATAGTGGTGCAAACACACACACACACACACACACACACACACACACACACATGACTCTAATGCTAGGATACAATGTAGTTCCACAGGTTAAACAGAAAAGCAAATCATTTCCCATTCCTACGCTACAAATCGATGCAAAAAAAGCCCCGAGAAGGGAGACGAATTATCCCTAAAACAATTAATCCCCTCCTTCCCTTACGAGTTGCTGCCATTGATTTGGCGATAAAGATGAAATAAACGACTGTGGAGCCCGCCGGTGGTTTCAGCGGCTGCCAAAAAAGTTGTTCCTGACTACAGTTAAGTCAAAGCTTTTGTCTGCCACCGCAATGTAAACACACGCGAGGCCTTTGGCAGGGGTAAAACACATCGGAGCTAAACTGTGGTTTACACTGATTACAGGCTTACAGATGCTACAGATGCTGTCAGGGGGAAAACATCACATGAGGAGGGATCCTCCGACTTCCAGTTGTCAGGTGAAACCGCAGTGGCCGGCTTCTGGCACCGGTGTCTCTGTTTCTATCGGTGTAAAGTGAGCTCAGACGTAAAAAAAAAAAAGCCGGGATCTGGGATAGAGTAGCGCCTTTTCGTCTGCTCAGTTTTACAGCTGTTGAGATGAAATTCAAACTCGGCTTCACGTGGATCGAGTGCACTTCTTTGCAAACCGAACCGCGGCCAGTGGATTGATGTTGTCCGCCGTACTGGACTGGGACAAAACTTCCACAATATCACGCGCACACCTAGCATAGCAATACGTCAAACTGCCAAACAACTGAAAAAGATTACGGATTGTGGTTTTAAATGCGCTCCTTCCAACGTAACTGAGAGAGCGATCTCTGGAAAATGAATCAGGTAATTGCATTACGTTTTTTTTCCCCGAGTGCCGTATAGAGATCATCTTTCCCAGCTGGGTAAACACATCACACGCAGCACAAACATCAACTTAAATGTGAAATATTACACCGATTAAATCACCGCGCACAAATTTATTCCCTTGCAAGTACAGCATAAACACAGAGGAGGCGAGCAAGAGAAAAAAGAAATCAAAAATATTTCTCTCTGAACAGGGGCTGAGTGACGCCAGCGAACTGGAAGAAGAAACTCAAAACTGAACCAGTTGAATCCAATAAAGTCACCTTCTCCAAGGAAAGCAAAGCCCTGACTAATTCATCAAACTTGAACGCGTGATGTAAAGCGTCATAAATATCACACAGCAACATATCAAATGTTTCTTTAATTGTCACGGAGTTAATGGACAATATAGTCCCCCCTCTCGCAATTTTCAAATTACCGACGTTCCCTTTAATTGTCCGATTGAAAATCCAAGGACAGAGCCCCTTTGCGCTGTCTCCATCATGCTAACATAGCGCCTTGCCTCCAAACCATCCCATAAAATCCCATCGCTGCACTTAATTGTTCAATATGAAGCCAAAGCATCTGAGGTAATTCAAATGTCTTTCTCCCGATGAATATGTGCAATTGTCCTCTTTCCCCCCGTTCTAATTTAATGCCATCTGGGGAAGGTGATTGGCTCCGTGTTGCCACCGCTGCCAACCGGGGTCAGCCTAACCATCAAGCGCTGTAATTGAGTAGTTAGTGGCAATTTTCTTCCCTAATTTCCATCTGCGAAATCCGGGCCTGGCATGGCAAATAGCACATTACACAGGCGCGATTGTGGCAAAGTGTAATAACATCGTTTCCACAGTTTGAAAACTTCCCCCTCCGAACAAATGAGAATCACTGGCGGTACATGTCATTTTACAAAACTCCGTCCTGCGCTCGCACACACACACACACACACACACACACTGAGGGGAGAGGAGACATCCATGCAGCGTAAAGAATGTGGTGACGTCCCATTAACATATAGATAATTAGCCTCTCCGACATCCCCCCTCCTCCCCCCCCTCACCCTAATCCCCCCCCGACAAAGCCTTTTGACTAGCACTATCACAAACACCATGTTGACTCCCGACGCCCCGCTCTAAGGAGGCCATCTTGTTTTATTCACCATGACACGCTCCTATCAAGAAGAAGAAGAAGATGAAGGCGGGCGATGATTCATGAGGGTGTAATCCATAACCAATGCCATGCCGTGTGTATTTTCTGAGAGAAAAGGCCAGGGTGGAGTTGTAAACTAATGGACCGGCAGGTTCGAACGCCGCGACTTGATAAGTTTAGCTGGCAGATTTATGAAGATCGTAAAGCGGCGTCAGGGACAAAGAAGAGCGGAAATATGAGTCGGACGACTAACGGCTAGGTTATCACACACACATATATAGGATTTTATTCAGTGTTGAACACACACACACGCATGCATGCACACACACAGACACACGCCATACACAAAGGGCTTTATATTCCAGTTTCATCATGTGGAAAATGAATGCTTTATTCAAACTCTAATGATCTTTCTGTGGAAACGTGAAAAAGATGATTTTAAGAAAATGTTATTTGGAATAATACATTAAGCGCCGTCGACTTGAGACACGATTTCCTCCAGTAACATAAATTTGATTTTTATAACTCTAGAAGGAAAGACTCCCCGCTTTCCCCTCATCTCCCCTCATCTCTTTTTTTTTTTTTTTCCACATTTTGTAATTACTCTGACACACTACATCAAAAGCAAAGTAATAATAGTTGTAATTTAATCTCTTCACACAAGTCATTTTCATAAACTCTCCTGCCTCTCTCCCTGCTTAATGTGCGTTTCATTCATTATTGATCACGCGCTGATGATGTGGTAATGACAACGCCATTGTTTTTTTTTTTGTGGTGTTTTTTTTGTTTTTTTTTACACGTAGACCTCGTGATTCAGGGTTTTCATTACGGGCTGCACACCGGGCCTCTGGACTATCAAGGGCAAACAAAAGATAATTAACATGAGGAGGGATGCACCCCCCCCCACCCCCCCCACCCCCCCCACTACCTATCACTGCTACCACCACCAATCCCACCTCCCCCTGTCTGACGCCCCCCCCACCCACACACACACACGTTCACAGGGTTCACTACACCCTGGTCCTGGAACAGAGTGGAGCTCCCCTCAGCTCAAACAGCATAATTAGTGAGGACTCCTTACTAGAGGAGGGGAATGCAATTTATTTTTCCCCCCCTCTCTCTCCACTTCTTCTGTCCTTCGGTCTATCTCTCCATCTCCTCCCTTTCCTCCGCCTCCTCCTCCTCCATCTCGTCTCTATTCTTTCTGAATGGAGA
>JAXDDX010000026.1:2277500-2280000 GCA_034670405.1 Hoplostethus atlanticus
CCCTATCTATCTATCTCTCTCTCTATCTATCTCTCTCTATCTCTCTATCTATCTCCCTATCTATCTATCTCTCTCTATCTCTCTATCTATCTCCCTATCTATCTATCTATCTATCTATCTATCTATCTATCTATCTATCTATCTATCTATCTCTCTACCTAACTACCTATCTATCTATCTCCCTATCTATCTAGCTCTCTCTCAATCTCTCTCTATCTATCTCTCTATATCTCTCTCTATCTATCTCTATATATCTCTCTATCTATCTATCTCTCTCTCAATCTCTCTATCTATCTCTCTATCTCTCTATCTCTCTTTATCTATCTATCTCTCTCTCTACCTAACTACCTTCCCTACCTACTTACCTCAGTCGCTCTCTCCTGCCACACAACCAAAGCCCACAGTCGTCTGTGACTGACTAGTCAGAGTGAGAGCCAAGGATTTTTATTAAGGAGTAGGGACAGCATTCATTTTTTAAACCCTCCTCAATAAAATATCATACGGTCGCTCCACATTCCTCAGAATTATAATGATATGAATATTTCAATGTAAATGCATTCGGAGCACGGCGGTTTTCTTCTTCACCACGGCATCAGATCTCATTTTCTACTTAAGCTCCTCCGTCATGTTTATGCATATCCACATGCATGATACATATCTCAGTTTTTTTTTTTTTTTAAAGCTTCTTAATGCAGGCCTGATAATTTTGCTTGACTTTAATGGGGAACGACTCCTCATTGGCAAGCTTTTCTCTTTAAGACAAAAATAAAAAAATATGATCAAATGCCCCTTTCATGTGGAACAGAGGCTGTTTTTGAAACTTCTTACTCCCTCTCTCCCTCTGTTGCCTCGTCGGCGAGTAAATAGATCAAAAAAGGAGGCGCAACTTTATATTCTAGTTTTGAAGCATTCTGTAATTGGACGCGTGTAATTGATATCCCTCAAGCCCATAATTATAATGCAGAAAGAAAGAGAAGGAAACACGCCGCTGTGTCGTCGCTATTTTAGTTGTTCAAAACGAATGAACGCTAGATGAAAAAGTTGATGTCAGAAACAGAAGAGAAATAAAGTCTATGATGCATTTTTGCATGGCGAGTATTGATTGATTTTCGATGCGTGTCATTATGTTCGATAACGGAGTCCGTCTGAGGTTGGAATGGACCCCTGTGAGTTTTCCCTCTTTGGGAGCCGGTACTTTCTGATCTCTCCTCCTCCCTGACAAGCAGCTATCACTTCCTTCTCTGATGGAGAGGCAACGGTACACGCAGGGAGGACTGTCTTCTCTGACGTACCGCAGATGAGTCGGCGAGATTAATTGAGGTAGACGTTAAAAACTCACTAGTGTCAATCCGATGGTTTCTAAGATCTGTGCTGGGGAAATCACATGGAAAATAAATGCCATTATTTACATTGACTTGATGAAGACTAATATTGATATCACCCATGTCACAACGTATCATAATGCGTTAGAGTTTAGGATATTGTGATAACTTCATTCTCAAACTCGTGGGAGGAGATATTTTATTGAATAGGAACAGTAAGACTGCAAAACAAGTGAAATCAAAATAACTGATATGCATTCTAGCATGTAGGACCACTGGGGTTGAAAGATGGGTCAGCATACAAAAAGAACGGCAATATACCAAGAGAGATACTCCAGTAGAGCTTCTCCTTGGCTACCTGTTGAGTAGAAGAGATCCCAGTCGCAAGAGATCAGCCGTCTGTGTGCTTCAGTCTGATTCTAGTGTCAGCACTATGGTGAAGGAGAGGTGGCGAGGTTAAGATTGAGGACACATTATCAGATCTGTCACACATATACACAAACACACACACACACACACGGGAAAGAGCCAAAATGGCTGAATGAAAAAGCCAATAGACCCAAACCTCTCAAGACTTTGAATTTGCGCTGTTATTTGGTTGCCCTTTGCAACCAAAAGCTGCCGTTCCACAATGTGGAGGTTTGACCACAGCAAAGGAGAATCAACTCCATAATCACGCTAATACCGTCCTTATCTGTCAGCGCGTCACGAAACAAGAGGGAGAAATGTTCATCTAGGAAGATAGGGAACGGGAAAGTGACAGAAATGACACTTTCTTCAATTTCCTCCGCAGGTGTAGATATACCGGGCTTCTAAAGGGGGCTGAGTGCGGTGACAAGGGGCTAAAGAGGGCTGAGTGGGACCAAAGAGAGGAGATTGATTTTTATCCTCTTGATCCCGTGACCCCCAGATCCCAGAGAGAGGCTCTCAGGGAGTCCCAGCTGCGTGCGCCGAAGCCGGGCGACTTTGAAGTTGGGGCGGGAGGACTGGGGGACTGAGGACTGGAAAACACTGATGTGTGCATGTGTGTGTGTGTGTGTGCTGGTGGGTGTTTGTGCCTGTGGAGAGGAGTGGGAGGGTTTGGAGGTAAATGACGATAACATGGTCACATCCTTGGATGAAATGGTAGACGGAGGCGGACGGGGGTACTTGGCATTTCCAGTACTGACGAGGCCAAC
>JAXDDX010000026.1:3545000-3557500 GCA_034670405.1 Hoplostethus atlanticus
ACAGATAGCCCCACCCCCCCAAGAGCGTTTGATTGACGGATAGATGTCCAGAGGGGGTCTTTGCATTCAGCGGGCTCTCACAGCTGTCAGTTCTAAGCTAGTTAGCATATGGAGACACACACACACACACACACATACCTGCACACACATACCTGCACACACACACACACACACACACACACACACACTAACACACATTTGTAGATGCACATACACTCACATACACAGGCAACCATGCTTGGTCACTGACACACATAAAAACACACACACGTGCACACACACACACACACAATATCCACTCAGCAGACCTGTCCATGCATAATGCAGTAGTGCTTCTGTGTTTACACTCCCCATTCATCTAATCAATACATTTATGAAGCTCTTCCACCCAGCCCCAAACACACACACACACACACACACACACACACACACAAATGAAAATATGTCACAGTGGATTAACCACGTTGGATAGACCTCATCTGTGTCCGTTGAATAACTGGTATACCTTCACAGATGATTGGTCAGATGTATGACTGTCATGTGAGGTCACTGTGTCTTCTGTGTGTGTGTGTGTGTGTGTGTGTGTCCCCCTCCACCCCAAACACATACACACGATGACCTTTTTGACCTGGGTGTAATAAGGTCCTCTGAGCGAAGCGAGAATGGGCTGTAAATGCCACTGAACGCTGACATTCTCATCCTCCTTAAGGTTACCAGGAGGTCAGAGAGAGAGCGAGAGAGAGAGAGAGAGACCGAAAGTGATGAATGGATAAATGGATGGGCAGATGGAAATATAGGTGGATGGATGGTAGATTGAGGGATAATGGATCGATGGATGGATGGATGGATGGATGGATGGATGGATGGTTTGGTTGACCTTTAGCCTGGCAGAGGATTGATTGCAGCCATCCCCTGCTATAAACTGACTGTGTACTTGGCTTATGGCCTTGGATACCATTGGATACCATTAAGTCAATGATAGTTACTCTGGCAAAATACAGTTGAAAAATAATTAATCTGCAGTCTGAGAAAATGAATGTAGAGTAAATGTTTATGTTAAAGACTACAGGTACACTGCATAATATGATGTGTGCACTCCACTGTTTTTGTGAAATAGCCACTTGGAGTCACCTTTGAACATTGACTGAATGGGGGTGACTTTTGTGACTAGAGGAGCGCCCACACCCACCTAAAAGAAGAAGGTGAATTTGACTAGAAATGGATGCAAAAGACAGTTTTAGTGTCACAGGTTGTGTCCAGGCGGTCTCAGAGGCCTTTACAGTGCAACTAGAAAACATTTAGATCATTATTTTATAATTTAAGGTATTGTTTCAGAGAATATCAAACTCATTATTTGTATATAACCTTATAAAGGTTATATAAATGTAAATAATATTTACATTACACATATTATGTGTGTTTGTGTTTGTGTGTGTGTGCATGGGCTGCCTTAGTAACCATGGCAACCTTTGCACATCAAGTTGACCCCCCGATTGTCTCTGCAGTTGATGGCATTTCATGATTACTGACTCTCTGTGTGTGTGTGTGTGTGTGTGTGTGTGTGTGTGTGTGTGTGTGTGTGTGTGCGCGTGTGTGTGTGTGTGTGTGTGTCAGGGTTCAGTGGTGGGCTATAAAGTTGTCAAGCTGAGCTAAAGTCATCCACAATTTCAATAGTGTCAAAGGTAGAGTAGAAATACATTATCCTGGATCAAACAAAAGAAAATTGTTAGATTTATATTTGAACTTATTGTTTCATTATCTGCATCTACTATAATTAGTGTTTTTGTACCGTTCTCCTTGTTGAGTTCCTTTCGTTTCTTGTGTGCAGTTCACTTGTGTCTTCACCATCTTTCGTTTTGTTTCTTTAGGGGTGAAATGTTTTATTGGCTGCTTCCGCTTTCCTAAATGGATGGCCCTATTTTTCTCATTGTTTTCACAAATGCACAAACATAACCTAAAGGCCAAGCGGCAGGCGTGACATACGTGGTAACATTCCCCTGTACGCCACAGCTGATGGTAAAGCATTATCTTACAGCCTTGTGACAGACTAGTGGTTGGGAAGCATCTGCTGCCGCAAAGTGACAGACTTGCGGCTGGTAGACTCGGCGGGAGGAAGAGCAGAGATGGACAGTCATATCTCACTGCCTGCCAGCAGCACCGCAGGGGTTGTCTGCTGTAATAGGCTTCAGCCACACACACACACACACACACACACACACACGCATTGGATGTGTGACGCGTGCACACAAAACACATTTACACGGTACACACGTACGCACACTTGCAAGCACATACTGTAGTGTCATGCATATAATGACACTTAACTGCATTAGACGTAGGGCATGCTTGTATGTATGACACACACACACACACACACACACACACACACACACACACACACATACACACACACACCACAGGGCCTGTCTGGTGTAATACCCCTCAGTCACGCTACGCTGTGGCTACTGTTCGGATTAACGTTCATATGGATGGATGATAGTCTTAACTGAAATGACTCAGATTTAGACAAGGAATACTAAGATGGCCTTATATGGGAATCAACCCCTCCTCACACCGTTGAGCTAATGGAGCCCAACCATGGTTAAGTTGAGCTTTCCATGTACACGCATCTTATCTTCGCACACGCAGCACACAATAGAAGTACAGTCGCAACGTCTTGGAGGGTCCCGCCAGCAAATAAGTGTATTCCCGACACGTACTTTGATTTATTTTCTTCTTTCCTTCCATTTTGTTCCTTTCTTCCCTTCATTCTGAACGTATACAGACCATTTGGTGCACCTAGCTGGAGTCCTGCCTGTTTTCAGGTTTTAAAGCGCTGCTTAGTTCCAGCCTGTCACACATCACTGTCACCATCAGACCATATGATACAGTCTTAATGTTTTCTGTTGGGGCTCAGTTAGTTTTATACGATATATCTGGGCTTAAAGACGGCCTTGATACATCAAAGACAGATGCAGTGGGGTTGGGGGCTTTTATCCTCATGTCATTTACAGCTTTACAGTCTTCTTTCATGAGGACATAGTAATAGTATTAAAATGAACATGAAGTTCATTTACACACACGCACAGGAAGAGGAATGCCATGCTTTTCTTTGTATTTTTTTTCCAATGTAACCTTTATTTAACAAGCCAGGCCAATTCAAGAACAAAATCGTATTAACAAACGACAGGAAAACAAGTAGGTTTGGAAGATGGAAGGAGGGATCTGTGAAAAAGAGAGAGGGATAGATGGGAAATGGGGATGGAGGGAAGGAGGGGTGGAATCGTGATAACAACACCAGTGAAATGTCACCAATGTGCCTGGCTGTGGCAGAGGACTCGCAGGGCACTGTGACTCAAGCGGAGAGGCAATGCGGCGTGTGTGGCAGAGGGGTAAGCTGACAGGGAGGGGGGGGGGGGATGCTGCAAAAATGTCCATACAAAGTCATTGACTAAAATGTCTTGAAGTAATATATCATATAAATAAATGTTTCACTATCTGATTATTGTAATACAACAGTGATTTAACTGCAGATCAGAGTTTTAGTTATACAAGTATGTCTTGAAGCAGAGCTGCTCTGGGGGCAGGGAAAATCCTGGGAAGTGATGCATTGTTATATTTCCAGCAACAAGCAATTGTTTGGAATAAATAGAAGAGTTAGAATGAGCCGTGATAGCTGAACGGACAGAGAAAAGAGCGCCACCTACTGAAACTCAGACCTCATCAACAGAAAATCCAATGAAAAAGGCATCACGGTGCTGGAAACAAGTGCTCTCTGGGAAGCGCAGTGCAGAAACACCACAGCAATGAGCACCAAACATTAAAAAAAAATCTGGATTTTGAGGATTAGTTTTAATCTGGTGGTGGATGGATTGGTCTGTGTCTGTCTGTCTGTCCGTCATACGTGATATCTCAGGTGATATCTCAGACACCACAGGTTCGATTTTGACCAAACTAAGAGGGATGGTGCCTTTTTGCACTGTGCTCTGATTGGGAGAGATCAAAATTTCAAACTGCTGGCTTCTCTGTGGCGATATCCAGAAACAATACAGCGATATCACCATAATGTTGCTCATGTTCATTTGTTCATTCATTTGGAAACGAGTGAAGGTACCTCAACCCAATGACCTCTGACCGGCCACTGTAATGGAGAAGGCTGTAGACTCCTGACTATAGAAAATACAGAATTGCTCTCTCTCTCTCAATCTCAATCTCTTATACACATAATTATTGTGTCTCACCCCCCCCAGTCCATTTCCTACCCCTCTCTCTCCTTCACCTTCTTAAATGTGCTTATTTCTTTTTGCAGCACTATAATTCTGGTCTCTTTCTCTCTGCCTCTGTGTTTCTCTGTCTCAGCCCTCCTCCCCTTTCCTCCACCCAGCACTCAAGGTTTAATCGGCAGATGAAAGGACACATACTGTAGCACTTAGTGCCTCATAAAGCCTCCTTTGGGAGCACACACACACACACACACACACACACGTGCACACACAGAGCCATGCATGCACTTAGGCACACTGACACATTCAAGCAAGGAAACACATGCTTGGTGTTTAAATGTGTCCTGTTTTCATGGCACCTCGCACATGCTCGTTCTGCATGCCAACGGGGGGAATACCACTCTCTCTCTCTCTCTCAGGGAAGGATTCTGGGTAACATGGAGGAGTTCCTCGAGGACCAGGAAGTTGTGCAATTTTCCACAGTGCATCACATCACAAGGCACCACAAATGGTTTTTACCGCTAGCTCAATTAGGATGTGCTCAATTAGCTGCCAGGAGTCAATCCAGTGCTTTCCTAATGTAACAATGAAGGCAACTAGTGCTGAGTACCAGGTTACGATACTGCCAGTTTGATACCAGCTCTAAAACCATTTCTTGTTTGAATAAAACACTCTTTTTTTCTACACCTGCTTTTCTAAACAGAATGAGACCATGCTCAGTTGAAAACCTCATTACACTTCCCATTTAACAAGAAAAAACTGAAAGAAATGTTTACGTTTTAATCCAATCGTTTGTAGCTTTTCAATATCTTTTGATACTTTTGCCTTAAAAGAAAAATCCACTTTAACATTTAACAGCTATTGATTGATGATGATATTGATGTACCTTGCATTTCTGTGCTCATCTTGTCATCTTGTGTATTTTTCTTATTCCCGTGGATAAATGGCCAAGCGTAGATGATCCGATGTCACATTGAGATATTTCCAGCGCAGCTACAATGGAGTTTAATAGGAGAAATAGGAGATTTCAACGATCTAAAACATCACTGGTAAACATCGGGTCAGCTCTCTGGGCGTTGTTGAATTCTGGGAAATGTAGAAAAGTCATTTTGGGAAACGTAGGGAATCACTAACTGAAGTAGAAGTAGACGAGGCAGGTTGAGGGTAAGTGGGTACACCAAAATCGTAAAATGCAACACTTCATCACAAAATAACAACTGGAATGCACCGAGCATCACAGATTTGCCAATACAGAGAAACAGATAGGGGCTACGTCTCCTGCTTCTGGGACAACGTCTAGCAGAGGATTGAATCCCAACAGTTTTTCTCCTCCACTCTGGCTCCCTTACTTCATTCATTCATTACGGAATAAAAATACTAAAGGTGAGAGGACCGCCCACTCTCCTTCTAAAAAAATGACACCAACACAAAAAATTCCAACACCCTGCTGCTAAAACTGTCTAGGGAGTAGGAGGGTGTTGAAATAGAGCACGTCTACTCAGCGAAGCTACCTGAGGTAAATTAATGTTGAGCATGAAGACAAAAACCAGGAAGTATTCTGAATAAAAAAATCACAATTTCACACGTTGCTTATTACAAGGAAACATTTAAATTGAACAGGTAAATGCTCAACTTAGGACTTCATTGTTTAGCATCTATTGCAGTGAGAGCACAATGCAAAAGGGGAACTGCAGGTTTACCCACTGCTGGGTGTGTCCCCAGGATGACACCACCCCAACCCCCCCATACACACACACACACACACACACACACACACAGTATCAATGCGTATCAATGTATGTGTGTGTCTGTGTGAGAAAGTGCACATCTGTGATATTTGTCTCCTTTTGTGGATCCGGTGATTTGACGCCGATGCATCGTGTTTCACGCCATACGTACCAAGCCTTTGATGTGCCTTGTTTGAGGCTGTTTGTTTGAAGCTGTCTGCCTCTGTGTGTGTGTGTGTGTGTGTGTGTGTCTGACATGGCTGGAAGAATTGGGGAGTGATGGATTATATGTAATAGGGACTACAATAATCTCATTCTGAATGATGTTAACTGTAATGCATTGAAGTTTTCTTGAAGATTTCTTGTAATATTTAAGGGAAAAAGCCATTTGGATTGTGGATGTGATGGACACCAACATCACTTTGCACCTCTTGAAATAATGGTGACAATAACAACAACAATACCAATCAAATTGCAACTTGTAAATGAAAATGAATGTTTTTTATCATAGATGTGCGCTCCACTGATTTTGGAGACAAAGAACCCCAGAGGTACCTGAGAGCGTCTACATGACTGATTGCAAAGTATATAATCAGAAATGTGTGATAGGCATTCCCAGACGTGCTGGTTTGATATGTGTGTGTGTGTGTGTGTGTGTGGAGGATGTCTGCCTGCCCATCCCGTCCTATGTGCTGCTGTCTTATAGGATATGTGTCTGGAGTGGGTGTATCGCTGTCTGGCTTTGTGCTTGGCATTGGTATGACATTCCCACTGTGTGCTATATCTATCTTTGTGTGTGTGTGTGTGAGTGTGTGTGATGCATCAGGGACAAAGAGTTCAGACTGCAGCAGACTGCCGTCTATCGCTCTTTCTCTCACCCTCTCCATCCCTCTCTCCTCTGTCTCCCAACTCCCCCCTCCCTCCGCTCTCTCTCCATCTCTCTTTTTCACTATCTGCCACTCCCTTCAATCTCTCTCTCATCCCACTTTTTTTTTTCCCCCCTCCCTGCCTCCTTCTCCTTACATGATCTCTCTCTCTCTCTCTCTCGTTCCTCTGTCTGTCTGCATGCTGCCTATTTCTGTGCGCCTTACAGTTTGATGCCTTTTTGTCTGTTCATTTTGTGCCGGGTATCTTCCGGACTTTGATGCCGCTTGTCTGAAGCTGTCTGTGTCGCTGCGAGACAATTCATATGTGAAGAGTTTCGTTCCAAAGTGAGACATCTTAACGTTTAATAAAAGGGATCCTCTTGCAAAATGGTTGTTGGCATGAAAGTTAAATCTTATCTTTGCTTGCTTTTGACATTTTAGAAGGTGTGTTGATTTTGGATGTTTGAAATATGGAGCGCTAAACTCCGGGTTACAGTTAGTTTTCCTAAATGGAAAGTATGTGGGTAGATTTGAATAGCTTTTCACTTAGTACCCTCTTTGACATAACATGATGTATCTGTGTGTGTGTGTGTGTGTGTGTGTGTGTCTCCATCTCTTTTTTCCCGCTTCCTCTCCCCATTTGACCTCTCTGTCTCTCTCTTTCAGTCTCTCTATGTGTCGCTCCCCCTGCTTTCTCTTTCTCTCCCTCTCTCTTTCTGGCAATATATGTCAGATCCTCCCACGTTGTGTGCACACTTTTGTGCTTTATGTGTGTGTCTGTGTGTGTGTGTGTGTGTGTGTGTGTGTGTTTGAGACTGTTTGATGTGCCCTGTTTTGAAGCTGTCGGGTCTGCCTCAAAGGGAGATGCTTGATGTGTGTGAAGCTGTTTGTAACTGATGTCTCGTTGTGATACAGTGTAACACTCTGCATTGTGTGCATCTGTGTGTGTGTGTGTGTGTGTGTGTGTGTGGTGGGTGAGTGAGTTTGAGTATCCTCTCTAACCTCACTAGGACAGAAAGATGAGTGAAACCATCCAAAGTAAGGAAGTTTTGTCTTGTGTGCGTCTGTGGTGTCTAGCTTTGTTGTGTCTGTGCAGACAGGATGTGTTCATGTGTGTACATGTCCATGCATGCATCCATGCATGTCTAGTGTGTACTGTGTATGTGTGTGTATGTGTGTGTGGGTGTATTGGCTCCTGTCCTATTCTGTGGTGTACTCGTATGTGGATGTTTACTAGTTTGCAGCGTGTGCATGTTTTTGTGTGTGTGTGGATGTGTGGTACCAGTGTGCCGTGTGTGTGTGTGTGTGTGTGTGTGTGTGTGTGGCCGGGGAGGGGAGCAGACAGTGTGAACGTGACTCGAGTGTCGGGAACAGAGAGTTCAGACTGCTGCGCCATGCCTCCCTCTTTCTCCGTTCTCTCCTCTCCATCTTTCCTTCCTTCTCTCTTTCCCCGTCTTCCTCTCTTTTCCCTTTCTCTCCTTCCCTCCATTTCCCTCTCCTTCCTCATCTCTTCCTCCCTCCCCATCCCTTGGTCTCTTTCTGCTCCCTCTCCCCTTTTTCCTCCTTCCTCTCCTGCCCTCCCTCTCCATATCTCTTCCTCTCCCCCTGCCTCTATCTTTGTCTCTCTCTCTCTCTCTCTCTCTCTCTCTCTCTCTCTCTGTCTGAGGCGACCCACTCAGACGTCGATGAATAATTCAGACTGTGTTGCACTGCAGGTTTTCCCCCTCTCCGCCCCCGCGCCTCCCCTCTTCTTCTCCTCACTCTCCTCACTCCTCTTCCCTCTCCTTTCCTCTGCATCCCTCCCTCCCTTAAGAACCGACCAGGAGTCCTCTCACATTTGCTGTTTCCCATTTCCATCTCTCCTCGGGTTTGTCTGTCCTTTTTTAACCTCCGCTTCTCTCGGTCTTTGATCAGCTCGCCGTTTGTTTCATATTTCCGATAATCGATTGAACGAGTGCGCACGTTGAAGTGTGTTTGTGAAGAGAGAGAGAGAGAGAGAGAGAGGGGGAGAGAGAGAGGGAGAGATCTCCTTACTGTTTAGTATTCTGCAGCTCTTTCTGCAGGGGGCTTCTGGGTGTGTGGTGTCTCCTCTCTCTCTTTCTCACACACTCTCATACACTTACACACATACAAACACACACAGACACACACACACACACACACATGGAGGAGGTGCCCATGCGTAAGCTCCACAGCAGGGCTCTCACACTACCACACACACTCACACCCACCAACTCCTCCATCAGCATCATCATCATCACCACCCCACACCCTCTCCCTCTCTCTCTCTCTCTCTCTCTCTCTCTCTCTCCCCCTCTCTCCCTCTCTCTCTCTCTCTCTCCCTCTCTCTCTCTCTCTCCCTCCCTCTCCCTCTGTCTCTCTATCTATTCGGTTACCCCCGAACCAGGGATTCACTCCAAAATATGGTCAGAATCCTACAGCTTAGGTAGAAGCTGTAAGGGAGTTGATATTTTTGTCTGCATTATCACACATTGACCTGTCTCAGATGATGTGGGAGAGGAGAGGAGAGGAGAGGAGAGGAGAGGAGAGGAGAGGAGACTTCAGGCAACTGATAAATTTGACATTAATAAAATT
The DNA here is from genome assembly GCA_034670405.1 of Hoplostethus atlanticus. Taxonomy (NCBI): domain Eukaryota; kingdom Metazoa; phylum Chordata; class Actinopteri; order Trachichthyiformes; family Trachichthyidae; genus Hoplostethus; species Hoplostethus atlanticus. Next base: position 3,554,412 of record JAXDDX010000026.1, read on the forward strand.
AATTAATTAATTTGTACGTCTGATTTGAAAAACAGAGAGAAAAGGGAAGGGGATGAGGGGAGAGCACATAAGACGGGAGATAGAAAGGGAAGGAGAGGAGTGAGATGAGAGGAAAGGAAAGAAGGAGAGAGAGATATCAACAGCAAATCCATGAGAGGTGATTTAAGGCAAGGCGAGGTGCCGAGGGAGGGGAGACAAGAAGGTGGAGGAGGAGGAGGAGAGAGGAGGGAGAAACCAAAGCGAGAGCCGTAAAGAATCCAGATTTACCGACACCAAATCAGCGAGAGGTGATTTGTGATGAGGCGAGGCACCGAGAGAGACGAGACAGGAGGAGGAGGAGGAGGAGGAGGAGGAGGAGGAGAGAGGAGCGAGTGTCGGAAGGAGTGAGTCACGGGAGTGCGGAGGGTCAGTCAAGCAGTCGGGAGCGCTCGGCAACGCGATGGCCACTCAACAACCAGGAAATGAAATTGTGGATGAGATTTCCAAGAACCAATCTTCCGAAACTTCCGATAAACACACACATCAGACACACACGTCTCACCTGCTTTGCGGGAACAGCGACACCGCGCGTGTCTGACGTCTGTAAAAGTGTCGGGAACAACAAGTAGTGACGACGATTCCAGAACGACGTCTCGCCGTTTATCGGTCGCTGCAGCTCTCCAGAGACCCAATCTATCAACGCTGTAATGGAGTTATGAGCCTTGTTCAATTAGTGCAGCCGGTTTGTGAGATGAGACTCTGTAGGCACGATGTCGACTCCACTGAGTGTACAAATCATTGGGAACACCTTCACGTTACATCTGAAGTGGATTTAAGTCATATGGGACCTTAACAGATCATTCCAGTGTGATTGTTTGATTGTCATTTCCTGCATTCCCTTACTGATTTACATCCCTATAGATTGTTTTCCAGCACTTTTATCACATTATGAGACATTTTCCTTTATTTTAGTTGTTTTTAATTGTGAATATTTTGAAACAAACACACGATTACGAGTTACTCCCAGTAAAGCTGTAGCTGTAAAATCTAGCTTTAACTTCCATTTCATTTTACCGACTGTAGCTGGTGGAAGCATCTTGCGTTGTACTTTGGCTTAAATTGTGGCATATAAAAGCAGTCAGAATTAACATTACATTGATGGAAAAACATAAGAAAATGAGAAGAAAAATCCAACCATTCTGGAACGGTCCTTTAACGTTAACATGGATTTACCCAGGCTGCCTAGAGTATGTCATGGACAGAGCGGGTGGTCCTAATGTCTCGAACAGTCTGTGTATATTTGATGAAATACAGCCTGTCATCACATGTGTGTATATAAACATGCAGCAATAAATGGGCAGTTATTATAACGTTAAATTCTTATGGAGGGATGTAAATCTGGAAATGGGGCCCCAGGCGTTCGTCTCCCTGTGACGGAGGAGCAGTGCGGTAGAGGTGGGTAATCTATGACTTTCAGTCAGTGATAATAAAATAAACAACCTCCAATATAAACAAAAATCAATTATATTACCAGAAAAGCATTGATTTATGCTTTTCCCCCTTAAATAAACCCAACTTCTAATAACTTACATCACTAAAGATCCTAAAGATTGATGTCAGTCTTAAAGAGGTGGACAAACTGAGTTAAGGTAGGTTAGATCGCCACTACATCCCTGCAGAGGAGAGAGAGAGAGAGAGAGAGAGAGGTCATGTAGTACCAAGGAGCGACAGACAAACAACCAAAAAGGTTGAAGAGTGAGGATGAGAAGATAGCAAGACGTCGAGACAGAAAAGCAGAAGGCAGAGGGGGGGAGAGGAAAGGGTTCGTTTCAGGAGATCTTTCCACGGGGTTACCCTCCGAAGTGGCAGTTACCATGGCTACCACGCCCGGGCGTCTGAGTATTCCCGGGTTTTAGGGGAGGGGAGGGGCTCGGAGGTGGGGGAGTGTGCCTGGCGAGCCAATCGCGGCGCTCCGAGGGCTCTGACACATTTCCCACATGCAGAGCCCCGGCGTTAACGAGGTTACACAACGGCCTCCCCCCAAAAAAAACACACAACATCCCAGAACAAGGCCGGGCTCCTCCTCCTCCTGGCTGTGGGCAGTCGAGACAGACTCACATGGACGTGTGTGTGTGTGGGGGGGGAAGATGAAGTATACATAATAGTACAGACAGACAGCTGGGAGACAGAGACACCCACAGAAAGACAGACAGGCACAGAGATACACACAGATACACACCCTCACCCCCTCACCCCCAGGATCAGACTCGGAGACAAAAGAGATTCACATGCGTTACGTAATTCCCCGGCTGACAGAGCGGACCAGGAGATGTTGGGTACACAGAGTGCCGGAATGTTCTGTCTCACCCAGACACATCACATGGCCAGAAAACTGAAGATCGCCACCCATCGTGCCGCAGTGGGCAGAAAAATCAAACCACACTCTTCTCATTCTGTGTTTCTCTCTTTGTCACTCGTTTGATTGTTTGCAATAAAACACAAAGGCGGAAAAGAGAGAGAGAGACCCTTCCAGTTACGGGTTCGATCCTGCAACAGACAGTATGTCCATCCCTGTCCCAAGTGTCCTTGAGCAAGACGCTGAACCCCTTACCCTCTCATAGCTGCCACTGCGGTAATGTGTGTGTATGTATGGCTCAGAGGGATGTGCGACTAAATGTCCTAAATTCCTAATCCCAGATGTGCTCTGAATGATTGCAGCCCAGATTTGGTTTGGTTCAGCTCAGGTAATCCCATTATCAGCGTTGGGGCTTGTTGCTCCCACAAAGCAATATTACTCATTTCAAAAGTAAAAGTATGACTGTACTTATTACTCCTCAATGGCACGAATTTGTATTTGTTATATTACCTTTTGTGTATCTCTTCAGTTGAGCGTAGAAAGAGTAGAAATGAGTTTTACATCTGTACCCGGTAGGAGGCAGCTGGGCCAGGACGCCGCGGCTGCTTAAGATCTCAACAGAGGGAGGCATTTGGCGCTCGGCAAATGCGTGCCCACCCATCGCAAACATCCTGATGACACCCACTAACATTTAAATCCTCTGAATCACACACGCAAACACACAATCGTACATGCAAAGTCTCAAATAGAAGTT